>BSQZ01000052.1:2115000-2285000 GCA_033239005.1 Lamellibrachia satsuma
AAACTCCACAGTTACACTGTCAACATGTTCTACTGGCAAACTTGCAAATGTGCCTGTTCAAATGCAGTTATGTCAGATGATATGATTTTTTTAAAAGTACACATATCTAAAATTACTGAGCTCTACATTTGTGTGTAACGCACCAGGAAGTCTAACTGAGGCATGCTCCCATTTGTCATCGTGGCCGTGGCACTGGGGGCCTCCACGTTTACAATGACGTTTCCTGTTGGTCGCTAATCGCGCGAGTGCCGACAATTTGTCGGAGTCTGCAGCACACTAGACGACAAGGCCCGTCAAGATGTCCTGAGAACTAGCACTGTCAGATATTACCCGACAAGCCCCGATATTGTCGGAATTCGCAGCACACTAGACGACAACTGAAGATGATTTGTCCCCCGACGAAAAATCGACTAGTGTGCTGTGGGCTTTAACTTCATTGCATTGGATTGTGGATAAATTCAGAATGCAGATGATAGAACACGTCGAAATAGCAAAGGAGTGGATTTAGTTTGCAGTTTCGTGGCTATATGTTTGTCCACTTGAACAGTGAAGATACTCGAGTAAGGGAACACAATGTGGAAAGTCAGTATATTGGGTCATGTCTAAATGCTTGTCTTCAAGTACTGTGCATGATTAATTGAGTTTGTCTACTGGCCGAATACATTTTAATACATGGTGCGCGATAATAATTTGAAATAAAACAATATATGATCTGTTATATTGTTGTCTTGTCGGAGCATTAGTCTGAATACAACAATCACTAGGCTATTGAACTATTTGTGTCCCGTCACACTGTTCCAAAGGAGCGGCTGCAGGCGTCTTGTTGAAAAATAGCGGGTACCCGGAATATAACGGTTTTGACGACGGGCGTTTATAAACGCAATGCACCGCGGGATCGAATGTCGACGGAAGCGCAACACGTAATTGTGTACTTAAAATTAGAGAGTCGGAACAACGATGTATCCAAGACAATGGCAAGAACGCAAACAGTTAATGAAATGCTGTTGCAGCAAATAATAAGGCCTATATCTTACCAACAATAACGCCTAAAGAAATCACAACGCTACCACCGGAACGCAGAAATCGGCTGATCTGACGTTTGAATAACTTCGAACATGTGTTGGCGATTTTTTCATCGCACGGCAAAATATGTGCGCAAATTATGCACTTCCGTACTTCCGTACTTCCGTCGACAATCTCACGCGATTTCACCTTTCTATTAGTGTTGTATTATGCACCAAAGACGCCATGGGTTACTTCGAGTAGGCTCAATTAAGTGGATGGTTCGATGGATTCACACGTCGGCGGACGTGAAGCCGTGAACAAAACCGATATTAATGATGTGGGAACTTGGATTACTTCTGCTCATTTGCGATAGCGGCAAACTGTTGACACGACGTTATTAATAACAATTACTTTCGCTCGGAAACAACCTTCTGGTTGTTTCCGTGCTAGCTCGTTTGGCAAATTATCGGCTGACCTATTTATAAAGTGTTGTTACCAGTTATTCTGTTTACAACAATCTTCCAAATATTCATGTTATGGCAACTTTTAATTTTTTTCTGCGAGTATAGATACACGTTAGCTACGTAACTATAGCTCGATTGATAAGCTATGACTTAATACGTTATTTTATTTTAATATATTTACAAACTTTGTAACTAATCATCCATGTTCTGTTAAACATTAACCGTATTAAACCACGAGTAACGATGATAATGCAGTTAATTTAATAATTATGCGATGATGAATTAATATGAAATATATGTAATAATTAACATTTCCCTACCCTCTCCCTAATGGATGCACATTAACTATATAAAATAAAACAATTATAACAGCTGCCTCATTAACCAATCATTACATCCGAACAACTTATATTTACAGGTCGGCAAATGTAACACATGCAGGAAATATGTTTTTCTTACTAACACACTATTTATTGTGTTGCATTAAAAGCTCTAACAGGCGTCCAGCAGTCCCGCCAATCCCAGTATAAAAAGGACTATTTTGTCAAGCATAGATTATATATGGTTTTGTTACGTGCTCGTAATGCTAGTGCAGCGAGTGAATGTGTTCGGATTCTACAGCGTTAAGACTGTTAAAAGATGGCAATATGCACTGTCCGTTCGCGTAACAACGATGTGGCAAAATAGGCTACTCGGAATAACCCGTGGGGCCTGTGGTGCATAATGCTTGACTTACTTGACTTAAAAATAACCCGTGGGGCCTGTGGTGCGTAATGCTTGACTTACTTGACTTAAAAATAACCCGTGGGGCCTGTGGTGCATAATGCTTGACTTACTTGACTTAAAAATAACCCGTGGGGCCTGTGTTGCATAATACTTTACTTACTTGACTTAAAAATCATAGGCCATAGTGACCTCTCGCTGTCCTCCGGGAAGTTGCACCTTTCCATTTGTTATATTGTTTGCCGCTCTGCTGTCAATATATCTTCTTTTTTATTTCTCCGTTCATGTGTAGAGGTTATGACGTCAACAACTTCAAATATTAAAAATAATATTATTTTAGAGCAAGTTACATACTTTTCAAAATTGATACCCAAAAACGACCAGAACGTCCGCGAGTATTTAAGGTACCACACATAACCAATGCATTAGTTATAACATTATTTTGTTTCTTTATTTAACTGTTTTATTGTCTGTTATGTTATGTGTGGAACACATGTGGTATCCATATTTTAAAATGAGGAATCTCTGCTGTTTCTCATTGTTCCGTTTTTCTCTGGTTTAATGTGACTAACTTTTGTGCCTATACGGTAATTTCACCAATAAATATTGATACCAAATTTTTCATTTGAAAGTATTCATACATAGCAGCAGTCTAAAAAGAGATACATTTTCTCAATTACATAACATGTGTCCTTTTAATTTCTGCAATTTGGTCCTTGATGAAACAAATATTTTTTGTTGGGGGGAGCATTAACTTAACTACCATATTTCATCACGGACGTTCCGCTTTTCTTCGGTATTTTCTTCCATTTCTTTAAAACGTTATTTAGAGGTTTATATATCAAATTAAAACACTTACATATAACATTATGTAGTTGTTGTATCTTAAAGGTACATAATCTGATAGTTGTTATTGTCAAATCATGTTTTATGTTATAAACTACAGAGGTTTATCTATATTTTAACATCTTAACCGCCCAAATGTGTTTCAACGAACCACAAATAATTATAAGTTGACAGTTATATGTCTACGAATATTGACCTTGCTGTTCAGCTTGCAATGAGCTCGAGCTCATCACTAGCCAGTCAACTCATCGAGGGTGGGCGGAGGCTGGCCATCCAACCGCCTCCGCTCGTTCATCTTCACCAGCTTCTTATTGACTATGAACATATTGTGAACATTCAAGAAAAAAAGTATACAAAACAATGTCTTACATATCTTCTCAACACTAAGAAATAGTCATGGACGTTCTGCAGAACGTACGTGACTATTTATATATTTCGTCTAATTCGACAGATTAAATAAAATGATCTTTTTCAATTCTTTCTGGCGTATAGAATCACACATATGTATATTAATGTGCTTTCAAGAGAGTCATGTTGTCTGTGGGATAGCGCTGCGATTTGCGAAGGTATAAAACATCTTCTACACTGAGCGAGATATGCTTGTTTTATTTTTTTTAGAATGGTATTATATACATGCCGGTTAATCTTGTTTCATTTGTAGAGGTGTAAAGTAAACAAACATGGACGTTCTGAAAAAAATACAATATTTTAGCCCACCTACAAAAACCTAATAAATTCTGAAAGATCATTTTAAACTTTTGCATAGGCATATACTGCTTTTCCTGGGATCGCGACCTTGTCGTGGTGGAAAGGCTTGCGAGCTCCAATGATCCTCAGAGCTATGGCGTCTGGAGTCTTGTACTCCTGGTAGGGCCTCTCCACATGGCGCACAGGTCTGAATGGGGAGCCCGACTAACAGCGATCCAGCCACAACGGCGGAGCATTGCGGAAGAGGACACATACTGTCCCAACGGCTGTGAAGGCGGACGATGGCTGCAGCAGGAGGACAACACTCGGTCGTCGTGGCTTATCATGCCACCGGGGTACGGACGTCTTCTTGTCAAGTGTGTGTGGACGCCGCGGGCGCCCCGACTTCCTTACACTAAACAACATTACTCGCAGGCTTCTGCCAAGGGCCCACCATCATAGACCTACGGCGATGGACGAGTGGCAACGGGGACAGGACCGTGAAATCTGGAAGTCGCTAGTCACGGAACTACACGTAGGCGGCGTGTGTGAGATGGTCGTCTAACACTTGGGCTGGGACAGGAGGCTTTTCAGCAGCTGCACCCGCGACAGAGCAGCCCTATTCAGGATCCCATCTGCTCTCCACATCCATATTAAAAGTAGCTTAAAATGTGCCCTAAAACTAGGCTGTTCTACTCTATCCTGGCCGGAAAACCGAGTTCGGCGGGACATTATATTGCAGTCGAACTAGAACAGATTACAGAATGATGAAAATTGCAACGTGGAACGTACGAACCCTGACGGACAACCCAAAGAGCGACCGTCCGGCAGTCCTGGGTCATCGTCGCCAGAGAACTCGCAAGATATTATAAAAATGCAAACATACAGAATAATGAACTCAAAGCAATTAAGATAAGTTTTCTTTATTATGACACTGACACTAATTAAAATATTAAAAAGAACAGTGTTTTCCAACAGTTTTAAATGTTTGGAAATTCATACATAGAAATATTCAGACAAATATAAAGTATTACAGATGATCGCAAAGCTGTGTGACAAACATCCACAGAGGACTGTATTCAAATAGTAAGCCGTGGAAACCATTTTAAGCCGTTTTCTCCAATTATTGCAATGTTAAAAAAGTCAATAAATCCTCAATTTTGAAGTTGAAACATAATTTTTGTCATTGGATGGTTTATACTATTATTGACGGTAACAATACTACACCAATGCAGATTAAAACATCAATTATTGATATATGACATTGTTAATTTAGATATCGTTTGAAGCATTTTAATTGTACGGAGCCCCCAACTAGTTGCCAAGCTGTCGCATGTTGGTTGTCGAATACCAACAACATTCTCTCGTGTATCTTTCACATTTAGTTCTCCGGGTAGTTACATATGCTTAACATGCTTCTTGTGTTCGCCAATGATCTCGACGCGTGTGAAGGGTCTTACGTGGTGCTGGGTAGTTGATATTCACACAAAGCGTGGGATTACCCTGTTTTCAACAGACATTCCATATAAATAAATAATGCATACAAAAATGTGTGTGTTATTTCAAATCGCAATCTTTAACAATACTTTTGTGAGTAAATAGTGATGCTGCTATCATTGCTTTCAAATGATTACAAATGATATTCGCTTGCCACTTGACCAACTGCCCCAACATTTCTAGTGAGGGCACCTATTATGATGTCCATTTGACACACAAGGCAGGTCTACAGCTCTTGTAATCGTATGCAAACTTTCCAAGGATACAAGGACATATTACAATGGTCTGGCATGAAGAATTTAACAACGCCTTTCCGTTCTGACGGTTTGCAATAATAAGAGGTGTGTTTGTATTAAGTCCAAAACGTTGGTCTGCGGAGAACATCAGGTCAATGGAGGGACTATGCTTCGCAGAAGAAATATTGCTTTAGTAATCGAGATTGATTTATTATCCTCGATTGCGACAATTCAAGTGCATGCGTGTTCCCGTAATTTGGGCGTGGGAGGACGATTCTATCAAGTTGTTTCAATACTGACACAATAACAGCGTTTCCCCGCACAATCAACGCCTCAGCATTACGTCACACCAAACGTGTCTTGAAGACCACCGGAAGTAGTCATACCAAAAGTGCGGGCAATACTAAAACAAACGGAAACTAAAACAACCCGTCTGACACATAGATGGAATCAGTGCAGGACGATTGATAGACCTCATTACTGCCGCCTATGCTCGGCCCAGTGGCGATGGAGACACACAAACATTACTTCAACTATGGGCTGAGCATTTTGATACGCATTGTTAATACATAGCAAGTGCGTCACGCTCGGCTGCCTCGCGAAGTGTGTGTATTTTACTGCACTATCGTGACACAGTGATTCTTAATGACTGACTGGAAGGAGATAAATTCGCCTTGATTGTGATAACCGAACGTAGGAGTATTCATGAGCATGCCCCTATAACAGGACTGTCGTATTACTCGTAAGAGTCACTTGTTGACAAAGGGTCACTAATGCGATACTACCGATGTGTTTGTGTTGTTTAATTATGTGAATTAATATGATGTCGTCCAACCATTAGGTCGTACGCCTTCAGGGATGATTCAGCACAATAAAACAAAACCACACGATACAGGAAAAGAGTTGAAAGATACCCATAACTCTATCAATCCATGCTCCCTTTGTATTCACCCGTAACTTTAAAAAAACAATACATTTCAGATTGTATGTTTATTTTATATAATATATATATATATATATATATATATATATATATATATATATATATATATATATATATATATATATATATATATATATATATATATATATATATATATATATATATATATATATATATATATATATATATATATATATATATATATATATATATATATATATATATATATATATATATATATATATATATATATATATATAATTATGTCATACTAATGATTCCATCATTGTCCGATAACAGATGTTGCAAACAAAATGTGTTAGTTCATTCTGTATGTGCACAATACATTGGCACACTGTTCATATTTGCTTATAATTCATATTTGCATAGTAGTTCATCATCACACAATTATTGACCTAAATGTCACCAAATCTGCTCCGCCAACAAAGAGGAGAAGCTGCGACGACTATGTGAATGCGTCGGTACCGACAAGACTTCGTCTCGTCAAATGTGACATTAACTGACCTGGATGTGTCCATGTGTCACATTCGCTTACAACGTTTAGTTGAGAGGAAGAGCACAGAGCATCCAGTGTGCCTCACTGATAGCAAAGGTCCGGCACCATCGCAGTGGCAGCAGGGTAGGTTATTGTCGCAGCGTTGCTTTTTATCGATGATAAATCACTGAGCTGCGGGCACGAGCTCACGCGAACAACGTTGAGCGATGTGAGCCGAGGGACATGCTCCGTTGTCTGCGTGTTGATGCCGTTCATTGTGGTGCTGTGTTTTCACAATATCGCTCATCCAAGCGGTGAGCGATGTTGCAAAAAGGCTGCAACGCCAGGTTATTTTCGAAGTACACTGCAGTCAACTACGGTTTTATACACACAAATTCTTCGGAAGCTCTCTCCAGAGATAAACCACGACAAACAAGGGAGAAGGACACCACGGTTGTCTCCGGAAATGCGACATCAGCGGGTACAATAGCTGGAGAAAGACATCGATTTTTAAAGATTTAGGCAGCGACGTCCTGAACAAGATTTGCAAATTCAAGGATAAGAGTCGAGAATTAAATTTAATTAACTGGGCATCAGAATGAAAATAGAGTGCTGTGAAAGTAGTTATAATATAATATATTGATGGGGTGCGAAATTCGTTTTGTAGGTTTCCTTCATGACAAAGTAGAATAATCCACAGTAAATTATGAAAAATGTTTATGTTACGCTGTTCTAATGATGTTTGAAACAAAGGTAAAACTAATGTCAACATATTACCATAATATATATAAAATTCGGTGTACTATCCCATGTTCATGTCGTAGAATCATTCACGGCGGGAACTTCTAAAGAAAGAAAACATAGTAATGGTTGAATTGATGAGTAATTTATATAACCTCGATACCAAGTAAGGCATAAACTGGGCAGACCAAGACAACTGATCACTTCTTATAACCTATGTCACAATTTATACGCTATGGTAATGCGTACTCTTCAATCTCCACTACGCGTATAGTTCTAACAGTATACAATATTCTTAAATCTACCCACTAACAGTACATATGGGTAATATTAGTCAAACTATAAGTTCCGTAATGCGTTACTGCAACAGTCATACCACATAACATTATGTCAGAGTCCGCTGACTTGTTCGTCCAGTTGGTCTGCTTAGTGCTGAATTATTTCGTAGGGAGACGTATAAATGTACGCATTAGTCATACAAATTGTGGGTGTCATCGCTAACGTTAAGTCAACGAACTGAAATGTACTTGTACTTGACCTAATGTTATCGTACATGTAATTGTACTTAGCCTGACGACATAATCTAGTCGTGCGGAGGACGGGTCCTAGGGAGTTGTCCATGATACTTCTCCATTGGTTTTTTTCAAGTTCAGTGACCGTTACCCCGATAGTCTAAGTGTGGTCTCTGTGGTCTTATACGTCCATGGTTTAATTGCCAAGTGACCAGCTCTCTCAACACTGACCCCATGTAGTTGACCCCAACCCGACTGTCCATGCCCATGGAATGGTGTGGTGTTATCGCTTCTTTTCCCCTGCTCCGTTGTGGGGCGGGGCCACAGCACTTAGTCTGTTCCACTCCTCAACGAGTCGTCTCCATCCATCGCCATCTTCTGTTATTCTCTCTGACGCTCGGCTGTTCATATTTGTCTTTCGATATATCTCTTAACACTCTTCATCCACCTTCATCCCGATCTTCCTCTTCTACCACCCTCTTCTGTTTTCCATGCTCTCTTTGTTAATCTTTCCTCACTCATGTTCAGCCCACCTCACTCTGCTCCCCACTACCTTCATCTTCAGGTGTTTCTTCATTCCAATGTCTTCTCTGAAGTCCCCCATCTTTCGTTTCACTTTACATTTTCTCTGAACCTAGTTGTCCCAGTTGCTACATGTTACGTCCGATGCCAGCGATGGTTCGACTACCCCTTTGTCAGATATTGCAAGTTACATGATGGCTGTTGCCATAACACTGATCCCAAAATTGGCAGAGCAACGGGCGACCTTTCGATGTGGGGCTCGAGGAACGGGAGTCATAATAACGGAAAGTCCGTACATAGAAGAAGTAATCAAGCAAAATAGCCAATTCGACAGTGAGTTCCGTCCGGGTGTCGTCTGTGAAAGGAAAAATATCGTCTGCGAAGACGACATCGACAAAACGGAATGGCACGGGTGAGGGAAGGCAAATGATGATGAAGAAAACCGATGCCTCTACTGCAGCGAATTGGGCGAGGATACAGTTGATGACGACCGTTTCCGGTGCAGTAGGCCCACCTGTTTCAGATGAGCAGAAGATAAAGGCACTGATCTCGTCGACAACGAAACATACTTTGAGTGTGAATCGAGATTATTTTCTTTCAAGGAAAAGGCGAACTTTTCTATGCCGCCGAAAACATACTTTTCAGGCCAACTTGGAACCTTATAAAAATGCAGTCAACACGTATTTCGTGATATCCACGCCCTATTCCTTTTATTAGGTATATAACTAAAGTTATCTGGCAGTAATCATGTAGGGGGCTACAAATATAAAAATTTACTTTTGTCATAATATTTACTGTCGTAGAACTGTAACAAACGACCGGTAATTGTAGGGGAGACCAGGTTAAGTTGTATACAGGGGCAAGTTTTTGCAGTAGCATTTTACGAAAACATAGCATACATATGGAGTCACCAACGACAGTAGTTGGTTGGAAGCCTACCAGCAGACACACTGTCCAAAAATCGGGAGTTAAGAAGACAAAATTAACGCGATGCGGACAAAAATAACTTTATAACCACTCAATTTTGTTGGTATATCCACATATTATCATGTTACGCAGTCACGTTTTATGCTTCTTGAATCAAACCTAAAACATGCCTACTACATAAGGGGTTATACCGAGTAGAAGTTGAATTGAAATTCAGGATTTCTTATCGTACACGTATGTTCAACTACAAAAATTGTGTTTGGAGCAAGTTGTTATAATTGTACTGGGGCAAGTTGTTACAATTGTACCAACGTTCGGACGGCTGGTACCGATTGTTCAGCAAACGAGTTGTGCGCTGATAATGACTGAAACAACAACATTTATTTAACAACGACGTGTGAACGCTTTATTGTACCTGTGAAGCCTAGTGTACTGGTTTATAACCAGTACTGTAACTGCAAGCAGGGTCAAACAAAATTAACAAATATCGCAGAAGGGCGTGTTACACATAGATGACAATGTTTTGGATTCTTGACAAGCCAATGACTTTCTTGTCCACTTATCATCTGGTTGTTTTGCCTTGGATAACAATCTTGTTCAATATTGTATTATATATATTTTATGGAACAACCCCATTTGAGCAATTAATCAATATTGCACGATTAATTGAAACGTGGATGTTCGTGCGCGTGAGTATCATTCAATCAAGAAGTCGCATGATATATACACACACACACACACACACACACACACACACACACACACACACACACACACACACACACACACACACACACACACACACACACACACACACACACACACACACACACACACACACACACACACACACACACACACACACACACACACACACACACACACACACACACACACGAGATTAGTAATTAGCACCGATGCAGATCTGCACCGTCTGATTTACATATTAAAATTACCTCACCTCAAAAAATTAATACAAAATGTAATTGTCCGTCATGTGAAGAAGCCATATTGTCAGTTTTCCGCTACATCTATTTTATTAAATTCGACATTCGCCAATGTATGCCATTCTTAAATAAATATAATATACAATGAAGTTTATTTAGTTGACTGGTTTAACCATTTCGTGGGCACATCGAACTCAAGAGTACAAATTTTAAAATAAGCTCTATACAATGCGCATAGGCGATGGGCCGTCGCTATAGGTTTAATGGCTTCTTCGTGGCAGGAACACATTGCTCACAATGCGGTTCGATGTATTGGATCCAGATTCCAGAACCACGCAATATAGCTAGGCGAGACTACATAATAAAAGTGCTCAGGAAATCATCCCGAGTGCCCGGTTTGTTAATGTGTGTTGTGACATAGTGAGTAGCGCTGATAAATTGCATATGATGATGAGAGAGCTGGTTACTTGGCAACCAAAGCATGGACAGAGAAGACCAGACTTAACTTATTCAAAACTATTTACTACAGTAGGAGGTCGGGGCTAGTTAAAATTTTCAGTAGTTTTTTGGTAATAACTATTTTAGATATATTATTAATTTAAATGTGTAAATTATGTTTATTATTCATATACAATTTACAATACCAATGATATTCTGTATTATAGTATTCTGCATAAAACCACACATTCCTGTTACGTGGTGGATATTTATTACAAAAGATTTGTAACAATGACATGTCAATTCATCATCATTTCAACATTATAGTCGGTGCTGTGAGGCAGTTTCACATTAATTTTTTTTAACCAAGTACAGTAGTTAAAATTATTATACAAATGACCTTGACTATACGATGATACCTATTTATTTACACAAATTAGCGAAATAAAAAACATTATTAAACTACTTTGTGATATAATTAAAATGACATCGACATCTTTAAAAAAATATCATTATTCCACGTGTAACTGTTATGCATGCGTCCTTTCACCACGATGATTACAGTCATACAGTATAGCGTTTTACAGAAACAACGAATTGATTAAACATCCAGTTAAATATGCCTTTAAATTGGAACAAAGCACTTCGGTTTGTTTCTCAGGACGCCGGTAATGATAACACCACCTGTTTATTTGTATTTCAATAATATTTAAAACACATAACCACAATATTATGCAGATAACAAATAATTTAGTAGAGCATGAATTTAAGTTGCATTTTTGTACGATGCAGAGATAAAATCAATACTTATAGAAACCTACATACATGGTGCCACATGTTTTATTCACGGATTTAAATTGCAATAAACATAGGTCAAAATTATAAATTTGATCACAGTGGTCAATGCATATACACCAATCAGATCAATTATGCTTATTTACATTTGGTTAACTTATACAGGTATCATGTTGCGAGTTGACATGATTTTAGGCAACACATGGACATAGACGGCTTGATTCCTTGCTGGTTGCAGTCGTATGTGACTTTCTGTCATTTGCCTTTGTGTTTCTTTGTTGAACTTTTTGGGCCTTTCTTGCCCTCCTGAAACGACACGGTGAAAATAATGTAAGAACCATTTAGGGCTTTTTTGCTCTGCTTAAACGACACAGTCAAAACAGTGTAAGGACATAAAGGGCAAACAAAGACATTTCAAATGTACCAAGGCAATTACATGTCAACATTTAAAGGAAAACCAGTTATGCTTTTCAGCCTTTGCACCTATAACAATTACTCAAACAAAACCATTTGTAACTACAATTAAGAATATCACGCCAGTGGTTTACTAGGAAAACCTTGTTGAAAACACAGCAACTTAATTTCATGGGCCACGCCTTACCGTAACAGTATTACTTTTAGATAACCCTATGTTACAAGTGTGGTATTCTGGCAATATATATTTGTATACACCTATTCCTATACTTGCCAATAGGATATGACTATGCTATTTGTATCCAAACTTTTGAAATGACTCCCACTTTTAGAACACATTCTGAGTAAACCAAGGGAGTGATATTATTGATTCTAGTTGCACATGGTTAATTTTTTACTGTTTTTATTATCTCTTAGATGCATAGCCCCAAACTTAAAGAAGGCGGTAGAACCAGAGGACACAAAGCAGCATTAAGTTAAGGAGCAGTGTAGGTTGGACATGAGAACGTACTCTTTCTCACAGAGGGTGATAAATGAGTGGAACAAACTGCCAAATGATTGTGTTAATGCTAGTAGAGTGAATATGTTTAAAATAGAATTGACAGATATCTGATAAGGGTGGGCTACACATAGATGAGAAAATTGTTGGACTCTCGATAAGCCACATGCCATCTGGAACTTGTTGTTTGGGATGGCAACCTTGTTAAATCTTGTTAAAGCTTTAATACATGAATATAATAAACATGTATGTATCATAGTATCATGTGTATTTGAGTTTGAATGAAATAATTTAGTTAAAATGAATATCACAATTACACACCAAAAATGTGAGCATATAAGCGTGCCACTGTTTAAATTTTCAATATTTACTCATAGCAAGGATTCCACTGATTAACTTCGTAAAACATGTTCAATCACAGTTTCCAGAACACAGAACTGGGGTCAATTCTGAATTGAGTTGGAATTGAAAAAATAGACAGATTGAATTGGAATTTAATTGGAATGGAAGCCTGCAAAGTGAGGTGACTTGACAAAGTGAGGTGACTTGAGTTCTATGTGCTGACCTAGTTAGTCTGTAAGTATTCTGCTATTGCAGCTTTATCTTAATTTTTTTCAATCATATACACATTAAGTTAGTAATACATATTTTAACAAATTAACTTAATTTAACTATTTAATATTATATATATATATATAATTATTTATTATCATTATTATTAGTAGCAATTTTTATTTGCATTTATTTAATTATTATTTTATTATATTGCTATATTTATTTTTAAATAATCATTATTAGTATGATCATGAAACTATGAACTTCCACACGTCTACGATGACGTCATCCTACGAAGATGTCATTAGTACTGAAGTCATCTCGACAAGATTGGCAAAAGTTTTTATAGGTAAAGACAACTTTTGGGGATTGATAAAATAATTGTATGATCTTGAAAATGAACTCACCTGAGAAATGTTCAATAATTATTATTTGCAGTGTTTTAATTTATTTGTTTATTTAGCATTTATTTTATACCATGTTATTAACTACTTATATGTTTATGATTTTATATGTGACGAGTCATGAACCATATTGTATCAAATATCTATATCAAATAAAATATGTTATTACATCCACTCTAGAGCCTATTCAGGGTTGCATGTTCAGACCCAAGTGCTGTTTCAGTGAGGCATGGTTTGTGGAACTGTACAGTGGAGTGTGCATTATGTGATGTTGTTGAAACAATACATTGATAAAATGACTAGTATTAGCTGCCACAAATACTTTTCAAGTTAAAAAATCATAATGTCTGATTGGACTGTTGTTAATTGTAAATACTGATTTTGTGCTATTTAAGGTGAATTATGAATTTAATTACAATTATTAAGAACAAGTTCACATTATAGACATGAAGTAAAGCATATGTGTTTCGATTATGCTATTCTAATGTGAATCCCATAATGAATAAATCAGACATTTCAATGTAAAAAACTAACATAAGCAAAATGAAACAATTTAAATGTTAAAATATATTAATAAATAAATAATAAAAGTCCATGTCAATAAAAAAGTAGTTGAAAAGTAATTAAAAGTCACTTAAAAAGTTACTAAAAACTATTTAATAATAAAATGAATAATAAAATAAATAAATAAATTATTATCATTAAAAAGTCACCGTTGCTGCCTATGCAATAGACAGTCAGGTCATGAGGTACTGCCACAACTCTCACCACTGTCTGCGGTCGAGTGAATTTTATTGGTACTGATCAAATTAATTGAGTTTGAATTGACGGATTTTTTCAACACAATGATTTGAATTGAATTGATCCTTGAAAAAACAAGTGGATTGTAATTTAAATTAATGAAAACGATTTGACCCCAGTTTCTTATGAAGGGTAGATATCCTAGTACTGACTCTAACTTGGAGGTATCCATGCTCTTCGAGTAGTTTCCTCGAGATGTTATTGATGTGTCTGAAGCGATCAGGTCCAAGGTGAATACCACCGTACCACCGCGTCACTATGACAATGACGTTTGTAGCATCCATATTCTACAAACACCAGTCAATGGGTAATTAGTGCAAATAGAAACATACTTGCAGCAGTGTAAACTCCTAATTTGAAAGGGACAATCTCAAAACACAGTTGTAGGACACTGAGGTAATTTAACCCCGGACATCCCTCCTCGACTTAATGAAATCTTGAACTACATTAACCCGTAAAAATGTCCTCATCCTTCAAGCTGTAGCCATGACATACTGTTCACATTCAGCATTTTTAATGCAAAACTGCTTGTATGCGCTCGACCTGACCAGACTGCACAGAGACGACAGGACACAATGGTAGGGGATGGGTACACACTGTAGAGATAGGAAATGTGGAAAAATGCAAAGATGCAAAGAGGATAAGTAAGAGGGGGGGTCAAAAGGAGTCTCTTTACCAAGCAACCACATAGTGGCACAATAGGTCACATACAAATAAATCACTAAGCCAAAGCACTGAGTCTCTTACTTCCAGCAGTCGAAGCATCTGGATACTGCCTCCTTTCTCCCCATCATCTACATAGTTTGTCAAGTAAGTTGCCGTGTGAGTTTCGTCAGCAGGCTTCTGTAAAATTCTGAAATAGGGAATTTCGTATCAACAAAACATTTCTCACATAAAGTCAAATGCCATCAAGATTTAACAAGAACATTTTAAAAGTTTTTAATCCAAAGCAAAAACTCCAGATGGCAAATGGACAACGAAGCCATTAACTTCAAGAGGCCAACAATTACTCATCTGTGTCTAACCCGCCCTTCCGAGAGATTTGTTAATTTTGTTTTTAAATATATTCACCCTGCTAGCATTTACACAATCAGTATATCATTGGTTCCAATAATTTATAGCCCTCTATGGGAATGAACACTTTCTGACATCTTTCTAATATATGATTCCTTCACTAATTTTCCTTCACATCATTAAATGAGAAAACATTTAATTCATAGAACAGCCCACATGATTATGACCATCGCAGCAAATCTTTGTGTATTTGTCAATAACAACTGTAAAAAAATTAGTGTGAATGAAACCATCCTACTTATCACACAAATGAATGTACCTCTACCACCTTCTCACGTGTGTCACAACATTTTTATGTTTTACTAAGATTCTTACCTTACAAGAGCTAATAACTATAACATGTTTTGCATGACTACATACCTGTAGGCCTGAATGTTGTGTGTGGCAGCTGCACATCGTCGGTCTTCCAGAATTTTCTCCATCACTTTTGCTACCTATTATAGTAAAAAGGCATACAAAGTATACAAACATTATTCTAAATTCCAATAGAACATAACTACACTGCCCTGATGTTTATCCCTAGGTCCAGATACTGTTGCATAGGATACTCTTAGCCAAGTGCCCCATCAGCATTTATGGAAAAAAAAATCACTTGGCATATTTCCGGTGAAGCTTAGATGCCTTTGTCTGATGTAGATATATTTTGTAGCCTGTTTGATACTCAAACTGCACCAGAAGTAAGCAGATAGCTAGACAGATTTCTGATGAAACGTAGCTGAATTCATTTGATGTACCGTATTCGACCTATACAATAACGTAACTGTTTAACACTAGTAGTGTCATTTGGTGACTAGTGTAGAACTAAATTCTCAAATGAAATATTACTATTGACAACGTCCCCTTGAATGTCGTGGAAAAATTCATCTGGGAAGTAAGTTGTCCAAAAATGCAATGATTGATGATGATATCTCTGCCCGTCTTGGAAAGGCAAGTGCTTCTTTCGGCTGACTAACCAAACGTCTCTGGAATGAATGTGGCATGCGCCTGAACATGAATCAATGTGTATTGTACCATCATACTTACAACCCTGTTCTATGGATGTGAGGCATGGACTGCTTACCAACGACATGTCAGATGATGAGAGCAGTTATCAAATGGCAAGATATGGTGCTAAACACTGAAGAAATAGACCAATGCGGAACATGTGGAATCGAGTTCCACATCAAACGAGCACAACTCCGATGGTCGGGTCACCTGACTGATGATCATATACCCAAGGTGATGTTCTATGGCCAACTCAAAACCAGTTGCCAAACAAGAAGCAGCGAAAGAAAAAGATACAAAAATGTACCAAAATCAATGCTGAAGTCCTGCTCCATCCCTCTTAACACCTGGAAAATGACAGCAACAAATCGCTCTCTCTGGCGTCACACTTGTCACACCGGTCTACAGGATTTCGAGCAGAAACAACTACAAATAATCAAAGACCGAACAACACAGCGAAAGAATAGACAACCTCCGTTGTTCGAATGCCCCATTCCATATATATATATATATATACATATATAACTAGTGCAGAACAACTGAAAAATGGTGCCAACTGTTAAACACCAGACTGCGACACTTTTCAGTTGTTCCACACTAGTCAAATTACAATAATTATGGACCCTGCTGATTTAAAAAGGGGTGTATGCTAATTGGGGCATGTACACTGATTAGGTTGAAGTAAGTATATATTTCATACCTGATAAATGGCGACACTTGGCCAGAATCTGAATTATGCAGATTTATTCAGAATTTCAAGTCAAAAATACAGATTTCAACCCAAACAAAAAAGGTATAGTTACCTCAGCTTCACTTGTCACAGCTGCTATATGTCCTTGAAATTTACTTTTCCTATCATGTAGATATTCACCATGATAAATGACTGGACAGGAATCACCTGGAATGAATCAGAGATATACAATTACTTTGTTAATATTAATGATACTTTTCAGATGCATGCTGAATGGACTATTTCCATGTGCTTGTGTTTATTACAAATTGTACTTACAGCAAAACCTGCCCAAGTGCCCACTAATGATACAAACTGTATTAAGAGATCACCCGTATAAAGAGACCACCTGTTTTAAGAGACCGCTTTTCAACCATCCATTGAGCAGCCAATAAGACAGGTTTGACTGTATACTGATGCAAAGAGATATTAGATATAGAGAACAGTAAATATTAGAAAATGAGAACATTTTAAATCTTAGAAAATGAGAATGTAAATACTAAGTAATAAGAACAGTAAACATTAGATAACGAGAACAGTAAATATTAAATAATGAGAACAGTAAATATTAAACATTGTTTTCCATGTAAGAGTATGAGTATTAGTAATGTAATTCCTACTTGAATTAACGAAGCAACATGTAGAAAATGAAAAACCAGTCTTTAGGAATAAGTCATTTTAAATTCGGAAGCAATCTCACCTGGTACCTTGCCTTCACCGTTCTTCTTGCTCGCATAGAACTTCCAGTCTCTTTCCTCCTCCTCATTTCCTTCAGTGGCCCCATCACCTTCAGTTACCTTTGTGGTTGTTGCAAGATCTCCTCTAGCCATGCCAGATACACCTACTGTATCAGCGACCTCTTGACTTTGTGATGCCATTTCATCAACGTTGATTGCTTCACTGTTTCTTTCTAGCCTTGATATCACAAATTCTCGCACACTCTCGACCCACATGTAGATAATACTCTCACCGATATTTTCACTGCAACATTCATAAATACTATGTATATACATTATCTTAATCTTGTCTTCTATCACACATAATAGGTGCAATCATGGTTGAAAGAATCATGATTTTAAAAAATATATACATAAAAAATCGGAATTTTTTTTATTTAAATAAGATTTTTTATTTATTTGATTTTTAAAATTTATTTGATTTAAAAAAAATCTGGTATACACAATGTCATAAAATATTTGACTATCAGGCTATCTGGTGTCAATACAGCTACACATGTGTGCACACTTTGTGCTTTTGTATTAAAAAACACACAAAACTTTTATTTGTGTAAAATTCATATAAATCAGCGATTAAAAAATCGGAAGTCAAAAAAATCATAAATCAATGATTTTTTTGGATTTTTTTTTGTGATTTAAATCATGATTTAAATCAAACAACCCTGGGTGCAATGAAATCAAATACAGTAAAACCTGTCTTAAATGAACGGTCAATAGCTGGTCAAAGAGCAGTCGCTTTATAAAGATGGTCTCTTAATACAGGTTGTATCTACTATTTTCAACGTTGTACCTATTATTTTCAACATTATTTATCATGAAATTATCATTGGGCATATTTACAAAACATATTTTTTCCCCTGGACTATTCTATGCAAAACCTGTACTATAATTGGCCATTTCATTATTTTACAGGACTGATTGGATTGGGTTTAATTATGACTATAATCAACTGAGATCAATTATACTATAATATTTAATACAAGTACAAAATAACAGTAATTTTGATTGCACTGTAACTTTCAGCACATATCTCATTATTTCTAAGTAAGAATCACTACTAATTTTTTATCTAACAACCTTCAAGAAAGAACATAACCAAGATATGTCATTAGCACAAACTCAACAGTATTACCCACAGTTACACCATCCAGTCTCTGATAGCTTGATGTGTAAATAAATTTGCATGTATGCTGGAGTAGTTTTACCTAAAAATATTATTAAATGTGTAAAGATAATACTGAATGTAACTTAAATATCAATATTATCAATATGATTAATACACTTACCTGTAAATGTTTTCTAAAGTTGCTGATAATTCTTTCCTTTCTTCACCACGTAACCAGGGTGCACTATAGATAAGGTAATGCAAAACAAATTTAGGAGTTTTTATGTGAATTCTACTACCTGGTATTGTTGATAGAATTTTTTTAATATTATATAAAACACTGTTGCTTTTGAGTTTTGGCTATTCTGTTAAAAATTGTAGAACAGCTCCAACAGGGTTACATTTTGTTAAGGTGTCTCAACAAATTCTTGTGCACCAACATGCAACACTTATGCACCTGTTGGGCACATTCGTGCAATTTTGTTGCACTATTATATAAACTGTTGTGTCAATGATACAACAGCATGTTCCAGGTTCAACTCTAAAACATTTTAATAGTAACAACTTAGTCTTTATCCCCTGACTGTGTATGTCTCCATGTGCACCTACCTGAGTTGGTAGATAGGTGGGGCCTCAGTTGGATATCCAGGAGTTAGGGTAATCTGAAAGTTAAACAGTACAATATAATTATTGAAATGGTTCCTGAAAGATTGTCTGCCTGACTCTGCCACATGTTGCACCGTGGCAATTTTGCTGCAGACTAGTTAGCAGAGTCACCAAAAGATTTTGGGAGTCAAACAGCCATACCCTGCTTTTATACGGATTGTTTTCAAATTTGTTATCTTTTTTCCAACATTTCCACATAAAAAACAATTTCATATAAACCAACTGGTTCACAGACTGTCCGCTAGGTGTCATGACAGCACCTAACATACATTCCAGAACCTGCTAGGGTGCAGATAGCTAAGTTTATCGTAACTTTGTACTTCAGTCCAAAAGTTTATGATCAAAAGAAATAAACCCAATTGTAACAGTCATAGTTATATAGTGTCAGCTCCGGTTCGCCCATCGTATTTTCGAGTATAACTAGCTGTAACTCGAATTATTAATTAATGGAATTCTAATGATTTTTTGGTGTTGTTGAAATATACTACAGTATGTAATATAATATGATTTCAAGCAATCGTTGTTGTTATCCCCTTTAACCAACGAAAACGCTATATGGATTTATATGATTCTATACAGAATTCCAAGTCAAATTACAGATTTCAATCAAAAACATATGCCAAATCTCTCATATTATAAATTTAATTAATTAAAAATTATATTATTTTATTTAATGTTTTCTTATGTTTCCAATTATCGATAAAAGGGATGCGTACTTATTATTACATTATATAAAACAAATCACAGAATATAACTATCATCAATTAAAAATATATAATTATTTAACCGAAAATTGCCTGCCTTCTGTATTGTTTTAATGTACGAAGTGGTTCCGTAGCTGAGCATCGGTTCTATGCGCGTTACCGTTAAAGAACCGAGCACCAAATGCGCATGGGCCAGTCCAGGTGTCACGGGGTCATGGTCGCGCGAGTGTTTCCGCTCTCTCTCTCTCAAAACATGGCGGCTGAGAATGTTGTGTTATTTGGTTCACTCAAAGTTGGCGACAGTTTTGAGAGTTTTTTGGATGTGCAAACAAAAATAAAAGAGATAGAAGACGAGACAGCCGTCCAGCTGTATCGGCGTGACTGTAAGACATTAGTGGCGTCGATGTCACGATATCCAGGCCGCGCGGGAAAGGCCAAGCCCGAGTTGAAGTACTATCTTCTGGACTACTGACAGTACTGTTGCGTTTTCGGTGGGTGATAATGTGTCGCTGTTCGTCCTTAGGAAGCACTGCGAACCGTCTGCTTGGGCAATGCTCCAGTGTGTAGTCGAAGAAACCAGAGCCGATCCTGTATTCTACTGTGGCGTATGCACGGAACAGATCGTCGATGAGGACAACAGATCAATCGCATGTGACAGCTGCTTACAGTGGACACATTTTAAATGTGTGGGCATGAAGACCGCACCGAAAGGTCGATGCTGGTTTTGTGCAACGTGTAAGAGAATGACTTTGAAATGAATGGATAGTTATGTGAAGGGTAGGTAGGGCTGCTAGTTAGGTTTTTTAATGCATAATTAATACTTTTTGCTGTAAAATGGGACTTACTGATTAAAAATTACATTGGCATTTTTTATGCTGTGTAAAAGTTATGAATATTTTATCACAATGTTTTCAAAATGTACTTTAAGAAATATTTATTTTATTTTGCACTTTCTAAATTATATTCTTGTAAATGCAATAAACGTGTCATACAGGTTCGTGTCAACCGTTTATGTCACCTGTAATGACAGCTGGAGTTCCCCATCACTACCATCAGTGATATCAATATTGTAGACTCTCTGGACCACATCAACCACCTTCCAATCGTCACCGTAGATTGATGCCAGCACCTCCAATTCGTCCATCTACAACCAGACTAACAGGGTATACTTGCCTTTTCGTTAACATCGTTTTTGGCGCCGCTCTTGGACTTCCCACTTGGTTAAGACTTACGTTTGTAATGTGAATCTAGAACAGATCGTGATGGTGATGTTTATGTGTCAATCGAAGCTCAAATGGCAAAGGCCTTTGTCACAGATGCCACAAGTGTGACTCAACCGCAGTTAATATAAAATGGGAATTATATAATTTCGGATTCACTTTCAGTTTCGACAAATGGGCGATAATATAGTATCCGAATAAGTTGTCGCAATAACAACATCGCATCCTGCTACCTGGCTTGCTAGATTGGCTTCCTCCATAGCGCCAATGTGTCTGTTCACGTGTATCGGTTGACATGTAAATATACGTTTCTGAATGCAGCCAAGTAGCACTGAATAATAAACATATTGCTCCAGCAGACAACGTCTGTGAAAGGGTGCACATATATGACATCTACATCAGATTAGGAAACTTACCTGTGTTAACGGACAATGTCCTCATTACTTTTAAAACCGTACTGGTCGGCTACTTTATAGAATATGCCGTTTTTACAAACACCTGAATAAACTTTGTGTATAAGAGATTCATATATTAAAGGATTATGATGATATATTCAAGGAATGTCTATTTGTAAAATTAAAATTTACTAATAAAAGAAAACTTGTATTTGGATGTATTTACAGAAGTGATGCTGGGTCTGATGATAACAAAGAAGAACTTATAAATATGATTAAAACTACACCACAGTTAAATTATTCACAAATTATAACTGTAGAAGATTTCAACCTCCCTGACATAAATTGGAAAAATTGGACAACTAAATCTAACAACCCTAACAACCTAAATTAAAAATTTGTAGAATGTATAAGATATGCATTTATGTCCCAACATGTGACATACCCAACCAGAGGCAGAGGTTTAAAGTTTAAATAACCCAACTGTTTTAGATTTAATTCTGTCAAATGATGATAACATCATTGGAGATGTAGAAAACCTCAGGCCCTTAGGAAGAAGTGACAACTGTATATTAACTTTTGAAATTTTTTTTGTAAAATCAAACTAATTAATTACACTAAAAGAAGAAAGTATTAAAAATGCAGATCTTGATAGTATGAGGACTGTGTTTTCAAAAATAGATTTGAAAACCAAATTTAAGGATTCAGACAATAATGTAAATAGATAATGAGAAATCCTTAAGACAGAATTAAAATTATTTGAAGAAAAATACATATACCACAAAAAGAAATCTCTAACCACAGGAAGGGAAACTTTCCCACTGAATGCCAACACCAAAAAACTGATTAGACGTAAAAATAGATTATGGACAAGATATATGGAAACAAGAAATGAGAAGAAATATTTAGAGTATTGCAAAATTAGAAACAAAGTCAGAGACTTAGCACGAAAACTTTGAAAGGAGTTTGAAAGAAATGTAGCTAATCAAACAAAAAAGAACCCAAAAGCCTTCTGGCAATATCATAAATCCAAAACTACAATCAAACCAGGAATTGGTAAATTAAATATATATCCAACCAATCCCAAATCCAATACTACAACATATGATGGGAAAAAAGCAAATGTTCTTGCAATCTACTTCACTAGCATATTTACAACTGAAGAACCATGGGAAATACCAACTATACTAAGAATTAAGACTAGTACAATGATGAAAGAGTTAACAATAACTGAAAACAAAATATTATTGGCATTAAAAAGCCTAAATATATACTGGAGGCCTGGTGGGACAAAGGACCGCCCCACCTTTGCTACTTCTACTTCTGTCATTTAATAATTGTTTCTCAATGAGCAACTTTGTATTGGCAACTAAGCGATATCTCATTTGATATACATGTATTGTATTTTATTGTATTGTTCTTGATGAGTATGTTTGTGCTAGCTGCCAAGCTACTTTTCCTTGATTCATATTATTTTCTTTTGGTACAATTATTAAATGACCTTTACCAACAATCACTCTTTGTGTGTTCCTGTAGCAAACGAGCTCAGGGTTCTGCCATTAAACATCAGCAGGGTATAAAAACAAATTCCCTAGTCCAGATGAGATAGGAGCCAGGCTACTGGTGGAACTTTCAAAATCAATCTGTCACCTAATACGTACAATGTTTGAATTATTGATAAAACAGCTAGTATTACGAACAATTGGAAAGAAGAGAACATTTCAGCTATCTATAAAAAGGAAACAAGTCATTAGCAAACAACCCAGTGACCATTACAAGTATTCAATAGAAATGCATGGAAAGGATCATTAGAAACAATTTTATTGAATATATGAAGGAAAATGGAATATTCTGCCAAACCAATATGGTTTTATATCAGGGTGCTCAACAGTCCTCTGACTTATACAAGTTTCAGATAACTGGACCTTGGGACTTGATAATGGAAATTATACAGATGTCATTTATATGGACTAAAAAAGCTTTTGACACTGGACCACACATGAGGCTAATACATAAACTGGATAGCTACAACATTATGAAGGAAATAATAAATTGGATTGAAGCATTTCTCACAGATAGAAAACAAAAGGTGAGTGTAAATGGTAAAGAATAAAAATAATAAAAATGGCACAATGTAACTTCTGAGATACCCCAGGGTTTGGTTATAGGACCTTTACTATTTGTACTATACATGAATGACTAATCAAGTCTAATACATTTCTATTTGCAGATGACATCAAGATATTTAGAACTATTATTGATAAAATTACCAGGGCAATTACAACACGACCTAAATACATTAGAGCAACGGAGTAACAAATGGTAAGTAAAATTCTATCAAAACAAATGTAAACACATGACTATTGGAAGAAATAGCGTTGGAGAAATCAAATATTCTATGACACTTAACAACTCCACATATCCGTGGACACAATTGAAAAACAAAACGACTTTGGGATTATTATATACACAAAGCTATCCTTTGGTGACCACATTAACCAATCACATTAACCAATCAGCAACAAAGATGACAAAAATAATTCGCAGAACCTTCCGGTTTCTTGACAAAGATGCGTTCTTGCCATTATATAAAACAATGGAAGAACGTATCTTGACTACACCATAGCAGTATGGTATCCTGACAAAAAATACATGTTATTGCAATAGAAAATGTCCAAAGAAGAGCAACGAAAGAATTACCAGGTATGAGAAACTTAAGTTATATGGAAAGAGTAAAATAACTAAAACTATTCTCATTAGCATATAGACGTCTACGAGGTGGTATGATTGAAGTTTTAAAAATTATACACAATCTATGTGACATTGAATCTTCACCTAAATGCTTAAAATGGGAGGATGCATCCTTCAGGACAGGGAATAGAGGACATACTCAAAAATTATTTACTCAAAGAGCAAAAACAAATATAAGAAAAAATGCTTTTCCAATTAGAGTGACTGAACCTTGGAATTCCCTCCTGGAAACAGTCGTTCAGCAAAAACTTTAAATACCTTTTAAAACCACATGGACCATTTCTGGCCCAAACAGGAAATTCTACATAATTTTGAAGCACCTTTAAAAATGGGAACCGGAATTCTTAACCTACTAATAGACGACAATGAAGATCTGATCAATGAGGAGTCACAAGAATCCTGCGATCAGATCCATCTTAAGGTATCTGAAGGTATACCAATTCACTAACATTTACTACTTGTTAGAAAAGTTGTTTTGAATGAAATATGTACAATAAATAACCGAAAGCTAACAACAGGTGCCGAGAAACTAGGCTTCCATTTTGCAAACACAACGGGTCCGTTCATTAGCTGTGATGATTATTACGAATAGTTGTGTGCATTTTCGTCCGATAAAGTGAAATATGGGGTACTTATTTAAAACAAGGCAACCAATATATCGTATAATAAAATCAACATCCCCGCATCCAGCTCAGACTAACTGGAAGCTGTGTATCATTTGCCAAGAGATGTAGCCAGGAAATTCAGGGCAGGCAGCTTCACCGTGCAGAAGGCGAAGAAGGTGTTCTCTATGATCGCAATTGAACAGTCACATGAACAGAACAACACCTGCATCAAAGGAGATGACGAAGCAGTTGGCCTCACTGACAACCCCAGCGCCCTGCTGCGTTGGATGGTTGCTGGACAAAAGTTGCCAAGGCCACAGAAGAGTTCCAAGATGGGGATGAGCACTGGGGAAGACACACATCATCACAATCAGATACCAAGTGTGCAGACCTCATTCGCCAAAGATGTCCGCTCCCTTGTCAACGTGATAGAGGAGCTTGGCAACCCCTATGAAGCAGAGAGTATGAATCTGGTTGTCCTTGATGTAAAGGAAATGGCATGTCCTGCTGCAGTTGAGAATGTCCGAAATGTTAAGAGGATTGGCCAAGAGCAGATTGAGGCTTTCACCAGAGAATGCCTGGTGGCAAGAACCAAACCTATTTATGACGCCATTCATCGAAACAAGCTGAAGGTGTTCAGTACTTCCACTCCGAGAAGTGTGAGTAAAGGGAAGCAGCAGGTGGCAAGAATGACTTGCAGCTGTTCTCGCGGATGTTCCTCTGTTACCAGATAAGGGGTGGAAACCTTCAAGAGTTCTTTCGTCATGAGAATCAGGCGTGTCGTCTGGCACTCTCTGATGGAGGAAGGCTCCGCTTACGCGCGAAGAGTGATCGCCTCACATCAGGGTTTGCCTCTAACTAAAATATGTTCCTGGTCCACAGGACCAGCAAGTTCAAAAAGATGCTGATCCTGCTGAAAAGTTACTGGTCCTGGGAATGTTGGATCGAAGGTGATTTTTTTAAAGTTTGTGTAATATTTAATAAAATTATTCATTTTGATTAATTTGTGTTATATTTCATAAAATTGTTAAGTTTTATTAATATGTCATTTATGGAGGAAATGATACAATTCAATAGTATTAGTAATTTATTTCCCTCTCAATATCACATTTGTCAGTCACAGGTAAACATAAAATGGCAGACTGGCTGTTGAAATGTTACTGAACATCATGATCAACACAGTCTAGATCAGCACAGAGTCCACAATTTTACTCAGTGTCATAGGTGACAGTTGAAAGATTTAGTCAACATGCAAACTCAGTCTCTTAATATCAGCACAGATACAAATTTAGAAGGTCCACAATTTTAATTTATGTGTCCTTTGACGTTTATCTTTCTCATACAATCGCCCGACTTCACGCTTCTTTTCGTCTGTTTTCCGCTTTTTACGGGGTAGCGGCTCGCATCCCGTAAAGCCAAACTTTGACAAGGACATGGTAAACTTTACTCTAGAACGCTGTCTCAAGTCTCAAGTAGTTATACTCCAAACAGCCCAATCTTGAGCTAACGCAGGAGTTTGGACCAACGGCTTTTAGTGTCTCTTCCGAAAGACACGGGCAAAGTGGGGTGAACGAAATTGCCCAAGCTTCGAAACGGCGGAGGTGGAATCGAACCACCGTCCTCTCGATCGACAGGCGGGTGCTCTAACCATTAGACCACCGCTCCCCACTGTGGATGGTTGCTACTTATTTACAGTTCATCTGTACATCACCTAAGTGTATTTACAAGAACAAATCTACAAAATTATCCGGAAACATTATTTGAGTAAGTTTGTGTTTCACAGAAATATCAACATGGCTGAACAAGGAGGAGATTCACGTAAGACAAAACATGGCTGACAAGGAGGAGATTCACGTAAGACACACCGTGATTGGCCAGGATGCGTGATCTCTGCAAATCTCGACCAATCAGGTTACGCGTATCAATGACACTGTACTTGTGAAAATTTCCGCCTCTCAGTCAGGCGGAGCCTTTCTGCAGTTTCGTACTTGCGTGATGCGTGCAGCAATGATACCATATTATCTCAACGAATGACCCGTGTGAATAATCGGTCCGCAGGACCAGTAACCTAGTATGGGACAGCTACATTGCCAATTCATTGAAAGACAGTGCAAAAGCAAAGCGTGGAAAAGGAGTGCGCAGACCATGTGGTGGCTGCAGCAGCCATACCGGGGAACTGACAGAACTTCACCCGAGTGGACAGCAACAAGACAGAGCTGTTCAGGTTCCTATCAGAATCTCTCCTCAAGTGGTTTGACCAGGAGGACACGAAGCTTGTCATGACTGACGGAGAGGCAGTCCTCATCAAGTCACCACTGTCGGATCTGGCCTCGCTCGCCCTATGCAGCCATGAAGAAGCTGGCAGTCGCATGTTGCTGTATGCATCCCGTACAGCCCAGCATGGCCACCACAAGATAATGATTCGGACTGTTGACACAGACGTCGTGGTACTGGCCGTGTCAGTGACCCAGGCGCTGCAACCAGAAGATGAACTATGGCTAGCATTCGGAACTGGCAAGAGTTTCCGGTGACTAGGAGCCCACGAAATAGCAACTGACATGGGACCGGAGAAGGCACGAGCACTGCCAACGTTCCACGCTCTGACTGGGTGTAACACCGTGTCCAGTTTCACTGGGCATGGTAAGAAGACTGCCTTAGCAATCTGGACCGTGCTGCCAGAACTCACAGCTGGAGTTGTCCGCTGCACCAAGTGACATACCAGAAGATGTCATGCACACCATCGATAGGTTCTTCATCCTGCTGTATGACAGCACATGCACCGAGATTCACAAGACACGAAAGAAACTCTTCGCAAAGAAGAACAATGTGAATCTGATACCGCCCACCAAGGTAGCTCTGGAGGAACATGTCCAGAGGGCGGCCTACCAGGGAGCCATGTGTGGGGCAAGATACTGCTATCGGTACCGGAGCTGCCTCCACCAACCAGCTGGGGCTGGGCCAAGAATGAGGAGGGGATGTACGAGGAGTGGGTGTCCAGTACGAGCTCTCTGTCTCTCTCTCTCTCTGTCTCTCTGTCTACCATGGTATGCCATATAATTCCATGAGAATATTTTCAATAGGAGTGTCAGATGCGATAACTGCTTTGGATAGTATAACACTGATTGCTTAAGCATGAACACACGCACGCACGCACGCACGCACGCACGCACGCACGCACGCACGCACGCACGCACGCACGCACGCACGCACTTTTTTACTATGTAGGACACTTGTAGCACTGGCAATAATTCAATTAAACTGTCTAACAGTTTTCATTGCTTAGCATCACTGAATGATGACAACGAGCAGCCTGGAACACCTAAAGCTGATTCTTCACCACTTCCAAAGTACAAAGGTGAAACTATACACAAAACTAACGAAGTCAGACCAAGATCACTTGAGACTTTTCGTGATAAACTGCATCAAAGCCAAACGAGAGTCAATGACCACATGCATTGGCACACACCAACCACATATAGTTATAGGAACAGAATTTTAGTTAGACAATGCCATCTTTACAGAGGAATACTTCCAGCTAACTTAACAGCAATCTGCAGATCGTTACTCAAACAAAGATGGCGGAGTATTCAATGCTCTTTTCAACAACCTAATTGGTACTCATCAGGTCGAGTTTGACACGGACTGTGAAATAATTTGGATTAAACTTCAACTTGCCAGCAGTAAATACATTTTCATAGGCTAAATTTTAGATTTTTTTATTTCGGTATTTGGGGAATTTCTGGTAAACAAACTCGATGAGATCTGAAAACATAATGCGTGGGAGTTTCTTAACATTTTGTTATCTTATGTGGATTAACCCCAAGGTCAAACGTCCTCTAAGCACTCTCCAATCAAACCAACATTTTAGCATAACTATTTTCTCATCACATATAACGATTTTATGGGATAAGACTATCCGATTTCCCAAATTAATGTATACCAAGCGCTTAATAAAACAATTGTCAAAAACATATACATGCGATGCACTACAACATTCAGGACATATACTCAAAAAACATAATACACACCCTTTATATGTAACGAATGAAAATGTAAAGTTTATCAATACGACTGAGTAATAAGCGACAACTGCAATTGGTAATGTAACCATTGTAAATGACATTTTAGGCACGAGTTAATTTAACAATATTTAACAAGATTGCCATCCAAGCAAAGACCCAGATGGCATGTGGACAAGGAAGCCATTGGCTTATCGAGAGTCCAACATTTAAAATCTATGTGTAATCTGCCCTCCTGAGATATGTGTCAACCTTGTTTTAAAACATAACATTCACTCTGCTAGCAGTTACACAATGTAGATAATCTGTTCCACCCATTTGTTGTCCTCGTCTGTCCTGTGAGAACGAGTACTTGGGTTAATCACCAGTAAATGGAAATAATGGCATATTTCACTTGTCACAAATAAAATTCTCAATTTATTCAAATAAATGACTTTTTGTGAAGGGAACGGGTCTTACCTGCCAACCGGCATATTCAATGATACTCGTGTAAGGCGTGCCATCGTAGGTCATAACGCACCATTTTTCCTGAAGGTCCTCACTGTAAACATGAACTGGCGTAAGAACGTCATCTGACATGGTGACCCTCTCAGCTGGCTGTGACACGACTTGCTCCGGTGAAGAGGTTGGCTCAGGTATGTTGTCAGAGCTTCAAATCTTATAGAACACAGTTTTGAAATGTTAACTGTTTCTTGATTTTCTTATTATTTGCTCCACCAATCAGCGTTTTTGCTTTTGACATCGGGGTGTTAATATTCTCTTCCAATGAACATACTCTTTTCTCCATGTGTTCATTTCTCTTCTGCACTATTTTTAATGTATGGTATGAAACTTGTATTTTAACTTGAAGCCTTTCTATCGTATGATAGGCTCTTGCTCTGTCGCGTCTCACTTTCGGTCTTCCTCTTTTCGTTTTGAGCTCAGAACTCTCCGGTGGAATTGCACTATTGGCTATGGGAACATCATTGTCCGGACTTCCTGGTGGGGTCAGTGACTTCCTGGTGGGGGTCAGTGACTTCCTGGTGGGGTCAGTGTATTCGGAGCTTCCTTCACACTTTTGTGAAGGATTCTCTGCTGTTTTTTTCAAGCCCGTTTCTGCCTTCGCGAAGTCATATCTTTTACAAGCTTCTTGCTGCCAGATTCTTCTCGTTTAAGATAACGTTCACGCTCAGATTGGAGATAACGTTGATGTGCGTCAGGATCAGTCTTTAAACGGTCACGCCACTGTTGTGACCGAATCTTGTTGGATTTCGGTGGCATATTGAAGTCAAAGTATAGTTTCTCCCCTCACTATGACGGCAACCCAGATTCACCCCCGCTTATACTGGATAGTAAATTATGTAATTATAAAATATTGTCTTATTATTTTTAATTCCCAATCCTCAAATACATACTCCCTGTTCATAGATGGATGCAGGACTTTCTGAAGCTGGGCGGGATGCAGAGGCTTGACGACACTAGGTCCGGTTGGGAAGCAAGACCCATCACCGACCATTTCTTTAACTTTCAAACAGCGCCGACCCTTGTACGTCTAAATCCTTATGCAATGTAACTGATTTAACTTGTACATTAATATTCCACTGGCCCCTTCGGATACCAAACTCTCTATCAGAAAATCACTCGTCATGTATCGACCACTGTGGCACTGACGCCCTAGGCCTAGGCCTAGCCTAGGCCTAGCATCGTTATAGCATTACTCGTCAAAGAAAAGCGCATATTCAGAACGAAAGTCTTTGCCTTCTGAAATGTTTTATTCTTTATTTAATTTCATTTTCCCATATAGCTTAACTCTGTTTCATTTTTAATATTTATTTAATTTCTCATATAGCTTTTAACCTCCGATGTAGCACTATTTCAGTGTTTTATTATCAACTACATTCTTTAATTAAATTTCCACATAGCTTACTTACCCTTGTCGAGGTAGTACTATTTAAATTATTCATTTATTTAATTTCTTTATGAACTTGAAGCATTTATTTTTGAGAAGAAAACACTCACTGTGTGATGTGAAGTTGTTTACGTGCCTCATAATGTACAAACTCAGTCAAACACATTTGGTAACAGGCAAACGTGCCATTAGTTTTATAAGCGGAAACTCAACAAAACCGGGAGCGGCTTCTTATTTCTACTTAACAGGGAGCGTTCAATATTAAATATTGTTACATCCCCCTTTTTCTACAAGCAGTGTCCTACACCAAAGTTTACTAGCGCTAGAGCTTCATGATATTAAAATAATTACCAGGTACTTTAACCGTGAACATGATAATAACTGCATCACAACACTTATGCTAACACTAAATAACTTGATAACACATTCTACTTTACAATAACATAACAATTACTAACATAGCACTACAATTAAGAAAACCGCACTTTACATGTTCAACACTCAAGTGTATACTCATCAATGTTCCTATGTCATCAAGTGTTCATGTAGACACAGCATAGTCCTTGTATTGTTCATTTAGACACAACATAGTCCTTGTATTGTTCATTTAGAATTTTAGACATTGCATAGTCCTTGTATTGTTCATTTAGACATTGCATAATCCTTGTATTGTTCATTTAGACATAGCATAGTCATTGTATTGTTCATTTAGACACAGCATAGTCCTTGTATTGTTCATTCAGACATTGCATAATCCTTGTATTGTTCATTTAGACATAGTATAGTCATTGTATTGTTCATTTAGACACAGCATAGTCATTGTATTGTTCATTTAGACACAGCATAGTCCTTGTATTGTTCATTTAGACACAGCATAGTCCTTGTATTGTTCATTTAGACATAGCATAGTCCTTGTATTGTTCATTTAGACACAGCATAGTCATTGTATTGTTCATTTAGACATAGCATAGTCCTTGTATTGTTCATTTAGACACAGCATAGTCCTTGTATTGTTCATTTAGACAGAGCATAGTCCTTGTATTGTTCATTTAGACACAGCATAGTCCTTGTATTGTTCATTTAGACACAGCATAGTCCTTGTATTGTTCATTTAGACACAGCATAGTCCTTGTATTGTTCATTTAGACACAGCATAGTCCTTGTATTGTTCATTTAGACACAGCATAGTCCTTGTATTGTTCATTTAGACACAGCATAGTCCTTGTATTGTTCATTTAGACACAGCATAGTCCTTGTATTGTTCATTTAGACATAGCATAGTCCTTGTATTGTTCATTTAGACATAGCATAGTCCTTGTATTGTTCATTTAGACATAGCATAGTCATTGTATTGTTCATTTAGACACAGCATAGTCCTTGTATTGTTCATTTAGACACAGCATAGTCCTTGTATTGTTCATTTAGACACAGCATAGTCCTTGTATTGTTCATTTAGACATAGCATAGTCCTTGTATTGTTCATTTAGACACAGCATAGTCCTTGTATTGTTCATTTAGACATAGCATAGTCCTTGTATTGTTCATTTAGACACAGCATTGTCCTTGTATTGTTCATTTAGACATAGCATAGTCCGTGTATTGTTCATTTAGACACAACATATTCCGTGTATCTACTGGGTAACTTGGATTTGTTGATTCTCTGAGATCTTCTCGGTGTAGTTGGTGGTACCGGAATCGGTACCTCTTTCTGGTTATCCTGTTGTTGTTGTTCAACTGGCGTGGTGGGCCGAGTAGGCTCAACTGATTGGAGAACCATCATGAGTGTAACCATAGGCTGATCAGCTAACACATGTGGTGGTGCTTCATGCGTCTTCCTTAGATGTACACGGTTCCGCCTGTACACTGTTCCATCACAGAAAATGGCTACATGGACTTGGACTTGGTGCAGCGACTTGAATTTGGTGTAGATCATTTGCAGAAATACGCGGAATATCAAATAGAATAAGTATTACTATTGCATATATATTATACACAAACGTATTGTAGACATATATTAGGAAACAGGTTTTGTTAATTATTAGTCAGAGGGAGTATTTTAGAGTAAGTTAGTTTCGGATTCTGTCAGGGAATTCAGCGAGCGTTAATACGGGTGTTTACAATTCGAAAATTGAGATAACAGTGAATAGTCAGTAACATTGAATATTGGTTAGAATAAGTATTAGTATTATACATATATTGTTCACCAACTTCTTGTAGACATATATTAAGAAACCGTTGTTGTTAACAGAGGTAGTATTTTTTTTTCCCGGATTCAAACTCAACGAGTGATAAAAGGGAGTTTGTTTACAGGTCATTCAACCCGTGCATCGAGCTATCGTTTACATTGGCTAATATATACATATAAGATAAAGTGATTTATTTACTTAAATTACATACATAAGGTAATATCTGACATAGTGGTAGTCAACGTTTTCGGTAAAAAGGAATTAACAGCAGGATTTTAGCGTAAATTAGTACACATTGACTTCGTTGTTTTGTTACACAGTGTTCTCCGTATTCGCTAGGTGGCAGGATTTTTAGCCTAAAGTGTTCTTTTGATCACAAAAACAGCCTTATTCAAGGCTAACGTAGCAAACTAATTAAAACTAAATTGTATGATGTCGCCGTGCAAAAGGCAGTTAAAGGCAACAAGGCACTTAATTTGTGGCAGTTGCAGTAACTGGGTAGATTTCGTCAAGTCTGGGTGCGAGAAGTCCTGGGCTGAGGTCCAGGCAGATAGTTTTAGTTTTGAGTGTAGGGGATGCGCAAGGATGAAGGAAGTAGAGGTGGAGTTGGAAGAGCTGAGGCTGCTCGTTGTGGCAATGGTGGGAAGGGAACAGGGGAGTTGTGCCAGTAGTTCCGGTGGGGAAACTGTAGACGATAAAGTGGGGAAAGACACGAGAGATGCTAAGGAGAGCTCACCTCAGCCTAGGAGGAAGCTGAGAGGAGGGAAGGTGACAGGTCATAGGGAGACAGGACGTAAGGAGACGGGAAGGAAAGGAACGGGAGGGAAGACAACCAGAGTGAAGGAGAGGGGAGTAGGGGAGACAGGAGGGAAGGAGAAGGGAGTGGGGGAGACGGGAGGGAAAACAACCGGAGTGAAGGAGAGGGGAGTGGGGGAGACAGGAGGGAAGGAGAAGGGAGTGGGGGAGACGGAAGGGAAAACAACCGGAGTGAAGGAGAGGGGAGTGGGAGAGACAAGAGCAAAGGAGTGGGAAGTGGGGGAGACAGGAGGGAAGGGGTCAGGACAGAATGTGATGGAGGGGATCGAAAGGAAGAGTTATTCTGCAGCAGTGATAGAGGGGGTGAGGAAGAGAGCGAGGGTGTTTGTGGGGGATTCGATAGTTAGGAAGACCGACAGAGTCTTAAACAAGGGAGATGATGTGGTGGTCTGCTTGCCTGGAGCCAAAATAGAGGCGATAACTGAGAGGGTAAAAAACATCGTAAGCTCGGGTAAGGGTGGATCTGTTTTAGTACACGTAGGGACAAATAACGTAGAGAGGGAGGGTACAACTGCCATAGTTAGGAAATATAGGCAATTGGTCAGAACACTAAAACAGACGCGGGTTGAGCAGGTAATGCTGTCAGGGATTTTACCTGTAATGGGCAGGAGGGGTCACAAATATCGAAATTGTCGGGGGATGGCAATTAACATGTTAGTCCAGAGGCTGTGTAGGGAAGAGGAAGTTGGATTTGTGGATTTATGGGGAAGTTTTGTTGGGAGGGCAGATATGTACATGAAGGATGGGCTTCATTTAAGTGGAAAGGGGGCGGCAGTATTCGCGGACAAACTTTCAGCAGCAGTAGATAGCGACTTGGGTACAATGACAAATATTTTTGGAAGTAAACATTCTTTAAACTAGAAGTGCACGGGGGTTACCTAGAGGTGTCTCAAGCAGAACAAGAGGCCACTAGCACAGATAAATCAATATCAAATCATCCGAAAAACATCTCTGAAAAAGGTTATAGATGCGTATGTTTAAATGCAAGGAGCATAGTAAATAAGAAAAACGAATTAAACATTATGGTAGAAGATATTGACCCTCACATAATTGGTATAACTGAATCATGGGCCAACATAGATATAACAGATGCTGAATTAGGACTGACAGGATACGTAATGTTTAGGAAAGATCGAATAGGAAGAAGGGGCGGGGGAGTTATTTTATATGTTAAAGAATCTATTCAGGCTTATGAAATAAAACTAGAAAGGGAAGCAGATTGCGATGAAGCTGTTTGGTGCAAAATTGTTTCAGGAAATTCAAAATTAACTATTGGATTAGTTTACCGAAGTCCAAACATAAACGAAGAGAACAACACAAAAATAAAAAAACGCTATAAAGGAAGTTAGTAAAGGGGAATGTATCATAATGGGAGATTTTAACCATGGACACATACAATGGAATTCTCTAGAGAACACAGGGATTGAGGATCAACAATTTCTATGTTTAATCCAGGATAGCTTTCTTACTCAGCACGTACTAGAACCAACCAGGGGAGAAAATGTATTAGATATAGTTTTGTCATCACAGAAAGAATTAGTGGACAATGTAAAAATATTTGAACCATTGGGTAATAGTGACCATAATCAAATACATTTTGACATCAATGTAAAATCAGAAAGTAAAAATAAGGAAACGTACAAGAGAAACTTCCACAAATGTAACTACAAAGATATGAGAAAATATTTAGCACAGCTAGATTGGAATAACATGCTGATGAATAAGACCGCAATTGAATGTTGGAATATTCTAAAATATGAAATTGAGAGTATCATCGATAAATTTGTTCCCTTCCGAAAACAAGGAAAACGGTGTAGAAAGAAACACTTGTCAAAAGAGGCTATTAGAAAATAATGCTAAAACAAACTATGTGGAGGGTTTATAGGCGTACCAGAAAGGAAGAAGACTATGCAAAATACAAAGAGGCACTTAATGCAGCTACAACTGAAATCAGACAATCTAAAAGAAGCTATGAGCAAAAACTGGCATATAACATAAAAAATGACAGCAAGAGTTTTTATGCATATGTCAGGAGTAAACAAAACGTACAAGACAAGGTTGGACCTCTAGAAGACAGTGCTGGAAATATAATATCACAGGGGTTTTTAATGGCGGAAGACCTAAATGGTTACTTCAGTTCAGTGTTTACCAAAGAAGATATTAGTTCATTACCAGTTGCTGATGCTAAATTTCAGGGGGCTAAATCTGAATATTTAGGACCGTTAGTTGTAACTCCAGAATTGGTAGCTAAGAAAATAAAGGCAATGAAGGATAAAAAATCACCGGGAGTGGATGGGATTCCTCCAAAATTACTAATGGAAACAGTAGATCAAATCAGTATACCACTTGCAAGAGTATTCAACTTGTCATTAAAAGAGGGAGTTGTTCCGTTTGAATGGAAAGAAGCAAACATCATACCATTATTTAAAAAGGGTTCGAGAAATAAGTCGGAGAATTACAGACCAGTGAGTTTAACGTCAGTGATTTGTAAATTATTAGAAAGGTTAATTAAAGACCATATGGTGGACTTCCTCGTTAAGCATAAATTATTAAATTCATCTCAACATGAATTCCTTAAAGCGAGGTCATGCTTAACATATATGTTATGTTTTTTGGAAGAAATCACTAAGTGGATAGACGTGGGATCGCCAGTAGATATTATCTACTTAGATTTTCAAAAAGCTTTTGACAAAGTGCCACATCAAAGATTGCTACTTAAATTAAAAGCCCATGGTATCGGGGATAGCATAACTGACTGGATAGAACAATGGCTGACTGACAGAAGACAACGAGTTGTACTAGATGGAGAAGTTTCAAATTGGAAATCGGTTTTGAGTGGGGTACCTCAAGGATCAGTATTAGGACCTATATTATTCTTAATTTATATCAATGACTTGGACGACAGTATAACAAGTAACGTACTGAAATTTGCGGATGACACAAAACTGTTTAGAAAGGTTAATACTGATGGTGATAAACAACATTTACAAAACGATCTAGACAGATTAGTGAAATGGTCTGAGAAATGGCAGATGCTATTCAATTTTGGGAAATGTAAATGCCTACATACAGGACATGGGAACTTGAATGTAAACTATAAAATGGGAGATACTGTTCTGGGTACTACTGTAAAAGAAAAGGACTTAGGAGTTACAATAAGCGCTGATATGAAAGTTTCAGAGCAGTGTGGTATTGCAGCTTCAAAGGGTAATCAAATTCTTGGATTGATTAGAAGAAGCATAACATACAAGGGAAAAAAGTTAATTATACCTCTCTATAAAGCAATAGTTAGACCTCATTTAGAATACTGTATACAAGCATGGAGACCGTATCGTAAGAAGGATATAGATACGCTTGAACGCATACAAAGGAGATCAACTAAAATGATTCCAGAACTTAGATACCTTAGTTATGAAGAACGCCTGAAAGAATGTGGTTTAACAACTCTAGAGACAAGGAGGTTAAGAGGAGATCAGATTGAAGTTTTTCAGATATTGAATGGGCATGAAAATATTGATAGAAATATGTTTTTCTCACTCAAGAAGGATAGCAGAACTAGAGGACATGAGGTAAAATTAGTAAAGGATCAATGTAGATTGGACATCAGGAAGCACTCGTTCTCACAGAGGACAATAAATGAATGGAACAAATTGTTTACAGATTGTGTAACTGCTAGCAGCGTGAATATGTTTAAAAACAAGGTTGACACATATATCAGGAGGGCGGGTTATAAGTAGGTGAACATTGTTGGACTCTCGATAAGCCAATGGCTTCCTTGTCCACTTGCCATCTGGGCCTTTGGCTTGGATGGCAAATCTTGTTAAATCACTATCCTCAACCTGATATGATCTCTCATCCAGTCTTCCTAGCACTTTCGCTTTCTTCTACGATTTGACTCCAAGCTTGAACGGTTTCATTCTGACAGTGTCACCTTGGTGTAGATTTGGGAGGTCTTTGGCAGACCTGTTATAGTACTTGCTAGTGTTGCATCCTTTTCAACATGTATGTTTCCTGTTGCAGTGCAGTCGATCGCGACTCGAGGAGGTTTTGAGCTGTTGGAATGATGGTTTTCGTCCGCCTACCAAGTAGCCTCAGGGCAGGGCTGCAATCCATTCCTTGAGTCGGAGTATTGCGGATGTTCAGCAACGCCAAGTACTGGTCCTCACCAGATTTTCGTGCTTTCTTGATCATCTTCTATGCAGCTTTCACTGAAGATTGCGCTTTACCGTTTGAGCGACTGTGGTGTGGAGAACTTGTAATATGTTCGAAACCCCATGTTCTACTGAAATTAGCAAACTCATCTGATATCAGCTGGGGACCGTTGTCACAAATGACAGTGTCGGGAATGCCCATCCTAGCAAAGTGAGCTTTGAGCTTGGTAATTACTGCCTTACTGATCCGGTGGTTGCAAGGCAATTAATCTCCCAAAAGTTTGATCTATAGTCATTGGTGACTAGGTAATCCTTTTCGTGATAGGAGAACAGGTCGACACCGACCTTCTGCCATGGTCGATCAGGCACCTTGGTCTGAGCACATTCGAACTCACGACACGTTTCGCATGTTTGGATGTATTATTTGATTTCTCCGTTCATGCCAGGCCATTGCACTGACTCTCTTGCTCTTCTCAAACATCTTTCAATGCCAACATGGTCTAGGTAAACGACCATAGGTAAACTGACGCCACTTCTCAAGAGCAAAGACAACGCCAGCATATCTTTCTCTATGGCATACCTGGTTTCCGCGTCAGTCAAAGCACGACTGGCATAGGCGATTGGTCTGCCATCCTAGAGCAGAGCACGTCTCATACCATAGTTGCTAACATCACACTGAATGACCAGTTGCTTACTCGGGTCAAAGTAAACAAGAGGGGGTGCCTCAGCCAGGATTTGTTTGAGTCTTGTGAAGGCTTACTCCTGAGTATCACTCCACATCCAGTGAACATCATGCTGAGCAAGAGCTGCAATGGGACGGAAGACATCAGTCACCTTAGGTACATATCTCGCCAGGTAGGTTACTGTGCCTCTAAGTCTCTCTACAGCTTCCTTGTCACTAGGTCTCTCCATCTTCAGAACAGCTTCGACCTTGGACAGGTCGGGTTTCAGACCATCAGCTGTGACAACATGGCCTAGGAACGGGATCTCATCGACATTGAAGCGACACTTCTCAAGATTGACCTTGACCCCATTCTCCATACATCTTTGGAGAAGCCTCTGGACCTTGATACATAGATCAGAGTCATCAGATCCATTGATGATGATATCATCAGCAACACAGTGCACGTTATCCAGCCCTTCCAGTGCTTGTTGCAGACGCTTCTGGAAGATTTCACTGCTGACTGTCAAGCCGAGAGGTAGTCGACGCCAACGATAACGTCCAAACGGTGTTGCGAATATGGTTAGCAGGCTTGATTCATCATCCAGTTCGCAGTGTAGATAGCCTTGCTGCAGGTCACATACAGCAAACATCTTGGAGTTCACAAGCTTTGGTAGAATGTCATCTAACACAGGCTGTCTGTAGTGTTCACGTTTTAGAGCCAGGTTGGGAGGTTTGGGATCAATGCAGATCCTTACAGCCCCTGAACGCTTCTTAGCCACTGACATTTGGTTCACCCAGTCAGTGGGTTGATCCACCTTGACTATAACACCAGTGTGTTCTAGTTGGTCTAGCTCATCTTTCACGGAACAGTTCAGTGATTCTGGTAGGGTACGAGGTGGTCTTACAACCGGTTCAGCATTTGGTTCCAAAGTGATTTTACCACCAGGAAGGTATCCAAGTTTACCATCAAACACGTCAAGATAGTCTTTAACACTAAGTGTACGAGTAGTGCTAGATCCAGATACTGCAGATACCATTTCAAAGTCCTCATAGTTCACTGTGATGAGCTTCATGCGTTCAGCAGCCTTACGACTGAGTAGTGGAGTCAGTTCGTCACCATCCACTATGACATAGTCCACGTTGAACTTGTCTCCAGTAGCTGGATTCCCAGTTTTAGCACGGCACTTGTCAAGAGCTTCTGTCTTCATATTGTTCCACATCTTTAGAGTGACGGATTCTGGACGGATATCCTTATCCTCCACATATTTCTTGGGTAGTATATTGACAGTGGACCCACGGTCAATTTGCATTTCCACAGACTGTTTTCTGATCAGCATGTGACAGAAAATGGGGCCATGATCATCCGACCTGAGTGTGTGGACATCAGCAGTTACTGAACTAATGTCACCATAACTAGTAGATGAGCTGTCGGAGTCACAGTCATTCTGTAATAATGATTATAATAATAATAATTTATAATAATAATAATTTTATTAAAATGGCAACTATAGCAGTTGAATTATACAATTGGCACAGTAAAACAACCAATGATAATAAATTAATTAAGACAAAAAGATGACTTAAAATATAAAAAATTTAAAAGGTGCATGTACATCATGTTTAAAGTTATGTTTGTAAATAAACAAGATAAATATGAAGAACATAATCATAAATTAAAACAGGCAATACTATAGTAAAATAAATTATATGGCCTACTAATATTATGTAAAAAGTAATTAATTTATAAATGAGTTCATAATTACTGCCAGTGTCTTAAAGCATATGGTATAAAAGAGTTCTGAAATCTTGCAGTTCTGCAACGCGGCACACAGTAAGTCCTCGTGTTTCGAGTTGTATACGGAGTTTCCCGGAGGGGAGGCAAAATATGGTGTAATTTATGTGTAGATTGTTGCATGCTTATGAATAGTGTTCTACATAACTTCTCCCTCCGGTCTGACAGCGTTGGTAGATTGGCTGCGGTGATGGCTTCGGTGTACGACTTATCTTGGAAGATGATCCGCATTGCCCGACTCTGGATGTATTCTATCTGTCTTGCTTGCTTTTTTGTAAGGCTCGTGTGCCACACTTGGCATGCGTACTCCAATACCGATCGGACGACTGACGTGTATATGTTGATGAGGTGGTGAGGGTCAATGCCGGCTCTTTTGAGAAGGATGATGAAATATAGACGTTGCGATGCTTTTGTAGTGATTTCGTCTATGTGTGATTGCCACTTCAGATCTTCAGATAGAGTCACACCTAGTAGACGAGTGCTGTTAACTTGTTGGATTGGTCTACCGTCGATGGTTAGCAGTGCGATGTCCGGAGTTGATTTCTTGAGACATATCCGCAGTTCTTTCGTCTTGTCGTAGTTCAGCGCCATTTTGTTACTCGCTGTCCAGTGCCCAACTTCGTCTGCTGCTACTTGGAGTGAGCTGTCCATTCCGGAGGATGAAATAGCTTTCCATATTGTGCAATCGTCGACATATTTTATATGTTCGCATACTGTTTGCAGATCATTAATATGATGTAGGAAGCCGATTGGTCCAAATATTGTGCCTTGTGTAACACCTGCATTGACAGTGGTGTACTTCGTTTTCACACTCCCGATCTTTACCCTCTGTTTGCGCTGACACAGGAAGGATGTCAGACATTTGGTGATAAAAGTCTGAGTGATGCACATTTCATCATTAAAATGTCATGGTCGACTCGGTCAAACGCTTTGCTGAAATCGACGAGAAGTATTCATACTATGGTTCCAGGGGTCTTGACCGTGTATTTCCACTTGTGTACAAGCTCGACCAGTGCGTGTACGGTTGATATTCCTTTGATTGATCCATATTGCTGAGGATCAATCTGATCCATGGTAATGTCCGTTATCCACGTGCACATGAATTTCTCCAAGCACTTCGATAAAACTGGCGTGAGAGATATTGGGCGCAGGTCTTTCTCAATTAGCGCTGGTGGTCGAATTTTAGGCACTGGTCGAACGCCAGCGCATTTCCACAGGGCAGGCACGGTTCCTTCCCGTAAGCTGCTGTTGAATATCGCGCAGACGGGAGGAGCGAGGATGGCGGCGTAGTCATGTAAGATCCAGTTGGGTATCTCGTCCGGGCCGGTTGCTTTGTGTGTTTTAATTCGTGATAGTGATATGGCTACTTCATCGACGTTGATGATGTAGGCATCTGGGACCGTCGTGTCGGCTCCCGGAGGTAAGAACTCATTAACTAAGAGAGGTGGGAAGTCTTTGGTCACAGACTCAAAGAAGTCACTTATTTCGTTTGCTAGGATACTGAAGTTTCCTGAACAGTGTGTGTTAGCAAGACCTTGTAGATTGTCACAGGTGACCTTTATCCCTACAAGTTCTTTCACGCTATTCCACCATCGTTTCGGATGTTCGTTCTCAAGTGATTTGATTTTTCCTAGGTAATACTTTCGTTGCAAGGACTTTCTGTCACGATTAACTTTATTTCTGCAATGCCTGTACAAAGGTTGGTTCTCAGAAAGAAGCGCGATCTGGCGGCGACGTATTAGATAGCGGAAATTGTCATCTATCCAAGATCTGTCGCTGGAACATCTTCTGATTTTTCGTTCAGGGAGATGCGTGTCGAGTAAAGTTCTGATTGTAGAATTGAAAAACTGCAGTTGTTGTTCGCAGCTAGGTAGGTGGAATAAGGTTTTCCACGAGATGAGGTTGAGCGCTGCTGCAAAACGGGCTCGATCATCAGGCCTGCAACTGCGCGAAGACGTCTTTGAAACGACTGAGTCTGTATATTTCGTGGACGTTGATGGAGTGCATATTACCACCATGTGATCCGATAGGCCAATCGGTGCTATGACTACTGGACGGTGGTATAAATCCGTTAGGTTGGTATAGATTTTGTCCAGTGTCGCAGTTCCTCGTGTTGGTATGTCAACAATTTGTTTTAGGTTGTGATATCTTTTCAAGTGAGAATCTCTCAACTTGTTAAGGTCGCCCATTATGATGACGCCAGTATATGGATGGTGACGGCGTACATAGTCAACAGATTGGTCAGTGTGGTTTAGCAATGTCCACCCGAGAGGGTGGTACACTGTGCAGATTGTTATCTGTGGGTGGTTGAGAGGCATCTTTGGTGGACGTATCGTCATCCACATAGTTTAAAGTTCTGGTTGGTTTAGTTCTGTCCATTGCTTAGTCGGGATTGTATCTCGTACATAGCAAAAAATCCCTCCATGTTGACGGCTATCTTGCCTGTCCCTCCTGTAGAGGTTGAAACCGGGTAACGAGAGCGAGCCGTCTGGCATTCTGCTGGTACACCATGTCTCAGTGACTGCTAGGACGTCCATTCCGTAATTATCTTTAATTACTTTGATTTCGTCGATTTTGCTTGCCAAGGCACCCCGAATGTTAGTATTGATGATAGTTGGTAGATCCCACTTGTTCGATTGTACGTTGATGAGGTTGTTGTAATTAGCCCCATTTCTGCTAACGTGAACGTCATGTTGCATGTTGCTCCCTAGGGCGCGTGTGTGGCGCGCGTATGTGTCATATTGTTCAGATTGACACAATTGTCATTGCAGTGTATCACCTTGTCGACTGTGGTGTTAACACATTGAACGCGCCTGAAACCAGACAATACCACTTGAATGGGTCTCCGTAGCATTGTACCCCCTCGTTGACCTCTTCTGGTTGGCTGCGTGCAGGAAATGCCGTTCATTGCCAGATATTTCCACAATGAACTGCTGACTGGTTTTCCTGACACGAAGCCGGCTAACTGGTAGAGAGCCTTCGCTGAATATTGCAGGGCTGCCGTCATGCTTGACTGAATCGTCTGCTACTGTTTATGCCACTTGTAGCTTGGTCAAAGTGTTCGAAATTGAGCGATTTCCTTCGTAAATTCGGAAACTTTTATCTTCTCCGCGATCACTGTATGTTCATAGAGCAGTTTGCTAAAATTGGCATGTGATAGTGCATTAAAACTTAACATTGATTACATTAAAGCCGAGAATGTTTTTGGTGCTGCCGTGTAGGCGCACACGCACTCTGTATCTGTATATTATGTACAGTCTTGGAGCATTGTGTGGAGCCTCGAAAATGATTCCGGCCCTTGCATGCATCGCAAGTTTTACCCCATGCAGGGCAGAGTTCCCTTTTCATGACATGTGTTTTATTGCAGAATTTACATTTTCTTGAACAGCGTCGCTGACCAAAGGTCTTGTCGTGATTGTTGCTTTCCGCTCTCCTCCGTGGTGTGCGTAAGCCGAAAACCATGACTTGTTTCCATTTAATATTATTACATATTAACTGATGTACTATGTCATATCCCTAATAAGGCAATATGATAATGAAAATTCAAAAGCAGTGAGAATTATAACCCTTAGCAAATACAATTTATACAGTGCACTGCGTAAAACATATCGTATTAACAGTAAAAGGCATTACATTTACAAGATCGTATATTTAATTTTAAAGGTATACATCGAAACCTAAATATCTCCTATTTGCAAATACAAGAGAAAATCTTAAATATATCAATTCAGAACTAACGCGAATTTTTCTTAAATATAACCTGCCACATGTTAAAAGTAATACCACTGACGTAGTCAGAGAAAAGATGACTCGGAGGTCGAGAAGTTGCAAGAATTGCCATTGGATGTCATCATACACATGCTAGAGATGAATAATCAACAAAGAAAAGACTATATCAGGCAAAAAGGGGTTATATAAAAAATGTCCTTTGGCTGCCGGACTATGTGGCAGACAACTAAGTCAGGAAAAGGCGTTTTGGCCATATATCACGCTCCTTTGTTTCTGGGAGTGACATATACATATGTTCATGTTCACGACTTCTACGTTTACGTCGTTAATTGGCAGAGTCCATAAGCCAGGATATAACGCAAATGGGTGTATGTACACTTGTGATGTGCCAGATGTGAAGATGTAATTAAAGAGATGTACAAAGTACCATCATTATATTTAGGACATCTTAGCCACTCAACAGCGTTGCCCTGGCTGACCTGCTGTTGCGGTTTTATGTCAGAGTTTTCCTTCTCCTAGATCACCTGCCTACCAAGGCACATGAGCGTGATCTACCCAGTACTATTTGCCCATAGTTGGGGGTTGGAATGGGGCAGCACCGGGACGTGTCCACACGCTGGTGGGCCATGCACACTGCACCTTTAAGGCTCCAACCTGCTCCGAGATCCATAGTCTTGTCTATGGAGAGGCTATGTACCAGCAGGGGAGACTTACGCACTCGGCTCCCTTTTCACTACAAGGAGCTATGTGGCGGCTGTAGCTGAAAGCGAGAGTATGAAGCACACACTACATACTACACACTACACTACAACACTAGGCACATCACACAGACCTGTGTAAACACCACACCACACCACTGTAAACACCACACCACAGAACAGAAAGAGTGGCTCGACAATATTTTACCTGACCCTCACCCACGTACAGCAGGGAACAAGGAGGAAGAGCTCAACAAGGTGCGAGTAAAGTTTGAACAGGGTGCGAGTAAAACATAAGCCGCGCTTTAGGTTACAGCTCCCCCGAAGGCCTTGGTGGTTGGGTGGTAATAACTTAAACTGTTCGGGAGCATTGGGACAATGTCGCGATTACTGTTGATGGCAGTCTGCTGTTACGGATCCTATTCATCAACATGAGGTAAGATATGTGTCTTCTTCTCTCTAGAGTGTCGCAGGGAAGGTTACTTATCGTAGCGGACACGCTCCTTCGTTGACTGTAGTTGTCAAGAGCAAATCTGGCCGCACGACGCTGGATTGTTTTGATTTTGGTTACCTCCTTCTTGGTGTGTGGGTTCCATGCGGTGCAGCACTGAATTCACCATTAATCGAAGTCAAACGACAAGCGCCAAACTTCGCGTTGAGATGGTAGAAGCACTAAAAAGATTAATTTAAGTCCAGTGCTTAGTAAACTTTGTCCACAAATAAGACGAAAACAGAACGTGGAACGGCTGTCTATCCTAGTTCTCCAAGGATAATAATATCAGCCTTTAGGTGTGCTCTATTTGGGCTGAGGAACAGGTGAAGAGATGGCGACAGCAGTAACGAAGTGAATCAAATCTTGGAACGTGGAAGTCATGGTCAGGGCCGTTTTTTTATACGACCGTATCCAACACTGGACACACAAATGGTGCATGTACAGGTGAAATTGGGAAAGGAGCTTCTCAGTGTTATATATTTGAACTCGTCCTGCAGGCTGCTTTCTCTGTATGTCTGCGATTGTCCAGTGGCCCCGAGATATTACTCTTCATGAGATTTAAAGTGCAATGGGGCTGCATAGACCAAAATAGGTTCAACACAGTACGTGGCTATAAAGCCACGACAAGCGCTGTTTCCCGATTATGGCTAGACTTCTGCTGGTGATTATTTTCCTCGGAGTTCAGCCCAAACTGGTTTATGGCTCCAGATGCGATGTATCGATGGATGGTAAAAGCAGTAGTTGGTTGATAGTCCGCCAACAGGCAAACTGTCCAAAAATCGGGAGTTAAGAAGACAAAATTAATGAGGTGTGGACAAAAATAACTTGTTAACCAACTAAAAGTGTGTATGGTATGCCCACATATTATCATCTCAGGCAGCCACTTTTTAGGCTTCGTGAATGAAACTTGAAACACCTCGACTATATAGTATAAGGGGTTATGCCTAGTAGACGTTAAAGTGGAAAAAACAGGATTTGTTATCGTCCACGTGCGTTCAACTACAAAAATTGTGTTTGGGGCAAATTGTTACATTTGTATGCTGACGATGACTGAAAGAACAAAACTTATTTAAACGTGGCTTGTGAATGCTTTTTTCACTTATGAAGCCTATCGTACTGGTTTTATAACCAGTACTGTAAATGTTAGCAGCGTCAAACAAAATTAATAAATATCTCAGAAGGGCGGGTTACACATGGATAAAAATGGTTGGACTCTCGATAAGACAACGGGTTCCTTGTCCATTTTGGTGTTTACCTTGGATGGCGATCTTGTTAAATCTTGTATTTTTATGGCACAGCCCTATTTGAACAATTAATAAATATTGCATGATACATTGAATTGTGGATGCCTGTGCGTGTGTGCACATGAGTGCGTATTATTCATTCAAGTAGAAGTCACAACACGCACACACACACACACACACACACACACACACACACACACACACACACACACACACACACACACACACACACACACACACACACACACACACTCACACACACACACACTCACACACACACAACACACACACACACACACACACACACACTCACACACACACCACACACCACACACACACACACACACACACACACACACACACACCACACACACACACACACACACACACACACACACCACACACACACACACACTCACACACACACACACACACACACACACCACACACACACACACCACACCACACACACACACACACACACACACACACACACACACACACACATACATATGAAATATTGAATCACAATATTATATATATATATATATATATATATATATATATATGAAATAATAAATCAATATAAATATATATATATATATATATATATATATATATATACATTGCCATTCACTATTTCATACTCGATTCAATAATTCATATTCTATGCACAATTGTGTGTTATGAAAGAATCGGGGGAATTAGTCCCTTTTGGTAAATAAAAATGAAAAACTTAATACATGAACCTACGTTATTATGCACACTGTGTATAAGATGCATAAGTGTGCATATTCCAATTAATGTAATAACAGTGACATGTATGAGTGACACTTGCTTTTGCGATCCACACGTTCTTTGCTGTAACACGCGCGCGCGCGCGCGCGCGTGTGTGTGTGTGTGTGTGCGCGCGTGCGCGTGCGTGCGTGCGTGCAAGTACAATTACAAAAAACGGTTGGCGCATCAAAACTAATAGGCCTACTGCACCTAATGCGTATACAAGGTATATGCGATGTACATGATAATTATTGTTGGTGACTGTACCATTCACAGGTACTTTTATTGAACATGTTAACAATTAGCCAAAACGGTGACTTGCCCATACACAAAATTATGACGACGTGTAGAACGTGACGTCACAAATACGGCCATTAAGGATGGCGTGCGTTTCAACATTGCGATTTAACGTATAACGTACTAATATCTACTTGCACCAACAGAGGACGCTGAACGTTCAAATACCGATGTTTGCAGCGCACCTGCTCTTGTGTTGATCACTCATTCCGTGGATTGGGATCACTGAATCGGAAAACAAGAATATTTAGAAATTAATAAAGTACTATGCAGGACGAGGAGATACCGCTATCCGGCACGACAGGTCAGGATGGAGTGGTGTATCTATGTTTGAAATATTAAAATAGTGTATGCAGAATAGAGACAATCAAAGTACGTCACGCTTTTTTGAGAACCCCACCCCCTTGTCACGCTTCGTAACGCTGGCCAGTACAACCCCTAAAGCTAAGTTCTTTTGAGAAAGACCCCCCGCGCGCTATTACATACTTCACTGATGCATGGTCCGCATTCCTTTTTTGTTCGAATTCAGTTGAAATATACCCCAAACTGGCATAGAAATCAATGCTATCAGTCTGATATCGACAGGTGAACGTGCAAAAAACTGTTTCATGACGAAGGCAACGATAGCCAAGACACCCCACCCCCATGTAACGCTCCGTAGCGCTTACCCGGACACCGTCAGGCCCACCAGAGTGACATACTTTATGTATGGCCCCTTAGCCGGCCGACCGACCGACCGACCGACCGACCGACCGACCGACCGACCGACCGACCGACCGACCGACCGACCGACCGACCGACCGACCGACCGACCGACCGACCGACCGACCGACCGACCGACCGACCGACCGACCGACCGACCGACCGACCGACCGACCGACCGACCGACCGGATTAAAAATCTCCGTTTCTGCTTCAGATATACCTGTGTCCCAGTTGGCACGGCTTCTTCAGGACAGACTGTTCGTCGACTACTTCAACGTATTCCTTGCACTTCCAGTAAGTATTTAGGTTAGAAAATGTGTAACTTGGAATAAAGTAAACATGCGATCAATGGTATTTGTCACTGCCTTTGGCTTGGATATGTGTTGAAGCAGTGTGGTTGGGATACGCTAGTATACATGGGAACTGTAGCGCCGATGTAGATGATACAAAACTGCCACATGTTTATTCATGGATTTAGAAAATAGAACAAATTATTATAACATTATGGGTTTGTCTATGTGAAAATAGTTCATGCCAAACCCGTTGCAAATACGTTATTAATTATCTATGGGACAAACAACGAACAGAATGCTCCGTACTCGGCACAACTGCTGGTAAAAAGGCCCCGTCCATGCAGTTCTTGAGAACACCAAACAAATGCAGTTCCCATCGTCAACAGAGAGCACGTTTTAACGTGGCTAACGAAGACAGCAATCTGATTGACCATGGTATTGCAGTGCCTAAAACAGTACGCGTTCTTCTCACAGATCTTTGCGCAACACGTCTTCTACAAAGTGGACGTTGGCGAATACGAGTTCTATCCGCCGGTCAGACGGATGCGATACGTACGTGAGTCGGCTTGTCGTTGTAGTATGCTGCCTTCAAGTGATTGCTTGTGAAAGGCGCGTCTGTGGAACAAAACTTGTAGACTCGGGTCATTAGTATGTTTGCATTAAAGTTACTCAAGCACGCACGCATGCACGCACGCACGCACGCACGCACGCCTTGTGTCCGTTCGGGTCGGTGGAACCTGCTATATGCACACATCGTCGAATGTCTTAGTAAGGTAACCTACGTTTCTTCATCCATCAAACCGGGGCCGTGTGCATTACATAAAGTGGCCAACCATGCGTCTTGAGAACATTGGAAGCTGGGCATCGAATGTGTTAAAGTGGTCTTGTCATTGTTGTACAATTGTTTACCTTGGTCTTTGCTCGTCAAAGGCAGCCCGCGCTGCATATTCACGTCCGGCTGTTGTAGCAATGATTATTGTCAAGTGACCTAACTGAAATGACATGTAAATTTTAATTAAAGTAGAACGCCTTCTCTTTCGCTAACCATACCATTCAGGTTTGGTATTGAAAAGTAGCCGTACATGTGTGCAAAACGCCACAACGTGCAAAGCGTACAATTTAATTATTATCAACCGTATCGGTGTGCGTGTGCGTGTGCGTGTGCGCGTGTGTGCCTGCGCGCGCGCGCACACACACACACACACACACACACAGACACACACACACCCACCAACCCCCCCCCCCACACACACACACAAAGGGCCCCTCAAAAGCGGATTAATCGTGACAACACTTGTCGGACTTCAGTGCTGCCAAAACGCGCAAACAGTTTAAATAGTGTTTGAGAAAGTTCTAGAGATGGACAATCACATCTAACCATTCACACGACCACATCTCTAGAACCGTTGGTAACTAATTTGGTGGAAAGTGCTTGGATGTGTGTTTGCTCAAGAGAAAGGTCAATATTTTACGTTGTTGTTTCTTGTTTCTTTTTTATATGTACCTGTATATTGTAATTCTTGTATATATGTTTTTATGCCGTCGTCTACAGCGTTCTGAATGCTTATACCACAACACGCTTATAAGTCCTCCAGGCACCCACGTTGCTAATCCGGCATTGACCATCATGGAGGCAGTTGTGGTACACAAAAAAACCGTCTACACCCCGACGACAGGGTAATGCAATAGCTCGCTTCTTGCAGGCTGTCGATCGACAGAAACTTCTCGACTGGCTACTGGAGCAGAGGCTTCGGCTGTTTGTTTCGAGCGACCTCTACCGGGAGTATATGTTGTGTCGCCAGCTGATCAAGATCCGTACTCGCGTGCAGCCTGCAAGATGGCAGCGATGTTCGAGTAGGCGTAATATTGATAGGCGGGTGGTTGACGGAGGTTGCATGACATGACCACAAGTGTCGCTTTGTTTCTTATGCTTCTAACACTAAGGCATATATTTTGTTTAGCATTTTATATGTACATTCGTTTTATATCTGTATTTAGCTCAGAAGATAACATTGTGCAGTTTCGCCTTCATTTGAAGACTAATTTGTTTAACCGTGGTTACCCTCTTTAGATACTTAGCGTATTCATCAATCTTTGGACAACGTTACCGATTTCAAGGTTGACTAATGACTGAATAATATACAGTCCAATCCAATGTCCAATTTCTTCTGCGGCAGACGACGGCAAGCCAGAGGCGTATGACGTCACCCAGGACGCCATCGGTCACGTGCTCGGCATGCGTCTGTTCCGGCGGTCGATTGAGGGCACGCCTGGGGAGAAGGCCGTCAGTTTCTGGCTGGACATCGAGCGGTTGTACGCGACGGGTGAGACACTGGAGGACGACGACCATCGCCTGCGGCTGTTTCAGCTCAAGTACTTTTTCAACGACGAGATGACGACACTGCGGGAGTATTCAGCTTTAAAAAATCACACACTAGGTAATGTCGCAGATGGCTTTGCTTCCCTCCAAGGGGAAATATAAGTTTGTCCTTGGGTATCAACATCACGTGGTGCCATCTCATATCCGGAGGTCCGGTACCGTGGATACCCACTCATTTCTGCGTTTTACCGTTTTGACCAAATCTTCATACGTGTTCCCCAGCTATACCTTGATGTTGCCTGTCCGTGTGGCGCTTGGTCTTCCCTTGTCTCTGTTCCCCTCCATCAACCCCTCCAATTGTATACAAACCCCTCTTAGTGTATACAAACCCCTCCTAGTGTATACAAACCCCTCACTGGACAGGCTAAAACAATTATGAAATTATTTCATAGATTAATACCCAGTGTCAAAGTCATTGATTTAGATAAAAGTAATCTAGTCCACATGACAGGGTCATATATGGTATATACTCCAGAATTAAGCTCGCCTCTCCCGGAGAGTGCCTCTCTCACAATGAAAAACCTCGTCCCAAATAGGGGATAGCTTCACCCTATCTTAGTATGAATCCTTGCCTTTTGAAGGGACATCGTCATCCCTCCTAGATTACTATCTCCATTATGTATGTTACGTCTTGCCATTAACCATTATGAAATGCTAATGCTATACTAAACGTTTACCTTACAACGCGATCAGTAATGGCGGTATCGACAAATCTGCATCAAGAAACTAAAATGTATCCGCCTACATATGTGTGTATGTGGTTAAGTATTGCTGCACCCGACAGAGGATACGAGGACATTGTCACTTACAGAATCCTTCCGATGTACCGCAAGCGATAAATGCGCTCCAAGTTTGCGACAACTGCAGAATATCGTGCTAAAGATTTTACAGGTAGGCTGTGACAAACATCAGGCACTGGTGTGCGTGTGTGAATATTGATGTTGTAATTCTTTGATTTCATCTGCCTCCCGAATCACAGGAAGTCCCGATACATTAAACAATAATTTGTTTATGTTTACACTGTCTAGTCGCTAACATCATTCGATTATCGGGCTCTAGACTCGAAGATCTGTCGTTATACTCCGTTGACCTGGCCTTATATATATATATATATATATATATATATATATATATATATATATATATATATATATATATATATATCACGAACAGGTATAACACTGTTGGATGTGGCGCAGTCAAAAGTTAATATGCCACCTGGACACGATAACAGTATCATAGTATAACACCCAGTTGTTTCATTTCTATATTTGAATAAACTGCATCGATTAAAGCAAATGTGAGGATTCTACCTGGCAACTTTCGAGTTGTGGTTGATCGTGTTGCTGTTTTCTGAAGTTTGGTAGCCTCTGTAGTAAAGTGTCGTTCACTTGGGAAGGACTACTGGTTGAAGCGATACCTCATCCACTATGCCACCTTGGAGACGACCGCCGCCAGACACCTTGAACGTTCCCTGACGGACGAGCAATCCAAGCACAAAGGTTTCATGGTTTGTAAAAGGGCAGTTCTCCTAAACTTAGACTGAAGATGAACCAATACTACTGCATCTGGCAGAAAGGAACACATATTTGAACGTGTACAGTAGCTAATATCGACATTATCTTGTTTGAAATGGTTATATAATTTAAATCGTAGTTTCATTGTTTTTTATATTGGTAAATAGAAGCATTTCAGAGAACAACTGGTGCATTGATTTGCACTTTACGTTTCGATTGATGAACGCTAGACGTTTCTGTTTAGCAGTAGCAGTAGCAGTAGCAGTAGCAGTAGCAGTCGCAGTAGCAGTACCAGTAGCAGCAGCAACAGCAGCAGCAGCAGTAGCAGCAGCAGCACTAACAGTAGCAGTAGCCGTAGTAATAATGTAGGCATTAACATTATATTGACCGAAAGGTGGGAATTCTGAACATAAACAAGTGGTGTTGAAGTGTATGAATATATAGGAATGGACGTCTTAAAGTTGCAAGATGTAGCATGAAGATGGTTCTGAGAGGAAGAGTATGAGAAGCTTGGTTGCTTCACGCGGGCTCGTCCGTCAGACGGTGTTATTTCGATTGCTCCGTGCCCTAGTAAGATTCGTCCTTGTGTATCGTTCTTCTACAGATCGAGCTGCAGCGCGCCGACAGAGATCGGAAACTGCGGCGGGCGCTCTATCCAGAAGGCCCGAGTCCCGGCACGCCTTTGACAAGCGCCATCGACCGCACACTCAACCTCATCATGGGCGACGCCAACGCCATCTGGCGACCACTCTATCCAATCGACAACGAGGAGGAGGAGGCGCTGATGTCGTCGTCGGACGACCTTGTTACGATCTACGGGCGCTCCCCCCTGCCGCTGTCGGCCGAGCCGGCGACGAGCGGTTCCTACTCCGAGATGTCGCTGTCTGAAGAATCGTCGAGTAGCTCAAGTATGATGAGTGACGACGACGGCACGGACCGAATCTCCTTCCCGCATGGTAAGGACGGCCGAGTCTTCTTCCCACCTGGTAACGACGGATCTAGTCTCCTCCCCGCCTGGCAAGGACAGACCTAGCCCCTTCCCGCCTGGAAAGGACAGACACGGTCTCCTTTCCGCCTGGTACGGACATACCTAGTATCTTTCTCGCCTGGCAAGGACAGACCCAGCCTCCTTCCTGCCTAGCTAGGACGGACCTATACTCCTTCCCGCTTTGTAAGGACAGACCGAGTCCCCATACCGTCTGGTAAGGACGGGTCTTGTCTCCTTTCCGCCTGGAAGGGACGGACCTAGTCTTATTTCCGCCTGATATGGACATACCTAATCTCTTTCCCGCCTGGCAAGGATGGACCTAGTCCCCTTCGCGCTTGGGAAGGACAGACCGAGTCTCCTTTCTGCCTGGTAAGGACGGACATAGTCTCCTTTCCGACTGGTATGGACGGACCTAATCTCTTTCCCGCCTGGTAAGAACGGACGTAGTCTCCTTTCCGGTTAGTAAGGACTGACCGAATCTCCTTATTGTCTGGTATGGACGTACCTAATCTCTTTCCCCCCTGGTAAGAACGGACGTAATCTCCTTTCCGGCTAGTAAGGACAGACCGAGTCTCCTTCTCGTCTGGTAAGGACGGACCTAGTCTCCTTCCCGCCTGGTAAAGATGACTTAGTCTCCTTCCCACCTGGTAAGGATGGACGTAATCTCCTTCCCGTCTGGCAAGCAGTAGTACCAGACCTAGTCGACGTCAGGGCATCGATGTGATTACTCTTGTTGGTCCAAATTATTATCTATTGTACATTACAAAGACACATTTTTAATCAACGAATCAACCTTATATTTCCGACGTACATGTGAACAAATGAAAATATGAGCACAGCGCACTTGAGTGTGAACTACGTAGCACAATGTTTGTGGCAAAAACTGTCGTAAAGTTTCTAACGGACAGTAACGTGATACGGAAAACGAACAATCCCAATGTGTCTGTCGTAATTCACACAGCCGAGAAAACGCCACGGCAGCGTGCACCGCCCCTTATCGGACAACCAATGCATCAGTATCCGGAGGAGACAACGAGAGCGCTGCAGTGTATATCGGCGGAGGTTGAGAAGGATCTGGAGCCGGTCAGACAAACAAATGCCGCCGTGTATGAGCAGTGGCGGCAGCTCAGTCTCTCGATTCTGCCCGCTAAGGTACGTATGCAGATGCTCGCCTGCTCACCGTACTCCAGTTAGGAGTTCAAATGACACTAGAACTCCTGTCAGTGTAGCAAGACATCAACTTCCTCCATCCTGTACGGTTCGTGTACCGTTCTGTTCTTATTACGTATTTTAGGCTGGTGTTCTCTTCTTCCAGGTGGCTGCTCATGTTGTTGATCCATCGTAACACGTTCCCTTTTCTTCTCGTCACACGACCATGCCGTCTCAATGTATTCATCTAGATCACTGCTACAATTCGGATGATCTCGCTCTTCCTGTAGAGATGATAATTTCGTTGTCTGTCACATTGGTGAAACCCTGTATCATTCTAATGGTTTTTCATGTCTACTGCAGTGATTCGACTTTCAAGTCTCGCTGTCAATGTCCTAGTGGCAACATTCACTACCAAAATGGAGAAGTCTTAAATGATTCTATGTATGATCTGTTTGGCTAGTTCGTCTGAACGCAGTGTCTATTTGGGATTATAAAAAAACGAAGCATTTACCCACGTGACATATAATACTCAAAGAACAAGATTGAAACTGAAAAGTTTTCGTCATAATTACACGATTGGGCTTTCCAGTTGAAATTGAGTTGCTGTACGATTACGATGATAAATAGTGGAATTAGTGACGCACAGTTGTGTACAGGGTACGGCAGCCGTGGCTGAGTCGGGCGAAGGCAGACTGCCCGTGATAGCGCCGCCCATCGAGGTCGGAGACAAAGCCGACAAGTTGACGATGCCAACCGCCTTCGCTCTGCCGCCCATAAAGAAAGGTCAGACCCTCGTTGGATCGTCAGCTCAACACGCCTGCGGCCGAGAAACCCAGAGTGGCCGCGAAACGAGCTTCGACTCGCGGCGAGCGGAAGTCGAAATTAGCGATTTGAATTCGAATTGCGTCAACATCAGCGTGTTCTCCAGTAACTATCGCAGGGAGAATCGGCCGATACTCGCAGCCATAGTGTCGGACCAGGTGGCTGGTCATCCGTTCGAGGCTTACTTGAGGAAAACCTCCATGGGGAAGCAACTCGCTAACTTGCAGTTCTGGGGCGTCGCCGAGAACTACATAGCCTTGAGGCGTTGTGCGGCGGTCGGAGATGCCTACGACGCGCTTCAACAGCTGTGCGCTCGCTTCGTCTTGTCGCAGTTTCAGCACAACAAGAATCGGCTCGCTCCGGCTCAGGCTTTACAGTTGGAGCAAGATCAGTGGGAAGATATACTCAGGGAACAACAGGACGCTATATGCAAGGTGCGTAGGCGTGGAAACCACCCTCGAAACCGTATATGAAATGTTTAGTGCAGATACGAGATACGACAAGATTGCCATGCATCCCAAAAGTAATAAATGGCTTAGAGCGCCTCAGAGAACTGGTGATGTCGATCCCTAAACCCAATGTGCTACTTCCCAGCATTAAACCAAGAAAATGTTTCATACAATGAAGCCAGTGGTTTATCGAAATCAAACATTGGACACGTTTCTTCAACGATGTAACACCATATAGCATAACAATTCCATAGCATTACATTACTTACATTAAATTTCTTGTTGAGATAAATACCACAATATGAATTGTATTTAAAGAGAAACATTTCGGTACTGACCTCACAAAGTGGTTACTACATTGCACTGATTAACGCGACGTTCTTTGTTTTTCTCCAGACGTTGCGTCAACCGTACGAGAAGTACCAGTTATACGACAGGAACATTTTCCTAGAATACGTGGTATGTCGGCTGTATGCATAGTTTGACCGTTCATGCCTTCAAAACATACATCTTAATTGCCGTATTTTTGTTGAACAGGTCAAGCACTATTGACACGACATCCGATACGCAATACCAACATCTGATTTTTTCCAATGCATTTAATTATGCATCGAATCAACATTCAAAAGCAAATATTGCCCATATGTACGTAAACTTAACAGTTATAGATTCAACGATCTCCATGGTTGATTATTTGTACGACATATATGTATATTTAAAATGCACACATAAATGCATACATAATATTAAGTAAACTTTACGAAGTTCAACAGCATAGTGCAGATGAGGGCTACGCGTTTATGGGATAGCCTTATAGCCATAACCGGCAATGAAATCATCTAAAATATCGACCTGGAATACTGTTTGTGCAGATGGTGTGGAAAGAGCGCAGAGGTGTCCGACGATTGAGCAGCTTCCGAGCGGAAATCGCTGACCCTCCGCCGCAGACCTTGAAGATGCAGCAACGGCTTGAACAGTCTCCGGAACTCTGGAAACAACGCATTCTAGTCGCCCTGCAGATGGCGCTAGAAGCCTCCGATATAGGCAAGTTCAATACTGCAATTGATTGCGCAACCTGTGTGTGTGTGTGTGTGTGTGTGTGTGTGCGTGCGTGCGTGCGTGCGTGCGTGCCTGCGTGCGTGCGTGCGTGCGTGCGTGCGTGCGTGCGTACCTGCATGTATGTGTGTGTTAGTTGTTCTAAGCACGCGGCAACGTTCTACTAACTGATTAGTCTGTACATATGTTGTGGTTACTAGAATGTATGAGGCGTCATTCAAATATTCAGCCTTTTGTAAACCATCACACCAGGCTGACTTTTACATACTGTCACTGTGGGTGGTCACTGCCAGCGTGCATGTCATCTTCGGTTGTTCTTTTATCTCCCAAATTAATGCGACACGACCGACATTAACGTGATTATCCGAGTCACAAGGGATACACAGTGTACGGTGTTGAGAGCCAGGTTTTTGCACTAAACGAACAGTTGCTTGCAAAGCGGGTGTGCTATCCACTGCACTGGCGCGTCTCTCCTCAGATCTATTATATAGGTATTCAAATATGATACTTATATGTTGACTTTGTGAACTAAACTGTACCGATTATTAACCAAAAACAGATGGTAACCTTAAACGGTTTCGTAGAATACTCACAAATCTGGTGTTGTTTGCCTTTTCCTGCAGCGGACGAGGGGTTGCTCCTGGGACCCCTCGAGTTGGATCCACTACGACAACCGTCCGAAGAAGAACATGGCAGTTTGGCCGTCGACGAACTCAAAATCACACTCAGGCGTAAGTAGCCACATGTAATGGGTGTTAGTAGAAGAACATGGCAGTTTGGCCGTCGACGAACTCAAAATCACACTCAGGCGTAAGTAGCCACATGTAATGGGTGTTAGTAGTATCCAACCGGACTGACCACTGAAATAATGATGACTTTGCTTGTTCCCGTGATATTTGTTTATCTTTTATGGTTTGTTGCGTCTCTGAACTCCAGTTCCTGAGGATTTTGGCGACATAGAAATGTATTACTATTATTATTATTATTATTATTATTATTATTACATACTACGAGCATATTATTTTTGACAAAAACACTGGTCATCCACAATTCGGTACGAGCAATATGTTTGGATACGACAACATAAACCAAGGAAACACGACTGCTGCTAGACTTTGATAAAATGCATATAATTTGCCTTTTCACGCTAAGTAAGTTTAACGATAAACTTCAGGTCCAGCCAGTTATTCTTCTTTCGTCACAGCGGACATTGTGAATGCACGTGCGCGAAGACGGGAGCTGCTACGCATGCGTCGTGCCCGTGCAACTTCGCCTAGTTTTCGCACGGTGTTTCATCAGATTCGTTCGGAATCAGATATCCTTTCGCCCGGTCTAATGGCGCTTCCTGTGTTCGCCAGACCGTTCAGGAAATGCGGCAAGTTGATTTGTCGGCCATCCAAACCCAGGTGAGTGCACATGCAAGAATATAATATGTCATTACAGAGATAGTAAATGTACGGTGCATTGTCATCCACACGAAGACCGTAGCAGACGTTTAATATGTTTTTTCGGTTGTGCCTTTTTCAGCTTTCAAGAACCGCTTACACATACCCGAGCTGTATGTATGTGTCTCTGCGTGCGTGCGTGCGTGCGTGCGTGTATGTGCGTGCATGGGTGGGTGCGCGTATGTGTGTGCGTGCGGGCGTGCGGGAGTGCGTGCGGGAGTGGCCCGATGCAACAACTGTCGTGGTCTGTGTGATAATGCTATTTATGTTATGTGTAATGTAATTTAAATACTACCTCCCACTTTCTCCCTTTCTTCTTGGCCAACATCCCGCTTCATACCTATTTCTGAGACCAACATCCCGCCATTTTTTTTAGGACGAACCTCTCACTTCCCACATTTTGGCACACTCACACACATGCACGCACGCACACACGCACACCACACACACACCACACACACACACACCTCATATATGTTAATAACGTAGCAAACTTGTCCATATATAGTGTTTACCTAATATATATATATATATATATATATATATATATATATATATATATATATATATATATACATATATATATATATACATATATATATATATATATACATATATATATATATATATATATATATATATATATATATATATATATATATATATATATATATATACATACATATATATATATATATATATATATATATATATATATATATATATATATATATATATATGTATATGTATATATATATATATATATATATATATATATATATATATATATATATATATATATAACCATTTGAAGATATGCCTAGAAAATTATTACCCACCCACCTATTCAGTCATTAACTCAATATCTCACTCACTATTATAATGGTGCGCTCCATCAATTTCGATATGATTGTAATTTTTACTGTTTTTAAGATTTGGCTGATGCTAAATATAAGCACCTCTGAAAACTGTTGCTTTTTCTAGGACTTTCAACGAAGTCCTAACAGACCCGCTCCAGGCAGAGTTCTTTAAACGGTTTTTGCGCTACAACAACACTGAAGCACCAATACATTTCTTTATGGACGTGGAACATATGAAGAAGAAAGGCCCCACAACGTCAAAGATTATGCAGATTATCCGGAATTACTTCCACCTTAAGAAATACGGTATGTGATGTTGTCACGTGTTAAGTTTTCTTGCAAAACACTTTCTCCAAAGCCTCAGTTAGATTGGGTCCTTTTATATTTTATATAGACTGCCATAGTATTTTTTATATTTTATATTGCTGGCATCAAATAATGATAGTAGCTTTCTATCTTCTCAAGTAATTGCATTGTTGTTCATCTTTGGCAATTATTTGTCTTAAATAAACATTGCATGTGCGAACCGCCGGTGTGATTTCTGCTACATTTTATTCATCATACCTACAGTCACATTTATGCATCTTGAATATGATAACACGTTTTAAATATGTGGTTTGAAAGGAATATTTCCATGCAATATAGTTATCTTGAAATGTACACTTGAAATGTACACTTGACATTTGGAGGTAATGTTCGCCTGTCATGCTTTGTGTATTATAACCAGAGCAGTATACACAAGTCCAAAATCTACAACTTAATATATAGTAAGAGCCTCAAAGGAATACATTGGGAACGTGGAGTTTGATGCACGATGTCGTTGTTCTCTCTTCACCCGGCATGTGCTGCTCAAGGTGGCTTGACGGAAATCAGGAAGCCGATCATAGAAGAGATCGCCAAGTCGACGCTAGTCACCCTGCCAATGATCGTTGCCGCACAGATGGTGGTAGCTCGTAACCTGGAACAGATCTGGTAAGTGACGACAATATCCACATATCAGCTGCTTTCGTATTCGACATATCTTCTTGGTGTTTACATTTCTTACATAAAAAACATCCACAATTGTTTGAGCAATTATAGCTGTAGTTACATGTGCATGTGATCATTTGCCTCAGTAGCATATGGATCTGATCAGCTGCATCAATAGCATGTCCGTCTGATCAATTACATAAGTGGTCTGTCCATTTGAGCAATTGCATCAGTGGCCTGTTCATCTGATCAATTACCTCAGTGGCCTGTTCATCTTATCTGATCGATTATCTCAGTGACCTGTCCATCTGATTAACTGCCTCAATGATCTGTCTATCTGATCAATTGTCTCAGTGGCCTGTCCATATGATCAATTGCCTCAGTGGCCTGTTCATCTTATCAATTGCCTCAGTGGTCTGTCAATCTGATCAATTATCTTAGTGGACTGTCCATCTGATCAATTATCTTAGTGGACTGTCCATCTGATCAATTATCTTAGTGGACTGTCCATCTGATCAATTATCTTAGTGGCATGAATATATGATCAACTGCCTTAATGCTGTGTCCATCTGATCAATTGTCTCAGTGGCCTGTCCATCTGATCAACTGCCTAAGTGATTTGTCCATCTGATCAATTGCCTCAGTAGCTTGTCCGTCTGATTAATTGTCCCTGTGGCCTGTCCATCTGATCAATTGCCTCAGTGGCCTGTCCATCATCTGACCAATTCCCACGGCATGTGTATATTCCTCTCCCATTCTATTTCATGTGCGTGATGTCGATTGACGAAGTTGCCACTGAGGCATCGCCAAACGGCTGGCGTTTGCTTATCTTCCATTTATTGTTCACAATAGATTTTCGATGATATTGCATTATGGGGTTGGTCTTCTTTGAAATTATAACCTGTCTGGCATTGGAACTGGCAACGAAACCACAAATAATGTGTCGGTACGTTAAGGCGAAAGTTGTGAATTCCATAGAAGGAATGCCAATTCTGATACCAATCTAGCAGCTCACCAATGGTGTGCATTCTGCCACCTTGTGGCGATGAGCGACGGTGAAGCATGGACATATATGTAATATGATGTGACTCAGCAGTCGCTTTGACGAAGTGTGTATTTTCGATCTCAGGTTTGCTTGTTACCAGCGAACATTCGAGTTCGACTCATCGAGTGCGCCTCTCCCAATCGTTGAGCCTAGTTCTGTCAAAGTCGAACCAACTATTAAGCCGGTCAGACAATTTTACAGCAACAGACGCGTGGTACGTCTACAGCGACATTCGCAAATGCTCTTGTTGCATACTTAGAAATTACAGTCTCATCTAAAACCCCTTGTTAAAATGAACCTAACAGAGACTCTGTAATATAAAATTCACTGTTTAAAAAATGATGAATGTTTACTGTATCGTGTAATTTTACATACTATTGAGTAGATCGTTCTGAGTATAAATTACTGTTCATTGTAAAGTATGAGACAGATACAGATTAAATTATTACACACCATTTATTTTCATACAAAATGGGGGATTGCTCAACAATACTTTTAATTTGCTTCCGGTCTTCGTGATGTGCCCCTGTACCCTTATTTTGTTGCATTGATGCCCTTACACCCTCCAAAGTTACATTGCCCCTTTTCACCATTGAAAGTGTCGCTTTTGCAATTATCAACAACGAAAATTCACTCAAGATCAACGAAAGAATAATTTGGTAATTGATTTAGTCGTGAAAAAAGAGAGCTTGTAATGTTTCACTTTTTGTTTCAGCGTTATTTGCTAGGTTTGTTCACCCGCATCGTAACGTCGTTTTTCCGTGGAATCCAGAAGCAGCAGTTGGTTAAACAATTCGACCTCTTCATCAAGATGAAAATAGAGTCTTGGACAGCTGACGATGGTAATTTAAGATTTTTCAATTGCTTCTATGTGTTGAACGCTTTTGGAAATACCGTTATAATGAACAATTCTTTTTCACATCCTTTCTGTCGTATGATTGCATTGTCCGACGATAGGTCTGTGGACTTTTAAACTGCCACCATAGTGATAGTTTTCGTAGACAGTGTCACCAAATAGTTGTAAATGTTGTAAAGGTCGCCAGCGTGGGTGCAACAAATCATATTTGCCAGAGAATGTTGAACCCAGAATTGACCTGAGGGCAACACTGCGATTAAACTTGAAACGAGGCCTTCTTGACGTGCATCAGTAGGATCATACCTAGCAACTGCCCTCTCTAAATCTCGCCAAAAATGTGCTAAGAACGTGTGGTAATTTATAATGAATCTAGGCGAGAGAGAGAGAGAGAGAGAGAGAGAGAGAGAGAGAGAGAGAGAGAGAGAGAGAGAGAGAGAGAGAGAGAGAGAGAGAGAGAGAGAGAGAGAGAGAGAGAGAGAGAGAGAGAGAGAGAGAGAGAGAGAGAGAGAGAGAGAGAGAGAGAGAGAGAGAGAGAGAGAGAGAGCAGAGAGAGAGAGAGAGAGAGAGAGAGAGAGAGAGAGAGAGAGAGAGAGAGAGAGAGAGAGACAGAGAGAGAGAGAGAGAGAGAGAGAGAGAGAGAGAGAGAGAGAGAGAGAGAGAGAGAGAGAGAGAGGGAGAGGGAGGGAGGAGAGAGAGAGAGAGAGAGAGAGAGAGAGAGAGAGAGAGAGAGAGAGAGGGAGAGAGAGAGAGAGAGAGAGAGAGAGAGAGGAGAGAGAGAGAGAGAGAGAGAGAGAGAGAGAGAGAGAGAGAGAGAGAGAGAGAGAGAGAGAGAGAGAGAGAGAGAGAGAGAGAGAGAGAGAGAGAGAGAGAGAGAGAGAGAGAGAGAGAGGGAGAGGGAGAGAGAGAGAGAGAGAGAGACAGAGGGAGAGAGAGAGAGAGAGAGAGAGAGAGAGACAGACAGACAGACAGACAGACAGACAGACAGAGAGAGAGAGACAGAGAGAGAGAGAGAGAGAGAGAGAGAGAGAGAGAGAGAGAGAGAGAGAGAGAGAGAGAGAGAGAGAGAGAGAGAGAGAGAGAGAGAGAGAGAGAGAGAGAGAGAGAGAGAGAGAGAGAGAGAGAGAGAGAGAGAGAGAGAGAGAGAGAGAGAGAGAGAGAACGAGAGAGAGATATGCATACATAGAAACATGTATAATGATAACATTAGCAAAAATAAAACGTCACCAGTTGTAACTGTTACCGCGTGTCATTTGAAACTTGATATGTTGGTGTGCAGACAGTTTGGCAACGTCGGCAGAGAGCGATACGTGGTTGTCGCAGAACTCGAACACGGACAGAGCCGGGCCTACCAGGATCGTGGGAAACGTCATATGCGATGTGTCCAAGTTCCACAGGGATCTACATTTCCTCATCGAAGTTGAAAAGTACGTGCGGCGCTGCTACGTGTGAGATCACAATATCACTTCCCGCAAAAAGAGCATCAACAACAAAAACAGCATCAACAGCAATAACAGCAACAATAATAGTCACAACACCAGCAACAACAGCAACAAAAGCAAAAAGAGCAACAACAGCATCAACAACAGCAACAACTGCAACCACAACAACAACAAAAGCAACAAAAACAACAACAGCTAAACAGCTGCAACAAAGAGCATCAACAGCAACAATATCTACAACAGCCAGAATAACAACAGCAGCAGCAACAAAAACCACTACCAGCGTAACAAGACAAAGAGTATTGAAATATCATACACTCATCAACAACAACATCAGTGCAAAACAACAACATTAGCTAGCGGAGCAGCATAACCAAAAACGTGAACAGCAACAACGACAACCATTACATAACGGTTCTTCACACGTTACACCGACCGTCATTAGTCACAGCGTTGTGTCTCAGGTACCGCGTGTTGGTCGATGGACACAAGAGTCCGACCAGGCGTGACGCGCGGTCAGACTATTCAACGGACAGTATCGTGGCGAGAAAGGCAGCCACGATCATTCAGTGCTTCATAGACTCCGAGCTGCTGCCGCACATACAAGTGAGTCCAACCAGTAGGTTCCAGTCCTGCCAAACGCGGACATCATTAATTTGTAACACGTTGCATATAACAAAAGGCAGACCTGCCAACAAATATTCATTGGCATCGTAATTTACTTTTTATATTGTGGTGCTGCTTACTCAACATAAAACAGGCACATTCTTCCAGTATCATCAGGGAAATATGTCGTCCACGACCGCAGCCGACCCTCACTGGTTACGAATTGGATACAGTCAGTTCAACAACACCATGAACCAAATGGGGCTGGCGTCATCAGCATCGTGTGAGTGAGGCGCTGAAAGGCAGACCGCACACCACGTCACCACTGAGAGTTCGCTGTACCATTATTGCACCGGGGACCTGGTCGGACTGGACGAAGCTGCATGGGCTTAGCACCAGAACCTCAAGTGCACCACACAGCGAAGCCCAACAATAAACGAAGGCTGAAGAAGCGGTAGAAGAACGTAAAATCGCATAATGTTCACTGTTTAGTAAGCCGTGAAAGGAATTGCTCGTTTTGTTTACAGATAAATATTCCAAAGAACATGGCGGAGAGCATAATGGCCGCGTATCACTCGCACTGGTTCCGACGGGGGCTCTTCCACGACGCGGCCGTCCTCATATTCCCTGCCATGCTGTCGTTGTGGAAGAGGTTAGTTAGACCAAAACCTACAACAACGATCCATTCACCCATAGCAACATATCCCACGATGAACGTGGTTTAATGCGCGCATATAGGCACGTGATGTAGTCGCATGAAAGAAAGCTACTTGACAAACATGTAGAAAACAACACAGTTATAACTTAAACCCCGATTGATTCGCACTTAGTCGAAACGTGAACCAGCTCGGATGATATTTTCTGACAACTTATGTTGGGAAGATACATCGCGCAGACGACAGGTCCTTTTCAGTTTTCAGGCAGTCCGTTTCATGACGTCATTCGCGGAGTACAAAGACCGGTTGAAGCGAGGTGGGCAAATACCGCGGGTCCACACCCCCGATTTGTACGAGGTGGAACAACGCACTACAACCAGAAAAGTCGTCGGTCGCGTAGGTACGTAACGGGCCGCGCCTAGTTTGAGTGAAGCCCAAACAAAATGAAGGGACCTATTATCATGTCGACGTATTTTGTGCAACGGTAGTAGAATCGGAAGCACGTCTTGTGTTAGCAGGACATAGACCAACGCCCTACACAGGAATCTTTCGAAAGTTTTTACACCACAAGATAGACTTGGTGTATTCTTGCCTTGTGATTGTCGGATTGAAATAGTTGTGTTCATGCTTCCTCCATCGGATGTGAATAAAAGTGTTTGACCTTACGCGTGGTTATTATATGCATATATATATATATATATATATATATATATATATATATATATATATATATATATATATATATATATATATATATATATATATATAGTTTAATTTTGACATGCCAGTTATAGGAGGCTGCAGTGGGAGTGTATTGACAATTCGTCGTTGTCTGCTGCAAAGATCGCCGCTTTCGCTGTTCACAGACGAGCATCCACACGTAACGTTCAGTCTGACCGAAGGAACCTGCACCGTCATCCCGCTGAGGTTCCGAAGGGGCTCGGACGAGAATGTGCCACTGCCACAATTCGAAGGTTAGCGCAAGTCAAGATTATTCATCACTGTTCTGCCATAAACCCCCGTGCCTCATGCCACGCGTCGAGAAGCAGCTCAGCCCTTTGCCGTGTCAATGGATGAAGGGAACAAGAACCCAAGTCAAGAAGCTCTCCCCTCCCATCGCCACGCAGTGCACTGTTTGTGCCTATCTTCATTCATTTTCTATCTTCTGCCAAATAGGTTTTCCTTCAGTTTAGCAACACTTGGTTCAGTGTGACGGCAAGGGACATTAGACGGTCGGACTCTTACATTTGGGTTCGAATATTCCTGTTCAACGCTGGACAGGAGATTGATGGATGGATGGATGGATGGATGGATGGAGGGAGGGAGGGAGGGAGGGAGGGAGGGAGGGAGGGAGGCAGGCAGGCAGGCAGGCAGGCAGGCAGGCATGGAGGGAGGGAGGGAAGCAGGGAAGGAGTGCGAGAGGCAGGGGAGGATGGATGGATGGATGGATGGATAGATGGATGGATGGATGTATGGATGGATGGATGGATGGAGGGAGGGAGGGAGGGAGGGAGGGAGGCTGGCAGGGAGGGAGTGAGGGAGGCATGGCGGCAAGGAGGCAGGGAGGAATGGATAGATGGATAAATGGAAGAATGGATGGTTGGATGGATTGATGGATGGGTGCCTATCTTCCTGGCTGGCTGAGAGAGACGTCGTTATGTCATATTAATACCCATAAAAGACATGTAATTTGCGCATGGCTATACATTTTTCAATGCTGAAAAATAAAAGGGTTAACTCTGAAGTTGGTGCTGTAGGCTACTCGCAGGCCTACAACAATTCTAAGATGTTCCACGGATGGTTATACCCTCTTGACACCTGGTCTTTGAAAAGTTGTTCTACCTGTATTTCTGGTCAAACACGCTATCGAACACATTATCTGTCGACCTCGGTGTGTTCGCTATACGTTCTTTCTCTCTACGTGTTGTCTAATGTGTTCTTGAGTAATCGCCGCTATATTGAAAACAGTATTATCTTTACATTTATCCGCCAGGTGGCGATGCTGCTGACGATCTGATGTCGAGGGAAATACCACCAAGGATGGCTGCAGCGAAAAGTATGCATTGTTTCACATCGGATTTGGCTAGAATAACATTTCCAACCACAATGGAACCACGTACTGTTCATGTAGGATCAACACCCGTAGCTTGTCCGTGCATGACGAACGAACCTCTGACGAAGAGACAGTGATTGCTGTTGTTCCAAGACAGCCACGAATCATTAGTTACATCACTAGATTAATAGTATTTGAAAAGGTTATAACATAATAGCCATCCAAAGCAGAACATACCCAGATGGCAAGTTGACAAGGAAGTCATTGGCTTATCGAGAATCCAATAAGTTGTCATTTGTATGTAGCTCGCCCTTGTCAGGTATCTGTCAATTTTGTTTTAAAGCATATTCACACTGCTTTTAGACATATTTGCATAATCAGCAGATAATTTTTAGTCCTCTGTGAAAATGAATACGTTCATATGTGCAGTCTACACTGTTCCTCCACTACCGCTATTTCGTGCCCTTTATTTCTATATTCCTAAAGTGAGAACAAATACTTATGTCAATATTTTTTTCACAACCATTCAACGTCTTAAGGACCACTCTCCAAAATTGTCTTCCAGTTCGTTTTGAAGTTTCCCTGCCTTATTACTTATTTATTTCTTTATCTAAAAAGTATTATTACATACTATTGGCTTTTATCTCGACGAGTTCAGGAAATATATACCTTTCCCATAGTCGTATGCCAATGAAGGGTCCACGTCCCTTTAAAATGTAAACAACAGCAAAAAACAGCTTTCCAAAAAATATGTTTCGTTTTAGAAAGCTATTATGTATTTGAAGTGCCGTATGTTAAAGTAAACTTTCCAATGTGTGTCCCAAACTATGATTGAGGCCCCCACAATAGCTGCTCCTACCCAAATTTATTTTTTATTGCTCCAGCACCAATATTTTAATAAGACAAATTAATGATTTTCCAAAATTAACTTTGTTAAGAAAACAGAGTATAACCAAGTTTATGATGAATGTATTATTTCACAATAGTTATTTGAATAAGTGTCTTTACTTTTGATCTTCATGCTACCCAACAAATTGTCAAATTTTAACTCGTTAGCCTGGTACCACACTTTGTTATGGATTGAGACATAACTAAAGAAAATAATTACTTCAAAATTTACAAATACGTAAATAACAATAATTGTTGTTTATATGAATGCTTTCTCATGGGATGATATCAATAATACATCAAGAGAAACCATTTACACGAATGTTCAACATTTCACCAGAACTGTTACGTCCCGTATCAAGCTAGTCACCTGTCGCCAAAACGTTTAAACTAAGGTCCGTTAGGAAGATAATATATTTTTCATTGTTCTCCCATAATTAGAACCAGTGTTGGAATATTATATGGAAAACAACAACAACGCTTTAAAATATTATCAGATTGTTGTTACGCCCGGTACCAAGGTGTGGTGGTTGTTGTTACACCCGGTACCAACGTGTGGTGGTTGTTTTTACGCCTGGTACCAAGGTGTGGTGGTTGTTGTTACACCATGTACCAATGTTCAAAAGCAGGATAAACAAGATATGTCTAGATGTCAGGGCGGAAACGAAATGAGTTGAATAATGGCTACAAACATATTATGTTGGTGACGCGGGAGGTACCCACTGAATAATGGAAATAAGGAAATGTTTTACAAGGAATATATTCCATAGAAAAGCATTTGACACAACTCACAAAGAATCAGTACACCGTGATACCAGAGGCCAATGGCAACCTTAATGAGGACGTATGTACTGTGCAAATGAACTTTGTAGAAAACATTCTGAGAAGCAACATTAAAGAAATCCAGTATGCCACGTAGAACACCACACGATGAATGTTCAGAATGAAAATACTTTAACTACTTATTGGTATCTAGTAATGACGTTCTCACTGCAAAGGGCCAAATGGATGCGTGGTAATAGCACCGAGTAGACAACTTCAGGAATGTGCACAATGTGATGGCGAAAGGACCGTCCACTACACAATGCATAGTTCCTGTTATTAGTGATGTTGCCATGATGCCAACACCAATATATTTCAAGGAAATTATGATAAATGGGTGAACATATGAACTAAAAAAAGCCCTTTTGAAGAAAACAACCGTGGACCTAAACGACCTGAAGAACTCTCGTCCAGTGTCGAATTATGCTGACACGTCTCAAAGATCGTTGTGGAATAAATGGAACTACCCTTAAATGTTTTGAATCGTATTTGACTAACCGAAGTCAGAATATTCAAATGCACGGCAGGACATCAACGGAACGTCCTATGGCTTTTGGAGTCCGGCAGAGCTATGTGGTCGACCCACCGATGTTCATTTCCTACACAACACCTCTTCGTGTTATCGCACGTCGGCATGAAATTAACATACATCTATATGCTGACGACATCCAACTCTACATCGCTTTCAGTCCTCTCTCAGAAGAAAGCACAACCAAGGCTGTGAAGCACATACAAGCATATGTCGTTGAAATACAAGAATATAATGCAATATAATGTGTAGTAGACATATGTATTGATGTCCTGCATAGTAAGCATCAGTTTGACATATACAGAATACGTACATACTTTGTTTTAAAGATAGTTGTTACGCCCGGTACCAAACTACGATGTTTATTGTTATGGACTGTACCAAGCTTTAATGTTGTATAGCTAAAAGCGATGTTTACAAATCACTATCTCTGAACTATATTATGTATAAAACATCCACCAAAAGTGCTCTATGGGAAAGGATTATTTGAAAAGTGTGTTCTAGTTGAATTACCAGTTTGTATATGCAAGAGGACTGTGCACACATGAGCAATTGCAAATCACATTCCAGGAACAGGGTCTCACTTTTATGAATTTATAGATGTTCCCACACACATTTATTTAATATATCTTTAGGGTGTTAAAACGAACTCGGCAACTTGGTACCGGGCGTAGCAGTACAGGGAAACATTACTGACATGCGCCGTCTGCCACTTAGTGAGTTTTCGGATTTAAACCAAAAAAACCTTCGGAATTCAAATAATTGGGCTATGTATTTTATCGGATTAAAATTTAACAGAGATTGGAGAATACGAAAAATGGCCTCTCCCAAGTATGTCCTTCCTACGGGATGGTCTCCAAACCATATTCTAAATGATTCCGAACTGTTGCTTTATACAAAGGTATAATTAGCTTATTTCTTGATATGATATATTTCAGCAACCCAAAAATATCATTACCCTTTGAAGCTGAAATCCCGCAAGGATCTGAAACTCTCATGTCAGCATTAAATGCGATGCTGTTTCCTGCCATTTAAGGCAGCGGTCATCTCCGCTTATTGTACACTTCCTGTCTTGGCCGCAGCAAATCGCAAGTCCATCGATGTGCAAGACCTGATGACAAGGCGGGGGTCCGACGTCCGGCGGGCTTCCTTGCGCCGGTCATCGCTACTGCGGCCAGAGCCGGGCAACGGGTCGACCAAAGCCGATACTCACCGCCCCTCGCTCACACGGTATTCGGAGCTGGAACGATTCGCCGAATCGCTGCAACTGGATCAACCCGGGGACTACCGCGAGATTGAGCCAAACAGCAACGTTCTTTCACCTGGTTAGTTCTGTGACTTGTTACATCATTTTCATTGAGCGATTTTTGTTTTCGTGACGTTGGTTAACTGTGTAAAGGCCGGGTTACTCGAGCGATCAATTGTCCAGTTGGTCGACCGACATGGTGTCGCATGATATCGCGGTGCAAGAATCGGTCGTGTAAACACCTTCACGAGGCCGATTAGCGCGGCCAATTTGCGGCCACAACTACGTCATATGGAATTGGGGTTGGTCCCAATTTGTCAGACAGTCGGCCGCGATTTTGAAGGAGTGGCAAATCAGATCAGCGACCTTTCAAGTCTAAGTCGAGAGTTAATATCTAGGTCGCAGTGTCAAGACTTGTCGCTCGTCTATGCGCACACATAATTTAGCTGTGCATTGTCATACGACACGGTGTCGCTCGACCAACTCGCTCACGTAATGCGTGGTAGTGCGTCAACATTGCACACGAATCGGTTTTATTATTATAGCGCCTTGCGATCATTAATGTTAAACACCGAACTCCGCGTGATTGCCATATCATATGTTTCCATAGTAATCTGGTTCGTACGTACTACAATAGGGACGCGAAACAAGGGAAACGCGCGGGAGCAAACGCACAAAGCGCAAACCGCCAATGATTGGCTGCCAAAGCTGAACCTCGAAAGCGATCCTGCGCGACAAGTGGCAGCTGTGTCAACCATTCGCGGACGCCGCATGACGCAGTTGAATAAACCTGCAGCTGCGCTTCATCGTCTGTCAGAATGACAGAAGGACTAGATTGAACTGGCGTCAGCTATCTCTTGTGTCGGGGGTTGCAATTTAATCTACGGGTATATTGTATGGCATGATACGATTTATTACAACCTGTATATTGTTGTCGTTCGATGAAAAGTCATATATGCGTTGCTTTGTGGTAATGGCGAAGCGAAATGCGGCGACTTAGAAAATATTAATAAATCATCTCATTGGCGCAGTTTATTATTATGAAATACATTTTAAAGCGTTTGTCCACAATGAGATTATCTTACTATTAAGTAGCTTGCCTAACAGTACACCAATATGCAAAGGTTTGTTAAGTCTAGATGGTGGAACGATTAGTAAGCTAGGTTTTTGTCAAACGACTAGCTAACCTACTAAAAGAACAGCGGCTTACAACACGCACGCACGCACGCACGCACGCACGCACGCACGCACGCACGCACGCACGCACGCACACGCACACACACACACACACACACACACACACACGCACGCATAATCGAAACAACACATGGAATAGGGGAGTGCCAGACGTCGGGGCCTTAGCCAGGGACCCATTGTCCCGATATTGCAAAGAATTTTTTTTAAGCCATGACGGGTTTTTGTTTTTCAAATAACGGGATTTTGTTGGACCATAACTGGTTCTAATTTACCCAATAAGGGGTAAAAAGGGTGCATTGGCCTTTTATTATGACCCATTATTTTTTGCGAGTTGTGGTGGCCTCTTGGTCTACTCCGTGCAATCTCCCCTTGAAATTGGCTACCTAGGACAATAGCCCCTCACACAGAAATATTGATGTGGACGAGTAACTGTCAAGCATCAACAAGACAAAATTACTCAACATTTGTGACAATGATTAATTAGCACATTTCAGAGATATGTGTGCTATTGCAACATAAATTTATTAAGGCGAAACAAAGTCATCGTTTTGGTGCTATGCACATAAAAAGATAATAAAAACTGGCCATATGGAACTAAAATCAAGAATATCACGCCAGTGGTTTAATCGGAATGTGTTCTAAAAGTCGGAGATTGCGGTCATTTCTCCGGTTGATTGAGGGCTGACCAACGTGACCAATAAGCGCATTCACAGATATATGAAATCGGGGTAACCTAGGATACCAGTGACGTATTAAGGGAGACCGGCATATGCATTCCTAACGCAGTCTCAAAAAATACGTTATGCTAACAGAAGTAGAAATAGTTTAGTAAACAAACGCCAACGTGTTGGTTTGGACGCAAATAGCATGGCCATATCCTATATACATAAGTATATGTGCATACAAATATAGTTTCATTTGTCGAGCGAATATTGCCTGAATACCACACTCGTGACGTAGGGTTATCTAACATTATGTATGGCGTGGCCCATGAAATTAAGATGTGTTGTGCTCAGTAAGACTTTTCTAACCGCTGGCGTGATATTCGTAGTTGTAGTTACAAATTGTTATGTTTTAGTAACTCTTATATGTGCAAAACCATGACTTTTGTTTCGCTTTCAGGGGTAATTTAATATTTTAGAGAAGCATTCAAACCCGGGGTGTGAACTCATTCCCTACACATGGGATCAGTGAAGCCATGACACTTGCAGAAGACCAACCGGTATATCCAATATGCCAATAGTAGGGGTATATAAATATTTTTCATTGTAATTGACCATTGTAATTGTTATTTCAACTGAACCCAAACGCCGGCAGCACATATGCATGAATACTTCTAAAAGTAACTGTACATCCATTCTCATTTGTTTTAAATAATGTAGTTGTACTCAACCTATTGCAATTTCTTTTTTGAAGCGCTCTAATTGTAACTGTAATTGATCTTTTCCACACAATGTAATCGGGTTCGAACGTACCTCCCATTTTATATATTTTTTATTACAACTTTGTTTAAAAATCATCCCAGAAATCCCGGCTGATTGTCTGTGCCAGAACCCCCCTTTTCAAAACCCGGAGGACGGGCCTGAATTGTATATATTTTGTTTTATTATGTAACTCTAATTGTACCTGTCGTTTTATTAAAGAGGCATGGATGCACAGCCTGTAAGCTATTAGAGTTGTTACCAGGACGGACAGACTACAAAATATCAAGATCAGATAGGACACATTTACCCCTGAATCTAACAAATACAAAATACTCGGGTGGTTTGGACATGTTTGTAATGAACCATTGTAATAGAACCCAGCCCTGGTTGCTATGCGAGCGGTCAGCGACAGTGTAGACAACCATGACGGAAACACTAAAACTGTTGCGCCTTTCTCCAATATGACCTTCTAGTTGTGTGTCCATCTTCAATAGGATATTCTAGCTGCGTGTCCATTTTCAATAACACCTTCAACCTGTGTGTCCACCTTCAGTAGAACCATTTAGCTGTGTCCATCTTAAAGTAGACTTTCTAGCTGTGTGTGTACATTTGCAGAAGGACCTTCTAACTGTGTATCCAATTTCAATTGGACAATCTAGCTGTGTGTCCATCTTCAATTGGACCGTCTAACTGTGCGTCCATCTTCAATGGGACTGTTTACTGTACGTCCATCTTCAAGACCTTCTAGCTGGGTGTCCAACTTCAATATGGCCTTCTAGCTGCAGGTCCATATTCAATAGGACCATCTAGGTGTGTGTCCATATTCAATAGGAGCTTCTAGCTGTGTGTCCATCTTCAATAAGAACTTCTAGCTGCACGTCCACCTTCAATAAGACCTTCTAGCTGTTTGTCCATCTTCAATAGGACCTTATAGCTGTACGTCCACCTTCAATTGGACCTTCTAGCTGTATGTCCATCATTAATATGACTTTCTAGTTGTGACCCCATCTTCAAATAGAAGGCTTTGGAGCGACATATCCTCAATATACGGGTATGCGTGTGCAGTTAGTGCGTACGCTCGATCCCCAAACGTATCCAAATTCTCAACTTTTTCCTGACGTAGGGCTGACAGCTCAGCACGGCGTGTCATTCTGACAACCTGTCTGTGATTACCATATATGTTGTGGAAGGCAGCAATGCATAGGGCATACTCATTGCGCTCAGTCAAAGAGAAACTCCGGTGTGCTTTCAGCACAGGGCCCCTGATACACGACACAAGTCGTAGTAGACATTCATGTGTGTTCCAATGGTGGTGGTCAGTGCAGGGCCCCTTGAGACACGACACGAGTCGTAGTAGTCATTCATGTGTGTCCCAATGTCCAGAGTCATGTATATGTGATAGCGATGAGCAGGGGCGTCATCGGGAGCTCGATGGACCTCTCACCTAGCATTGTGGTAACTATGCAGGCGAGGAGGACGTTGTTGTAGACACAGCTGGCGCCGTTCAGCACGACGAGTGGTTGGGGGTGTATCGTTGAGGGGAAACTGTGTGGGATCCGTGTAACCCATGTATCCCAAGTTGGGCGCGTGAGGTAACCCGAAACTAGGGTTCGTGAGACCCAGTTTGTCATCAGTGCCATTTTGGTCATCCGTTTCTGGAGACACGTTGTGTGTGGTGAGTGGAGCCTGGGTGCGTTTCTGGAGAAACGTTGTGTGTGGTGAGTAGGACCTGGGTGTGTTTTGGCCTAGCATCATTTTCTGTATATGGCCTTGTTTCTGAATGAGAAAATGTGTTACCTAGTTTCTCTTCCAATTGTTGTATATTTGATATGAGTCGGTCGGACCGATCGTACACTTTCTAATGTGCTCATCAACCTTCTCGGGCACTGTTTTCATGTCCCGAGTTTGCAGTATCTCTGTCAGTGTGGGCTCAAATGTTTTTCATGGTGATTCCCATGAATGATTAGTGGTATCAGATGTTAATTCTATCTGGTCACGATCAACAATGTTGCAGCTATTTGCTGCTTTCTTCCACTTCTTAACTGTCAAATGCATTATTGCAGCGTGGATACCGTATGTTAAAGGATTCCCTGATTGGCAAACCTCATAGATTGATTCTGTATTTCCAGAACTAATTCCATTTATTGTGGTTGGTGTCTCCTTGGAAGCAGCTCGAATGTCTATCGGTGTATTGTATGCCATAATGGAATCGTGAAGAAAAGAGAAACTTAAAGATCAATAGCTACGGAGCTTCTGCCCATGGTGGCGTTGGTAACCACTATATAATTATGTTCAAATTCGTAATGGCATAATTTCACTCAAGTAGTTATACTTTAGTCATCAGCTGACACCTTTGCATTGCGCAAATGTCACTCCCTGCCGTGCATTATGTGGCAGCACTATTTTTGTAGACTACCGTACGCTACTGAACAAAGGGGCAAAAGATAAATAAAGACTCTTTCTCATAAAGCACTTTGTGACAGTTAACAGTTTGTTTATTAACATAATTTGTTTCTACAGAATCATATTCTCCAGTTGTCTCTCTACGACTGTATCAGCCTTCCAGGCTCTCTAGCTCTCCCTAGCATCTCTCTCATATTCTCTTTTTACTTCATCATCTATTGCTTTATCACCAGATTCACTGACACAACCCATTTCTTTCTTTCCTTTCCCACCAACGCCAAAGCAGGCTGTTTCAGCTGATCTATTTCCACCACTAGACCTTTTAGCTTATTGCCACCCCCCACGCACACATACACACGCGCACGCGCGCACGCGCACACACGCACACACGCACACACGCACACACACACACACGCACACACACACACACACACACACACACACACACACACACACACACACGTCCCCAATGTTCGAGTCTCAAGTCAATTGTCTCAAGTTTTGTTTTGTTTTGTGTGATTCGAGTGGTACTCCAGTCTTACTTGAGGACTACTGTTTCCCAGCTCTAGGGGATACCTACTTATTTCCAGGTCACTGCATGCAGGTGTTTGTGCACATCGTCTACATTCAGTTGGATCCAAGCCAATGAGAGCAATGTTAAACACATTAAAAGTCGAAAATACATCCAGTGATGACCACAAAAGGACGCCCTAGTAGAAAAGTTTGAGCAACATTCCCAAGTAACATGTCGATGAATGTGAAGACAAGGTCGTGGCGATGAATCCTCGGAATGGAAACCCACTGGACACAATCGTGCCCTTCAACTTACGGTGAATGCAAACACGCATGACATGGTTATTAATTGATGTGAGCCGCACTGTCTCTTCTCTCTCTCTCTCTCTCTCTCTCTCTCTCTCTCTCTCTCTCTCTCTCTCTCTCTCTCTCTCTCTCTCTCTCTCTCTCTCTCTCTCTCTCTCTCTCTCTCTCTCTCTCTCTCTCTCTCTCTCTCTCTCTCTCTCTCTCTCTCTCTCTCTCTCTCTCTCTCTCTCTCTCTCTCTCTCTCTCTCTCTCTCTCTCTCTCTCTCTGCGATGGAAAGATTGTGTCAAACGAGATCTTGAAAGGGCAGGTACAAACAGCCAAGAGTGGAAGACCATCGCAGAAGACAGAGGGAGATGGAGAGAATTACCCCACCCCGCAAGAGAACAAAGGGAAAAAGAAGAAGATGTCGTTGCAGCGGTGTGGATTCGTTCCAGGCCCGTAGGCAGGAGGTTTGTAAGGGATGGGGCACCAGCAATGTATGGAGGGACACCAAAATTGGCAAATGTAGCGCTGTAAAAGGAGGCGTGTCCTTTTTAGATATTTAATGTAATAATAATAATTTAGTTCGTATATAGCGCACACTCTTCTAGACAGATCAATGCGTTTTACAATAAAATAATACATTAAAAAATGCACACAGATATGCTTATAATCCAGATATAAGAATATATATATAATATATACTATTATTAATTATTAAATAAATACTCATTTAAAACTAGTTATATATATATATATATATATATATATATAAATATATATATATATATATATATATATATATATATATATATATATATATATATATATATATATATATATATATATATATATGTATATATGTATATATATATATATAATAAGTAAATAAATTTAAATACAGTATATTGATGACTCACATTAATATAATATAATAACCTATATTAATAATATAGTAAACTATATTGAACATTAACAAAGGAATAAAAATTAGAAATTGTAAAACTATCGTAGCAACCTATTTCATTGTCACTGGTCATAAAACAATTTGAACAGGTGAGTTTTTAGCGTTCATTTAACGTCTGTAGGTCCTTAGTGGTGCGCACGGCAACAGGCGGCCGATTCTAGAGTGGGGGTGCCGAAATCCCAAAGGCGTGTCTCCCAATCACACGCTTTAACACCTGTACACTTAGTGTCAAGTGCTGCACTGCGGTGGTGCACATGTACAAGTTCAGCTAGAAAATTGGGTGCCAGACCATGTACATTTAAACACAATTACTAACATTTTAATTCGATTCGGGTGATGCGCCGGTAGCCAATGCAGCTACCATGACAGCCACACATCAACAAGGTACAAAGCAAAGCTAGAAAGATGCTCAACGGAATCAAGAGAAGACTATATGCGGCACCACCACAAGTGAGAAAAACCGCAAACGACGTACTCGTCCGACCAACGCTTGAGTATACTACTTGCGCCTTGTCATCCCACACCAAGACAGAAAATCAGAAACTTGACCAAGTGCATCGTTCCGCAGTTCGCGTCGTCGCCGGTGACTATCGGAGAATTTCAAGTGCCACTGCCATGTGTGCTAACCTCATGTATAATTCACTACACACCAGACGTTGCATCAGAGATGCCAGTCTGTTTTTAACATTCACCATGGACGAGTTCGCATCAGACGTTGCATTAGAGATGCCACTATGTTTTTTAACATTCACCATGGGCTAGTTCGCATCAGACGTTGCATCAGAGATGCCACTATGTTTTTAACATTCACCATGGGCTAGTTCGCATCGCATCGCATACTATCATTGTCACAGCAGATGCTCGCACAAAGCGCGAGTATAAACTCCGAACACTACCAGTCTCCTGCATGATTTACCAACACTCATTATATGTTCGCTCTATCCCAATCACGGCATCAACGACAGAGGCATTTCAAAAAACCGCCCTCGAAGTTATCAAGTCATTGTAAAAGCCCTTTTTAAACCTGAACTGCACGATTTTATTGTACAAACGTTTTAGCTCATCCCACCTTGGGGGATGACGTTACAAACTGCAGGCTTCTAAATTATTACTTTTTAGCACCATATACTTGAATAATTGAAGAGCAAAGACTTTTGTTTCCTTTTAAATATATTGTCTGCTGGTGTGTACTCACGTAATGACAATTTGAAAAAATAATGACAGTTTACGTATGTCGCAAGTGTAACATTACGATTTTCTTCAACCACAGTATTTTGATTACTCAACGTTTCGACTGCCATCTTCAGCTTTCATCGGGAATTCTGGGATGGCAAGTTCTTCCTTTGCTCGCCAGTTGTCTCATCACTTTTGCCCCCTCCCAGTCAATGATGCAATGTTCCTGTCTGCATGGTCTGTTATTGCAGATTTATGCTCTACCGCCGTTGACACTCTCTTCTGTTTCCTGGTAAATCGTCTGGTTGTGATGTTTTCAACCTCCTTTTTATGTTCTTCGAGTCTTGTTCCAAACGTTCTCCCTCTTATCCGATATATGTGTGGTTACAGCTCTTGCAAGGGATTTGGTATACACAGTCTGTCTTTTTACTATCTTCCACTTTGTCCTTTGGATGCACTAGTATTCTCCTGATGTTTTGATGAGGTCTAACCGATGTAGTAATCTCATGGTGTTTTAAAATCTGCTGTATAGGTTCTGTTATTCCTTTGACATACTTGAGTGTGATCATAGCTTTGGATTTGTCTTCTATGTTCTTTTCCTTCTTTTCTTAGTTTTCCCTTCTGAAATTCTATCACTTTCTTTATGCTCAACTTTGGGTACCCACATCTTTCTAGTGCTTTGATGATGTGCTCCACCTCTTTCCCTATGTTCTCTGGATGTTGTTTCATCCATCCAGTAACGTTTTGATGACCCCAGTTGTAACGGATGATGAGACGCGAAGTTCAAATATTGTATGCGTCTTCTTCCGATACACTAGGAATTTCACTGCTCCATTTTGTATCATAAGTGTGTCCAGGAAGGGCAGGGAGTTATCGCTCTCTTCTTCATATGTGAACTTAATGCTGCCTGTAGTGTCTATGCTGTTGAGATGCTCTGTCAGTTCTTGTTCACATTCCTTCCTCACCACTTCCATCACATCATGCACATAGCTCTTCCGTATTTTCGGTTTGCAAGTTATTGGTACTGTAAGAATAGCTTGCTGTTCCAGCCATTCCATCAAAGGATTTACAATTACAGGTGACACCGGACTTCCCATTACTGTGCCAAACGTCTGCTGATAAATGGTGCCCCTGAAACTTAAATATGTAGTTGTGATGATGAATTTCAGTAGCTCCACCATGTCATCGACATTTAGATTTGTCCGTAGTTTCTTGATGATATCCAATGTCTCGTTGATCGGGGGGTGGGTGAAGAGAGACACCACGTCATGTGATAGGAACATCTCATCTTGTTCGATCATGAAAGAAACCATTTTATTGCCTAAGTGCTTCGAGTTGTTTATGTTGTGTGATGTCTTACCCACAATCGAAGCTAGATGGTCTGCCAGTGATATTGATACATTGTACTCAACTGACCCCGCATAGTCCACAATAGGTATGAGAGGGTTGTCTGACTTATGAATTTTCGGTGTGTGGTACATCCTCGATTGAATCACAAAGTAGGAGGAGGCAAACGTGATTGACAGAGAGCGTAACAGAAACGCAAGATGGATCAAAGAGGCCATATGGATACGAAAGACAACTCCAGTCATGAATCGAGACGAGGGGGATATAGATTGAGTCATGTATGGGACGGCCTGCTTACCAAGACAACTGGCGAGCAGAGGAAGAACCTGCCGTCCCGTGATTCTTGACGAAGGCTGCCGATGGCAGTCGAATCTTTCAGTAAGTAATCAAAACAGTTGTGGTTGAAGACGATCATAATTCACATACACACATATATATATATATATATATATATATATATATATATATATATATATATATATATATATATATATATATATATATATACCAACTTGATGAACATTTTCACGAATGGCATGAAACAGCTGGAATTTACAAAGATCTAAGATGAACTCCGCACTTACTAAAACTTAACTTCAACAGATAAAATGTATGAAATGATTTACAATAATGATCATAGTAAGTTACTGATTGACACTAGTTGTCAGTACAACTTTACTAAATATTTGTTTGCACTCAATCGATGAAATGATTGTTATTGATTTATGATAATAATAATAGAATAATAATAATAATACGTTTATTTCCAACACTACATATAAGTAGTGTATATACACTACATATATGTATGTATATACACTACATATATGTAGTGTATATACACTACATATATGTATATATATACACTGCAGTGCACCAAGTACCAGCGAGCGCCGCGGTGTCTACAGTAAGTGGCAATTCTCCACATTCCAAAATTGCCAGATATAGTGAAACTAAAAACTGTTGAAATTAGGTATATAGCATTTAACAATTCAAAACAACATACAAAAGCTTTTCGTTTTGTATGACCTTATCTATATGACCCAACAAAAGTATGTATTAAAATGTATGCACGCAATAATCTAAAGACAATGTGTATTTCAATTAACAGTGTAAAGTTATGGAATTCCCCTGACAGCTCATTAATTCATTGCAAGAGTGTTCGTCTTTTCAAAAGAACTGTACCGTTCAAGTATTGCACAGCTCTGTCACCAATGTGTAACTCAATTACGGTGGAAAATTAATTGTATTGCAGTATAATTGTTCATGTACTATTCTCTTTAACAAAAATCATATATACTGCGAACTGAATTATACAATACACTTGTATAATTGTATTATTTAGTGTCACTTATAAGTGACAGGGAAAGCAACATAAGCATTACGCTTATTCTTGCCCTTTTTCAACTTTTTTGTGTACTATTGATGTTTAAAAAATAAATTGTGTTTGTATGTTTACTGTTGATGTTGTTGAAATAAACTGTATATAATATAACTGTAATATAACTGTATTATTATTATTATTATTGTTATTACAAAATAATAACAATAATTACGTATATTATACATAATCCCGGTTTGAGGACACCAGTTATTGTTCACCCTAACGGCGCTGTGGTTATCAGGAGATAACACAGTAAGTTGCGAACAGAACCTCTTGGCAACTGTTTGCAAGATGATCGGATACCCCGGTAATGAAAATGTATGAACAACCGGATTAATGAACACACTACATCATGTCTATTGGGTCAACAATACGCAATATCAGTGTTTTACATTGTTTTAAAAACTGTTGCTACCACACAAAAGGAAACTAATGTCACTCAATGAATACACTTACAATACCAACAGTATGTTTTACAAACAACATATTTACATCATCGTTTCGGTGACTGACGTTGTCCTTATCATTGAACACGAGTGCGTCACTCTGAGACCAGCACTGGGTTGTAAATACACGGAGCGAGTCTGTAGAGCAACATGTCGGAGTTGGTGGTCGGCAGGAGAGTGTCGTGAAGGCGTTGCCAGAAGAGAGACTGCGCACACTCGCCGTCTCCCCGCTCGATCAGCGTGCAGCGTGTGCGCGGACCCAGCAGTGCACGCAGCGTGCGGTTCATCGATGCATGCGCTATGGGCTTAATGTAAAGCAGGATCAACGACTTCTGGTCACGTTGAAGCGCCATGTTTAGAGCAAAGTCGCACCAGTGGTCGTCACAGAAGTTTGGTGTCAGCACGAACAACACGTACCTGCTGGTCTCCAGTGATTGCACGATGTTTTCTGCGATGGGAAAGCCAGCCAGCGAATCTCGTTCGTACACGAACATTGACAAAGCCCAATCAGTCTCCACTTGGTCAATAAGTTCGTGTGCCACCCAATCCAAGTCAGCATCGGCATACACGACACAGACGTCATGTCGGTAATGACCGGCGTCGTCTCTAGACGGGCCGCCATGCCACCAACGACGCTTCATTGAGTAGTAGTACCAGCGCATGCGCCAACGATTGACGTAGAGGAAAAGAAGCAGCATCAGTGAACAGAAGCCGACACCTCCGGCCACTGTAAACAAAATGAGCAGACTGACACCAGGGGTTGCTGTAGCACATGACATCTCCATATCCGCTAGTGATACGCTCATGACACGTAGTACATGATTCTCAGCGCACGTCAACGTGTCTCTGGCTACGACACGTACGTTTGTCGTCTGCAACCAACGCAAGAACCCGAGCGACGAGCAGGCATTACACGACAGAGGATTACCGCTGATGTCCAGTGAGAAGTTGACTCGCTCCGACAGTTCGTCTAACGTATCTCGAAGGTCTTTCGACACAGACGCCATTTGATTTCTGGACAAATTCAACGATTGAAGCGAAGTGAGGCGAGAGAGATTCAGAGAAAGCTGCCACTTAAATAGATTATCGTTCAACTTCAGTACGCGATTTTTTGTCAAATTGACAAAGGCGTTTTGATTGATCATACGAAAAAAATTATGCGAGAGATCAAGTTCTTCAAGTGACATTAGGTGATTGAAGATGCGGCTGTAGACGGCTGTCGTTTGCGTTTGATTTTGATTAACCACAAGGTCACCCAGTTTGTTATCAGATAAGTTGAGGAATCGAAGACTTTCTAAATATATAAAGGCGTCTGCCGATATATGCTGAATGATTCCGTGACTCATGTCTAGTGTTTGAAGTTGTCCCAAACCCTTCAGTGGTCCAGAAAGTGATTTAATAGCCTTCGAGTTGGACACGTTGATGTAAACAACGTTGTTTTCGGGGTAAAATGTAAGCGGATCTGAATCGTAGCCTGTGGATGAGAGTGACACGTGATCGGCAAAGACGTATCGTAGAGATGGCATAATGTAGATTGCATCCTCACGATGGGCTGATGTAGCATTGGTCTTCTGTTCCGTTGATCTGTTGTTAAATATTATTGACATAGGTCGACGGAATATGTCATCAAATGCAACGTCATCAACTTTGCTGTATGTTGCTATGAAGTCATCAGGTAGGCCGCCATAGTACGATATATCGACCCCAATCAATTGGGGCGGAAATGATCTGAGCACCTCAGCACCTTTGATACCGTGTGTCATAAAAAACACAATGTTGTTGAAACCAAAATTTAGCCATCGAACATTTGGCAGGCATTTTCCAAAGTACTTAACATCAACTGCGATTATGTTATTTTGACGAACCGACAATCGCCTAAGCCTCTTCGCAAATGGCGTATCACAAACATCCATAAAGTTCAATACATTCGCTCGGCCGCCACGTTCTACGTCATCCATGACTAACGAATCGATTCCCGAATTCTCCGTCGCCCATACCGCTCTAATCAATGTCTTATAACCAATATGACTGTTACACGCCATGTTTAGATTTCTTAGATTCGGCAAATTCGAAAACGACCCAAGCTCGACCTGCCTGAGTTTCGAATTTCGCAAAGATAGCGTACTGATATTAGTGTCACGCAAAGCCCGAAACGTGGCAGCTGTGATATTTATCATGTCTCCGCGGCGAAGATCTAAGATCTGTAGGTTCTTGAAGCGCGCAATGTCTGACGGGATATCGACGTGACGAATGCTGGAAATGTGCAACTCTGTCAAAGTTTGCAGCACGGACAGTGATTGGAATGGATACTCAGTAACGCCTGTTTCGTCTGACATCTTATTTTGCGTAACTTTCAAAACTTTGAGAGAGCGCAGTGGACGATATAGACGCTGTGGAAAACATGCGTTGCTTATGCACAGGGAATTGTGGCTGATGTCGAGATACTGAAGAGATCCCTGAGCACTAAACGTGTCCGGTGCGATTTGGTTCGACTGTATTTTGTTTTCACACAAGTCTAAATGTCTCAGTTCTGTCAGATTGCTGAAAGCCTTCTGTTCCAGTTTACTGATATCGTTGTTGTTCAGTAAAAGTGTCGTCGTGTGAACCGGGAGGTCAAGCGGCACTGTCGTCAGTTGTCTGTGACTGCAGTTCACGTGGCGACCTTGGGCCCAAGACGCGTCCTTGGTGACGTGGCATAGAACTGTCAAGGTCGCACCTACACTTCCGAAAAATGCCAAGTATAAACAGAAGCCACGACAGATGATGTCGACGTTCATCTTCATAGCTGCTTCCTCTGTCCGCTGAAGAGAAAATAGTCTTTCGTAAATCGTTGTGTATTAACGAATATATTAAAGAATAATCACAATTATAGGTGTCAAAAATTGATGCATCTAACTTAAATTTCAGTTCACTTCTCTGTATGAATGAGTGGTGCACATGTGAAATAATAGTGATCAAGCAGTAATTGCAGCGTTGCTGAATTCTTCCCTGAGAAGTTTTGTTGAAATTAACAGGGCTGCCATGGAGTGAGGTGTAAAGCACTTTGAACGGTCTTACGGACTGGATACCGCACTATACAAGAAGGTGCCTTTACCTTTTACCTGTTCGTCATACAGCTGAGGGAAACTAAAGGTCCTATATGCCGTTATTAGACGCATCAAAGTGACTTAGGTCCTGTGTGCCTTTGTAAGAAAGTGACATCTGTTACAACGAAATGAAGTTTAGTAATGGTGGCCGTGCAAAGAAATGACAGTATCAGTATGGTCCTATTCTATTGACACAAAGAGCGTTGCATTGGCATGCAATAATTCTACGCACCTTAGTTTTACAGCATTTATTGTGAACAAATCGACCACTGACACGGTGGGACCCCCGTGATTTATAGTCATGTTATTTACCGACAGTGCAAGAACGTCAAGCAGAAGTAAACTGCTGTACGACTATCTTCGCCATTTGTGAGTGAGTGAATGAGTGAGTGAGTGAGTGAATGAGTGAGTGAGTTTGTGTGCGTGAGTGTGTGTGAGTGAGTGAGTGAGTGAGTGAGTGAGTGAGTGAGTGAGTGAGTGAGTGAGTGAGTGAGTGAGTGAGTGAGTGAGTGAGTGAGTGAGTGAGTGCGTGCATGCCTGCATAATCTATGACAGACGGTTTGGAAAACCAAGGACGTATATCAGTCGATTCGTATGAATTGGCAATATAACGAAATGTTGAACACAGGCTTGGCGTATGTTGTTACATCAAACGGTCCCTAACAAAACAGTCCATCTTTTTTACACTAACGTTAAATAATATCATTTAATTTTGCAAAAAATTTATTATAATATAATGTAATTATGTTTAGCAATTTAATGTGTATGCTATGCATATTTGTTATCACATAACACTGAGCTGTTGCACTCCTGTGTGAAATTGCGGTAAATTATATGCTTAGTTTTTTTTTAAACAAACCGTCCATATCTGACATCTCTCTCCATTTGGACGCTGTAATTGATTTTTTCAGAGCAATGTAAGTGTAGTTTATATGGCTTTGTATATGACCATTGTAATTGTGATTTCAACTGAACCCAGCCACGGCATCACATATGAATGAATACATCTAAAAGTAACTGTACATGAACTCTTATTTGTTTGAAATAACGTAGTTGTGCTCAACCTATTGCAATTGACACTTAACGTAGCATTGTAATTTATTTTTGAAGCGCTGTAGTTGTAACTGTAATTGATCTTTTCCACACAATGTAACTGTAATTGCATACCCGTCCTCGGGGGGTTCGAACGAACCCCCATTTTTTATAGAATTTTTTATTATAACATTGTTTAAAAATCATCCAAGAAATCCCGGCTGATTGTCTGTGCCCGAGCCCTCTTTTCAAAACCCGTAAGACGGGCCTGAATTGTAATATAAGTTGTTTTATTATGTAACTCTACTTGTACCTAACCTTTTATGAGAGAGACAGGGATGCGCTGTCTGTGAGCTATTAGAGGTGTTACCAGGACGGACAGACATAATATCAAGATCAGAGAGGACACATTTACTCCTGAATCTATCACACACAGAATACTCGGGTGGCCTTCGTAACTGACCATTGTAATCGAACCCAGCCCTTTTTGCTATGCGAGCGACAGTGAAGACAACCGTGAAGGAAACATTAAACATGTCTTAATGGGACCTTTTATGCCTTTAAACTAAAGGGAAAACGGCGAACTAGAACTAACGATATCAGTAGAGGGACAAGTGACGTTTGAGGAGATCGGGGATGCAGAAGTAGAGAGAGTGATGACGAAGATGAAGACAGGAATATAAGACAGGTATTGATAAAGTTCGAGCGGAGATGGAAGTGGTAGCTAAACGTGTTGGGGTTATTTGGACAAGGCGATTGTTGAATACCTGCATGGGAGAGGAAGATCCAAAAGGAGTGGCGGACGGGGTTGATAATCCCTGTATGGAAAAGAAAGAGAGATGTTCACGACTTTGGAAAATACCGAGGCATCACGTTGCTGAGTCATGTTCTGAAGGTGATAGAGAGGATTCTGGGTGGAAGTTGGATAGTGGAATGTGAAATGGGAGAAGAACAACAATGTTTCAGAAGAGAGAGAGAGATGGGGGTGTACGAAGGAAACGGTGGAAAAAAAGAGAAGTGCCATAAGCCCATTGTTATTCATCATAGTAGTAAAGATGATCAGCAGGAAAGCGAGTACGAGATACATTCTCCGCAAGTTGATATACGCAGATGATCTGGCAGTAGTAGCGGACAGTGAGGCAGACCTTAAAGAACGGTTGGTTGAGTGGAAGAGAATCTTTGGCAGACATGAACTGAGAGGAAGTCTAGAAAAAAGGTGCTTAGCTCCTGCATAACATCAGCATACCTATACGACCTAGAGACCATGGCAATGACAGAAAAACAACTGGAGGAACTGCAATTTTGCGAGAATCAGAAGAATTGCGGGAGTGAAAAGAATAGATAAGCAAAGAATGGAGGAGCTGACGGAAGAGCCGGCTAAGTCGGGCTGGACATATGGAAAGAATGGAAGGGGTACGGTTGGCGACGGGAACGGATGGGTAGAAGGAGAAGAGGAAGGCCGAGACTGAGATGGGAGGACTGCATCAAGAAACATTCGGCGGGAGTGGAATGGCAGTGGAGAATGAGGGCGAGGGATAGAGGGGAGTGGAAACCGTTTGTGGAGACTACATGGATAAAGAGAGCAACAAGAGACAGATAGACATACATATGTTTTTACTAGGCCCGACTACTTATTACTAAACAAGTGAGTATGTACATGCAAGTATAAGTAGTTAAAGTATAAATATAACACAAATATCAAATAAGGGGCCAGGAGACGCCCATTAAGGCTAAGGATATATATTATTATACAATTATTATTATTATTATTATTACATGACACAATAAATGATTTGGTGTGGCTGGTTCATTGTCCAAAAGGTGTTATTACACAATCATTCTTATTGGCATATATAACAGTATGTGATATTACATAGCGATATACACGTTTGCAAATAATAATTTTTGCTATAGCTTGCAAAACCAGGTAGATTGTGAGTGTATGTTTTGCATTTCAATACATCAGGTGCATTAATTATCGTGTGTGGCAAAGTGTATCTAAGACTACGGTTTTGATCAAGTGATGAGTGTTGAAGGTACACAGGAAGTTTATTATGTGTGAATTTATTATATATTTTTAGTTCTTGTAATTTTAATATATGTTCTATTTTTAGATAATGTATTATTTTATATTCTGTAGGAAATATTGTCAATATAGCTTTTCTAGTTTAATCGTTCATTAATAATTAATCCAAGAATATTGAATTGATGCACTCTATAAATATTTATATTATCTATTTTTAGTACCGGCGTATCTACTTGTACATTTCCATTTTCTTCATCAGCTGAAAAGTCTGGGGTACTTGAAATTATGGTATTATCGGCGTACGTTATAAATCAAAACTTTTTACTGGGCTCAACAAAGTAATTAATACAACTATAATATTCAACAGTGGGCCTAGAATCGAGCCCTGTGTACATCTGTTTAAATATTAAACACATTTGATTTAATGTCCTCTATTTCCACATACTCTTTTCAATTTGTTAAATAAGTTTTAACTAAACCTACAACTACACCTTTTACGAAATAACATTATAATTTAGCTCGTGATATTGTATTGTCTAGGGTGTCGAATGTTTTTGAAAGGTCTGAGAATATATATATATATATATATATATATATATATATATATATATATATATATATATATATATATATATATATTCGGTTAATTCAAGAGCAGTAAATTCAGTTGAATGTTCCATTTTTAATCCATACTCGTTACCATGTAACTATTTTTTTATTACTTTTGAAATTACCGGTACCATAGATATTGGTTTGTAATTGCAAAATTGTGTATTTTCACCTTTTCATAGATTGGGACTACCTTGAAAATTTTGAGTTTGTCTGGGAAGATATGTGTAGTTAATTTTTGTTTTGTAATCAGTGTTAATGATTTTATGACAGCAGGTTTAACGAATTCTAATAATCGTGAATAAATACCGCAAAACCACAACCTGTTTTTGGGTGAGTACTATCTATCATTTTGGAGATTGTTTCATCGTCAATATGGTCAGAGTTAAATTATTATGTTGCTCTTTAAGGAAATACCTGAAAGTTATATGGGATTGTGTATTTGTGTGGCAAGATTTGAACCAATATTGGTAAAACAATTATTAAATGTGTTTGCGATGACAGTCTTATCTGATATGATTTCTTCATTACAAATATAAATGATTTAGGGAATGTTTTATTTGTGTGTGTGTTCTAGAAAGAATATTATTTATAGTGTCCAATGTTTTTTAATGTTCGTTTTTAATTCTTTTAAAGCAAAATTCATTGTGCATTTGTGTTGCTGTAAGTATGTTTTTTAAGGATGACATTATAAGTTGTTAAATTAGTTCGAATTGCAATTTATTCAGGTGAGTCAGGCTGCGTCAATTTGAGTTTCTTGTACAGCTAGTCTTTGTGACGAATGAATTTGAGCAAACCTAGCGTAATCCATATTGCTTCTTGTGCTTATAGATTTTGAACTTGATTACTTTTATAAGGCATATGTTTGTTTTAACGAATTTGTTTACTCCATATAGTATGTTGTAAGTAAGTTTTGGATCAGCAGAAGGCGACTGATTAAGTTTGTTATGGATAGCTGATGAGAAGATGTCATGTGGAAAGTTCGAACTTGCTTCTTGGTTTTTTATGCTAATTTTAATATATTTAGGTGGTGGTTCTTTGTACTGAACTGTGAAATTATGGCTGATGATCCGATAACTGTTTCCATAGAATGTCCGATTCAGGTTTCATTGTAAAGTCAGCTAAGTTGTAAAAGAAGTTATCTATTAGAGTTCAGTTTTTGTTTAAGTGTTATATGGAGATAACAGCTATATGATATTAATATATAAAAGAATTCACCAACAACCCCTTTTTCATTGATCTTAAGAAGGTTTATATTAAAGTCGCCCGCAATAATGACATCGGAGTTTGTTCTGTCAACTGATGAGATAATCGGTGTGAATTCACGAAAAACATATTGATAGTTTTCTTTTATATCTCTTTGAGGTCGGTAAATATTATGGTGGATTCTCCAAAGATTATATTAAATCTTTAGAGAGGCCACCATAAATGCCTAGCTCCCCTTCGCTGCTACATGTTTTGCCTTGTGTAATGTATTGGTTTCCCTCGATGTGTAGATGTGATAAATAATCATAATCTGAAAGCCAGCTCTCCTTTAAGCATATTACGCTAATTTTAAAGTTCATTTGATTGAGTTCTAGTAATAACGCTTCTATTTCACTGAATTTAGCATCGATATATGCAATATTTTAACGTAATATACAAAATATATTTTTTTCTGCTAGCAAATTAAACGTGTCAAGATCATAATATGAGGAATGTCCTATACTTTGAATATCATCATCAGTTGCTTCATTTAGATGTAGTATATCAAATAAAGAGTTAGATCCACCTTGAGACTGGTACAATGATTCATCAGCTAACATTATTCAAATATTCAGTCGAAAAATGTGCATGTATCTAGAAAATATAAATAGCTTAAGTTTACTATGATAATAAAAATTTAGTGTTGGACATTTTGGTAATATATCATCACAGCTGTCTGTGTACAAGTATTGGTAAAAAATAAATAAGTGTATAATAAATTGAAAAGCTAAAATAAAATGTGGTTAAAAGACTAATAAACACAAGTTAAATAAATGAATTAAATAAAGGAGTTATATAAAGAATAAATACATTAAATGAAATGAATAAGTTAAAATATACAACTACAATTAAGTTGATACTTTAGTTAAGCACATAAGTTAATCATATGCGTTAAATCAAATTAAATAAATAAACTGTCAATGTCATCGGCAGGAGAGCTGACCAGTGGCGAATGGACCAGGTGCACGCTAATTGCTTCATGTCGATTGCGGCATATTCACGGTAGAATATCCCTTTCCGCACTGATCTGAGCCTAGCAGAAACGAGCTTGCACATAATGACGTGGTGGTATGTCAGCAATGACTCTACCGATACTTCTGCTAGCACAGAGCCAGTCACCGGTGAGATCACCAAATCAAGAAGGTTACCTCGGTAGTGCGTAGGTGATGTCACGTGTTGTTGCAGATTAATATCGTTGAGAATAGCAGCCAAGTCACATGCGCCCTTGTTGTCATCATTTTCGTAGTGAACGTTGAAATCACCAAGTATGATGAGTCCTATGTTTTTATGGAGACCCTGTGTTTTTATGGAGATTGCTTGGCGAGTGGGTGGCCGATGTCTAATCACTGGCTGAACGATTCGTTGTTTCTGAACACCGCCTCGGCAGCCGCGTCTCGTTGGTTACTTTGCGACAATGCCCAGTTCAATCACTGTCGTCCATGCATCGGCATTCAGACATGACACATTGGAAAGTTCAAGTAGCTGACAGGCAGTGTACCTATACGGCGGCATGGTTACGCAGCTTGGGTCTGCTGTAGCCGTGCCTGAGTGACCAGTTGGAATGTTCATTTGTGGCCAAGTGGCTGAACTCACAGTTCACAACAAAGAAAGTTTTTTAAGTCAGTAAAACACACACGCACACATACGGCGGACTTGTGCAGGATGCCATTTCTTTGTACATTCCAGATATGTTGACGAGCGTATACAATAAAACTCGGTGTGGTAGAATAAAAAAACATATAAAAACGAGGCAAAATGTCGAGTGTTTGGATGTCGGCGGCCGATCTGATTGTACTTATATTGTTGCTAGAGTATTTCACCAAGATGTTACCATTGTCCACGTATCGGTCACCTGTGTGGTACAAGTTTGGCGCGGATCGCGGTGAGGTCTTTGCTCAAGAAGATTCTGTCGTCATGATGTTGTTCATTATGGCCTTTCAACTGGAAGCGCGCTTTCAGTGCCATCGAAAGCGGACAATGATTGGGAGAAGTGCGCCCTGCTTGTCAATCTTCAGGCCAAGGCGATGGCTACGTTCAATCTGGTGTCGCTCAATGGGTGGCTGTCATTACAACAGCAGTAGCGTCATCCACGTCGCCAGTCTCTGGGAGGCCGTGGACTCTCAGGTTGGGGCGCCTTGAATATTGTTCTTGTTATTCAATTACATGTTCCTTGTTTGTCACCTTCAGTTCGAGTTAACTGATGCGGCCTTCTTTTGTATTTAGCAGTGTGGTTAGATTGTGGATTTGTGTGCTCATGTTGTCTATTTTATCAGCTAATGTCTGAGGGAAGAGCACTTTTATTTTTTTTATAGCTGTGTGCTTATCTTCAGTTGGACCTTCTAGCTATATGTCTATCAGCAACAGGACAGTCTATCCGTGTGTCCATATTCAATTAAGTTGTCTATCTATATTCAATAAAGCTTTCAAGCATTGTGTTCATCGTTAATATATAACAGGGTTTACATATACAGACAATTATAGTTAGTTATCTGTCTTCGGTAAAGTCAATGTGGTGTTATAATTTTATGTCCGAATACCGTTATGTCCATATTCAATGCAATCTTATAGTTGTATGTCCACCTTCTAGTAGATATAATCATTACTCAAGTGGATAAAAATTACTTACCAATTAGTATTTTCTTGACCTTTCCAAGGCATTTGATACTATTCACCATTCAACATTACTAAATAAATTAAGATACTATGGCTTAGATGGCAAAAATCTTCTTTTATTTAAAAGCTATTTGAACAACTGTTAACAGTACACCGAATTTGATGATACCACATCTGAAACTTTAATCATTAAAGTTGGAGTACCACAAGGGTCCATCCTTGGACCACTATTATTTACTATATATATAAATGATTTCTCACAAGCCAGCCAAATGTTTAACTTTACAATATTTGCTGATGATACCACTTTATTTAGCACTATTGACACTTTCAGTGATAGTGTCCAAAATAAAAGTACAGAATCAGTAATAAATGAAGAACTTCTCAAAAGTTGAGTGGCTTAATATAAATAAGCAATCACTAAATTAAGGTAAATCTATATATATGACCTTCCAAATGCCAAACAAAACGACACATATATTATTTTTCAAAATAAATAATATACATATTGAGAAAGTGGAAGAATTTAACTACCTAAGTTTAACTATAGATACTATCTTTATTGGAAAAAAACACCCAAAAAAATCAAATAAGTGTTCCAAACAATAGGAATACTAAACAGATTAAAACATGTGTTACCTTTAGAAATTAAAATTATTTTATACAGTGCATTGATATTACCTCATATTAGTTACTGTATGACGACATCGGGATGCCAAGGAAACAGATTAGTTAAAATACAAAAGAAAGCAGTACGAATTATAACATTAAACAAATCAATCCACACACAGAACCACTTTTAAAAAAACCTCAACACACTAAAAGTAGAAGACTTACTAAAACTACAATAACTTAAATTTTATTACAAATATATACATCAAAATCTACCTGTGTACTTATTAAACTGGCAAATAACCCCAAATACCTGCATTCACTACTATAATACTCGGAGAATAACTGAACTACATACTTACAGAACTAAACATGAATTTGCCAACAAAATTTCTTAACTACCGGTACAACTTAATCGCCACATGTTATAAACAATATCCCTGATTTAGTCATAGACAGGATAGTGACTCATAGTTTAAAAGGCTTTTAAAGTTATGCCAAAAATTACATGCTACAAAAATATAACGACACATTAAGTATTCTAAATTGCTATATATGCCAACTAAATTAAATAAATTATGAATGAGTGTAACACAGTTCATGCAAATACAATTAACCTTTTCAATATGTATACTTGCACACATGCTTACACGCGTACAGGCGAAAACAGAACATAAAGCACACCAGTACAACACATCATCACGCACTTAAATTAATTATACGTAAGCCATAAACAAAAACACATATTTTCTACTTTTTAATGTAGAAATATATGTATAGGGAATACGTTTATTTGGTATTTATAGTTTGGGTGGCTCCTACGATAGCGACCAGTCTTAGTAGGAGTCTCCCAAACATGTTTTTCCTTTCCGTTTTTTGTTGTTGTTGCATAATGTATTACTTTGGTTGATGATTTTTTTAGTTGTTATTGTATATTGTACAGTTATATATGTGTATGTATCATATGTATCTATATAATTTATATTGCCACTCAATGTAATTTGTCTATGTTTTTCTGCTGTTGGGACAAATAAAATATATCTTTCTCCTTATCCTTCATTAGGATATTATAGCTATATGTCTATATTCAATCAGGTCTTATATTCAAGTTCCACGTTCCGATGTTGTGAGTTCGGGTTTTCACGAAAGTAAAATAGATCCTATGCTTCGGTGTAATACACACTTATCAAATATAGCTCTAAAATCAAGTCTAGCTGTCTGTAGACAGAACAGTAGGATACGTTTCCTGTTTTTTTAATACAACCAAGCCGGATGTTGCTTCGTAATGCAGTCTAGGTGGTGTTGCGAAATGTTACCATGTCGAGTTCGGTTTATATAATAGTAACCCACCGAGTCGCTACACAATATCGGTAGTGTCTTATGTGTCACATTCATAGGTATAAATACTGCTAGAAAACCATGTTAAATATGGACAAAAAACCCAATGAAATCTCATGAAATGTTGACACACGGTGTTCGAGGGTCTTGTTCATGGAAAAGGTGTTTAGAGGCTGTCCTTGTTGTTGTACGAGCAGCCCGTGCGCTTTCGCGTCATCTATAATTTAATATATATATATATGCAAAATGGACCGTTTATTAAATCGTACAGCCCACATTATATGTCAAATCTATGGGAAATTATACATGACGCGAAAGCGCATGGTCTGGTCTACAGGGATCATGCCTCAGTTAGATTTCCTGGTGTGTTACAGACGAATATAGGGCACAGTAATTTTAGGTATGTGTCATTAAAAAAACTCATATCATCTGACAGCACTGCATTTGAGCAGGCACATTGGCAGGTTTGCTGGTAGAACATGTTGGCAGTGTAACTGTGGATTTTAGATGATTTCAATAGGCGGAAGGATTTTTGGTAATTTTTTCACCATAATGCACGTGTGCGTAGTAATTCATGCACAAATTGTTAAACATTGATAGACATGACACGTTCAGCCATTTTAAAAGAGTTAGAAATGTCTAATTTTGACTAAACTCCATCAGCATGTCAATGAAATAATGCTGACGTCAGGTAAAAAATTTCAGAATTTTTGATGGTCAAGTTTTCTTATAATCATGCAAAACGTTAACATGGCCACCAATGGGAACTGTAACTGGGTGCAGAACCCAAATAGGCACCATGGCAACGGAAATGCGGTAGCCATCTAACAGTCATGGAGGAGGGTTTTTTTATCAAAAATATATTGATTAATTCCATGAAAACGTGTGTCTGTCACCAAACAATGAGTGTGTACTGTGAACAGGCTGCATAAAAGGAAGAATTGTTAAATATAGAGCTATTAATGGCCAACTCAAATGTGGCTACAGTTGTGCAGTGACAGTGTATAGGCTCAGTTACATGGTCCAACATAGAATCACACGAATCAATTAAAATGGCTGCTAATTTGCCTCATGTTGCGTGCGTTTACTTAGAACATTATCTGTGTCAGGCTAGTTAATATTATATTATTATATATATATTATTGATTCCATCTAGTCAACAAGAGCATTACTTGTTAAGCGCCGCTATTATTTAAACTTCGCAACCGTCTCTTTTAGGAGGTATCCTATACCTGATGTCAGTTGTTTGTAGCGCGCCCTTGTCAGATATCTGTCAATTTTGTTTTTAAACATATTCACACTGCTAGCACTAACACAATCAGCAGACAATTTGTAATCCTGTGTGAAAATGAATACGTTCACATGTGCAGTCTACACTGTTCCTTCACTACCGCTATTTCGTGTCTTTTAGTTCTTCTGTGTTCCTAAAGTGAGAACAAATACTTTTGTCAATATCTTCATAACCATTCACATCTTAAAAACTTCAATTTGATCTCCTCTTCCTCTCCTTGTCTTTAGTGTTATTAAAACATATTATTTAGGCATCTTTCGTGCTTTGTTGCTATCTTCGGTATTTGCTCTAGCGTATGTAATAAGTATGTCCTTCCTACAATATGGTCTCCAAACCATATTCTAAATGATTCCAAACTGTTGCTTTATACACAGGTATAATTAGCTCATTATGTCATATTTCTCCTAAGCAACCCAAACGTTTCATTATTCTTTGAAGCTGCACTCGGCTCTGAAACTTTCATGTCAGCATTAAATGCGATGCTGTCTCCTGCCGTTTAAGGTCGCGGTCATCTCCGCATACCGGACACTGCCTTTCTTGGCCGCAGCAAATCGCAAGTCCATTGATGTGCAAGACCTGATGACAAGGCGGGGGTCCGACGTCCGGCGTGCTTCCTTGCATCGGTTATCGCTACTGCGGCAACAGCCGGGTAACCAGTCGACCAACGCCGATACTCACCGCTCCTCGTTCACACGGTATTCGGAGCTGAAACGCTTAGTTGAATCGCAGCCGTTACTATACAACAATGTGCAATATCAGTGTTTTACATTGTTTTAGAAACTGTTGCTATCACACAAAAGAAAACTAATGTCACTAAATGAATACACTTACAATAACAACAGTATGTTTTATAAACAACATATTTACATCATCGTTTCGGTGACTGACGTTGTCCTTATCATTGAACACGAGTGCGTCACTCTGAGACCAGCACTGGGTTGTAAATACACGGAGCGAGTCTGTAGAGCAACATGTCGGAGTCGGTGGTCGGCAGGAGAGTGTCGTGAAGGCGTTGCCAGAAGAGAGACTGCGCACACTCGCCGTCTCCCCGCTCGATCAGCGTGCAGCGTGTGCGCGGACCCAGCAGTGCACGCAGCGTGCGGTTCATCGATGCATGCGCTATGGGCTTAATGTAAAGCAGGATCAACGACTTCTGGTCACGTTGAAGCGCCATGTTTAGAGCAAAGTCGCACCAGTGGTCGTCACAGAAGTCTGGTGTCAGCACGAACAACACGTACCTGCTGGTCTCCAGTGATTGCACGATGTTTTCTGCGATGGGAAAGCCAGCCAGCGAATCTCGCTCATACACGAACATTGACAAAGCCCAATCAGTCTCCACTAGGTCAATAAGTTCGTGTGCCACCCAGTCCAAGTCGACATCGGCATACACGACACAGACGTCATGTCGGTAATGACCGGCGTCGTCTCTAGACGGGCCGCCATGCCACCAACGACGCTTCATTGAGTAGTAGTACCAGCGCATGCGCCAACGATTGACGTAGAGGAAAAGAAGCAGCATCAGTGAACAGAAGCCGACACCTCCGGCCACTGTAAACAAAATGAGCAGACTGACACCAGGGGTTGCTGTAGCACATGACATCTCCATATCCGCTAGTGATACGCTCATGACACGTAGTACATGATTCTCAGCGCACGTCAACGTGTCTCTGGCTACGACACGTACGTTTGTCGTCTGCAACCAACGCAAGAACCCGAGCGACGAGCAGGCATTACACGACAGAGGATTACCGCTGATGTCCAGTGAGAAGTTGACTCGCTCCGACAGTTCGTCTAACGTATCTCGAAGGTCTTTCGACACAGACGCCATTTGATTTCTGGACAAATTCAACGATTGAAGCGAAGTGAGGCGAGAGAGATTCAGAGAAAGCTGCCACTTAAATAGATTATCGTTCAACTTCAGTACGCGATTTTTTGTCAAATTGACAAAGGCGTTTTGATTGATCATACGAAAAAAATTATGCGAGAGATCAAGTTCTTCAAGTGACATTAGGTGATTGAAGACGCGGCTGTAGACGGCTGTCGTTTGCGTTTGATTTTGATTAACCACAAGGTCACCCAGTTTGTTATCAGATAAGTTGAGGAATCGAAGACTTTCTAAATATATAAAGGCGTCTGCCGATATATGCTGAATGATTCCGTGACTCATGTCTAGTGTTTGAAGTTGTCCCAAACCCTTCAATGGTCCAGAAAGTGATTTAATGGCCTTCGAGTTGGACACGTTGATGTAAACAACGTTGTTTTCGGGGTAAAATATAAGCGGATCTAAATCGTAGCCTGTGGATGAGAGTGACACGTGATCGCCAAAGACGTATCGTGCTGATGGCATAATGTAGATTGCATCCTCACGATGGGCTGATGTAGCATTGGTCTTCTTTTCCGTTGTTCTGTCGTTAAATATTAATGACATAGGTCGACGGAATATGTCATCAAATGCAACGTCATCAACTCTGCTGTATGTTACTCTGAAGTCGTCAGGTAGGCCGCCATAGTACGACATATCGAACCCAATCAATTGGGGCGGAAATGATTTGAGCACGTCAGCACCTTTGATACCGCGTAAATGCACAATGTTGTTGAAACCAATATTCAACCATTGAACATTTGGCAGGCATTTTCCAAAATACTTAAGATCAACTGCGATTATGTAATTTTGACGAACCGACAATCGCCTAAGCCTCTTCGCAAATGGCGTATCACAAACTTCCATAAAGTTCAATACATTCGCTTGGCCGCCGCGTTCTACGTCATCCATGACTAACGAATCAATTCCCGAATTCTCCGTCGCCCATACCGCTCTAATCAATGTATTATAACCAATATGACTGTTACACGCCATATTTAGATTTCTTAGATTCGGCAAATTCGAAAACGACCCAAGCTCGACCTGCCTCAGTTTCGAATGTCGCAATATTGTTTCATCTTCAATTTGGTCTGAGATAAATTGGTACGTTGCTCTTGAAGGTAATATCTGAAAGTTCTATGGGATTGTGTATTTGTGTGACAAGATTTGAACCAATATTGGTAAAACAATTATTAAATTTGTTTGCGATGACTTCCTTATCTGTTATGATTTCTTCATTACATATAAATGATTTATACTTTCATTTGTTTGTTTATTTTTATAAACAACATTCATTGTGCATTTGTGTTGCTGTATGCATTTTTGTTAAGGATGGTATTATAAGTTGTTACATTAGTTCGAATTGCAGTCCGACTGCGTCAATTTGAGTTTCTTGTACAGCTAGGCTCTATGATGAATGAATTTGAGCAAACCTAGCGTAATCCATATTGCTTCTTGTGCTTATAGTTTTTGAACTTGACTACTTTTTATGAGGCATATGTTTGTTTTAATGAATTTGGTTACTCCATGTAGTATGTTGTAAGTTTTGGATCAGCAGAAGGCGACTGATTAAGTTTGTTATAGACAGCTGATGAGAAGATGTCATGTGTAAAGTTCGAACTTGCTTCTTGGTTTTGTATGCTAATTTTAATATATTTAGGTGGTGGTTCTTTGTACTGAACTGTGTTTCTAGAAAATATGGCTGATGATCCGATAACTGTTTCCATAGAATGTCCGATTCAGGTTTCATTGTAAAGTCAGTTAAGTTGCATAAGACATTTTGTATTAGAGTTCCGTTTTTGTTTGAGAACTTTGTCGGAAGTGTTATATGGGAATGATAGCTATATGATAGTAATATGTCAAAGAATTCACCAACGACACCCTTTTTCATTTATTTTAAGAAGGTTTATATTAAAGTCGCCCGCAATAATGTTTTTTTCTGCTAGCAAATTCAACTTATCAAGATCATAATATGAGGAATGTCCTATATTTTGAATATAATCATCAGTTGCTTCATTTAGCTGTAGTATATCAAATAATGAGTTACTTGGAAAATGATTCATCAGCTAACATTACTCAAATATATAAATTCAGTCGAAAAATTTGTATCTATCCAGAAAATATAAATAGCCTAGTAGAGTATCGTGTATATTTCAAAGTAGCAGCAGTGTTGATATTGGTTGTCCAGGGCAGTGAATATGCCAAAAAATTAGTATAATTTGCATAGATATCGTGGCGGACATAAGTGTAAAAGATAGGTAGTTATAAACAGCAATTTGATGATTCGCATGAAAAGAAAAACGATTCTGAGAAATCAGATATGCGCCAGAGTGTTGCGAACAAAACAAATTATTATTATTATTATTAAACATTTATAATGCGTCATGTATCCGGGTTAAAAAGCTGCTCAAAGGCGCTATAAGACAATGCTAAATAAATTAAATAAATTGAAAAGTTAAATAAAATGTGGTAAAAATACAATTAAACATAAGTTAAATAAATAAATTAAGGAGTTATATAAAGAATAAATAAATAAAATTAATAAGTTAAAATAAACAACTACTCTTAAGTTGATAATTTAAACATATAAGTTAATCACATAAGTTAAATCAAACAAATTAATTAAATAATAAGTTAAATAAGTAAAATGTCCCAGTCATTAAAATGTCAACCGAGTATTCGGAAGGCTTCGCGAAACAAATGTGTTTTCAAGAATGTCTTGAATGCCGCAGCGGAGTTTGCTTGCCTAACTGCGGGAAGCAGGGCGTTCCACAGTGTTGGCCCTGCAACAGAAACGGTCCGTCGACCGTACCACTCGAAATGGTACCGCGGTATAGTCAATAGATGTTGATCGGCGGATCTCAGTGTTCGGGTGGGTGTGTATGGAATCACTAGCGACGACAGATACACTGGGCAGAGATGATGCACAGCGCGATACACAAGTGAAATAAATTTCAATTCGATTCGCTGAGGAGCAGGCAACCAATGTAGACTGAATAAAAGTGGTGTTATGTGATCTCGTCTGCGGGTTCCAGTAATCAGCTGTGCCGCGGAGATTTGAACCATCTGCAGTTTCCGCAGTTGAGTCTACGGCAATCCGTAAAGCATATCGTTTCCGTAGTCCAAGCGCGACACGACTAAAGCATGAATGATGATTTTGCAAGCAGTGGTGGACAGACATTTCCTGTTCGTTGTGATGCCGCGAATGTGCCAGTATGCCACCTGGCAGAAACGGCGCCGCCATTAACATTGCGTCATCAAATACAAAACCAATGTCGCGGATAAACGGTTTGTCCGTGACGGAGCAGCCTTAGACATCAATAGGTAGGTCAACAGGAGGTTGAACACACTTGTGAGTATGCGCAGCGGAAATGACGACGGCTTCCATTTTACACTCGTTAAGAAGAAGATTGTGTGACACCATCCATGACTTTACATCTGTGGTACATCGCGATATGCGGACAGTGGCACTTGTAGCATGTGCTGGCTGATCATGCGGAAATTCAACATACACCTGGGTATCGTCAGCATACATGTGGTGACGGAGTTGGTGGAGTTCGAAGACATGGTTGAGCCTGAGACAGTAGATTGTAAAGAACAATGGCCCCAGCACGGTACCCTGCGGCACACCAAAGCATAAATCAACACTTCTTAAGGTGACGTTATCGACTTTAACAGCTTGCGTTCGCTGCGAGAGGTACAACTGTATCCAGCGGTGGTGTGCATTGTCACGTATACAAATTTCGTGAAGTTTGTCTAGAACAGACGGTAATCGACCGTATCGAATGCGGCACTGAGATCGAGCAACATCAATATCACAGTATTCCGATTGTCCAGCGAATTTAGAATGTCGTCCTGTATACGAGCAAGGGCTGTTTCACAGCTGTGAGCAGGACGATACGCACTCTGAAAGACATCGAAGAGATCATTCGCGTCGATGTACTACCGGAGTTGCGATGCTATATACTTCTCGAGGAGTTTTGATATGAAACTCAGATGGGATATCGGTCGGTAGTTGGACAGTGTTTCAGGGTCGAGACCACTCTTCTTTAACAGTGGTGTCACGACGGCGTGTTTTATAACAGCTGGCATTGTTGAAGACTCGATCGACAGGTTCAAAATGCGTGTTAACACTGCTGCGAGCGTAGCAATGTTCGATTTAAACAAGGTTGCAGACGTTATATCGATGTCAGATGAAAGTTAGTTAGTACCCTTCATTACCAGATCACAGATGGCATTGCCTGTAGCTATGCAGCTATATTCGAAGTCACAAAGGGGATCCACAACACGACAGTCATTATCATTATATACATGGAACTTGATTTTTTCTGGAATTATGGAAATGAGTAAAAACGATCAACACACAGGTTCAAAATAAGATACTGGCGAAAATGTAACAATTTCTAGCGCTCCAATCACAAAACTAAAAAATAAGGGCCACGGGGGTAACAAAAACTTTGAATCGGGGAAGCGATGGTAGAGAAGCTTGGAAATGCGAAGACTGCGAGAAAATCTTTAAAAGTGTGAAAGACAGAATGCTCGAGTGCAATTATTGCCGAAACCGATACTGCATTAAATGCTTGAAATTAAAACCTGGCGAATATGAGGCAATGGGGAAACCCGTATGCATGTGGTTTTGCTTCAAATGCAGACCAAAAATTAAAAACATTTTCTCAACGAGAAAGTTATCGAAGAGAGGTGCGAGACGTATTTCAAAACTATGAACACGAGAGTTGAGGCCATAGAGAAAAAACTGGAAGCTAAATGCGATAGCAAAGAAGCAAAAGAAATCGTAAGCAGGAAATGGATGCAAGGCATACATGTAGGCCAAATGATGATGAAAGCAGGAACCTACAAACCACCCAAAATAGTGGAAATATTGTGGAGTAAACAGTAAAAGAACGAAACGTCAACGAAAGAAAAAATAGGGAAACAAATTTCCTTATATTCAATGCCCCAGAACCAAACACATACCTAAAGGAAGAGAGGGTGAGGATAGATATGGAGTTTGTTGAAGGGTTGTGTAATGAGGTGTGCAATATGAACCTAGACGTAAAAGATGAGATAACCAAAGTTATCATGGTAGGTAAAAACAAACAGACGGAGATACGGGTGATACTGAGCAAAAACCCAGACCCTCAAGGTAGTAATGAAAGACACTAACAAAAAGGTGGAATTATTCAAACGACTATCAAACTTAAGAAATGCAGAGGACATATATAAATGCTTCATCATCCAAAATGACTTAGCAAAAAAAGAAAGAGAGGAAGGAAAGAAATTCTTAGAGGAGACCAGGACAAAAGAGATAAATGATGAGGGGAAATAGTTGTACAGGTTGAGAGGCCCACCATATGCCAGAAAAATCAAACCTCGAAGGGACATGGAGGAAGACAAGATATATATATATATATATATATATATATATATATATATATATATATATATATATATATATATATATATATATATATATATATATATATATATATATATATATATATATATATATACCCACAGAACACTAAACGCAAAACCCGTTCTGTCTTTAGAATCCAACTTTCAAGAATCGATATGGGTTGAGATAAAATTAAACAAAGAGGACACTCTTTTGATCGGATGTGTATATAAAAGCTCTGGCACCAATAATGAACAATTAAATGAACTGATTAGTGAGGTAATGCGCTATAAACATTCACATCTTCTCTTGCTTGGAGATTTTAATTACCCTAACATAGACGGGCAAAACTGGTACACACCCTCAGAGAATACTAATAGCCCAGACACTAAATTTAAAGAAAGTATAAAAGATAATGTCCTCTTCCAACATGTCACACTCCCACAAGGGGGTGATTAGGAAATAAATCGAACGCTCTTGATTTAGCTTTCACCAATAATAAAGGTATGGTAGATGATATAGTGTATGAAAGCCCACTTGGTAAGAGTAATCACTCTGTGCTTATCATTACATTTAGGTGCCATGCAGAAATAGCAATCATACACGACTTCAATATTATTACGACGAAGGGGATTTTAATGGTATGAAGGTGAAACTAGACCACACATACTGGGGCGAAATACTTGGTACGAGCATTGTAAACCATCAATGGTTAGGTTTTAGAGAATATATTAAAAAGATAGAGGATGAATTCATCGACTTGTGAGTAATATTACCAGACATAAAGGGAAAATACCTATAAACAAGGAATCAGTAAAGAAAATTAAGAAAACCACTCTTTATGGAAACGTTATATGGAGACAAAAGAAAGAAACTACTATATTGAATATTGTAGGTTTAGAAATTAAGTCCGTAAATTAACGGGGATGATACAAAAGGAATTTGCTAGCAACAGAAGCTAAGGGAAACCCTAAAGCTGTATGGAAATATATGAATTCTAAAACCAAGAATCGGGAAGGTGTTTCAGACCTGAGCATAGACCCTAAAGATTGTAAATCTAGACTGACAAACTCTGATACAGAAAAGTCAGATGGACATTTTTGTCATGTGTTTTTACTATAGAGCCACATAGTGATATCCCTCATATTCCTCCAATGAAGTTATGGCACACCAGGGAAGAATGGACTATTGATGTGGAAATTATAAACAAAACTGCATAATCTTAATGTGTGTAAATCAGCAGGGCCAGATGGTGTTCATACTAGGCTGTTGAAAGATTGATCTAATCATTTATGTAAACCACTAGCTAGGTTATTTAATAATTCACTTGCTGTTGGTGAACTACCAAAGGAATGGAAACAGGGAAGGATCTCAGCCATATTTAAGAAGGGTAATCGAAAAAAGGCAGGAAATTATAGACTAGTTAGCCTAAAAAGTATAATATGCAAACGTATTGAACACTGTGTCAAACACCATATTGTCAGGGTTGGCATGTAACGAAGTAAAAGTACTTCGTTACAATACTTGAGTACTTATTTAAAGTAATTGGCATGTAAGGAAGTATAATTTTGACTAAATACTTTTTCTTGTAACGAAGTAGTTTTATTTAAAGTAACGCGACTTTTTACTTCATTACTTTTATTTCCTTCGTAATATATTTTAGTTATATTTTTTGCGAAACCGCTGCTGCCGGTGGCGCTCCATCGTCAACGACATTTCATCAACTGTGCAGAGTCGCCAGTCCAAAAGCTATTAATATCATCGAATCGCATGCTAGTTTGTGATTATATTTGCATACAAACCTCTCTTTGGGAAATCGACGCAACCATTATTTGATATATAGGTCAGTGAACGCTGTCTGCCAAATATTGACATAGGTCAGGTCAAGGCCGTTCACATAAAATGTCACTTCGAGCACACAACGATCGAACGCCATATCAAACCATGATTTAACCAGATTTAACAAGATTGCCACCCCAAACAACAAGTTCCAGATGGCACGTGGACAAGGAAGCCATTGGCTTATCGAGAGTCCAACAATTTGCTCATCTATGTATGCTCTGTATTATCAAATATCTGTCAATTCTATTATTAAACATATTCACACCACTAGCATTAACATAATCATTTGGCAGTTTGTTCCATTCATTTAGCACCCTCTGTGAGAGTACTTTCTTATGTCCAACCTACACTGCTCCTTAACTAATGCTGCTTTGTGTCCTCTGGTTATACTGCCTTCTTTAAGTTTGAAGAACATATTCCTTTCAACATCCTCATAACCATTCACTATTTTAAACATTTCTATTTGGTCTCCTCTTAGTCTCCTGGTCTCTAATGTTGTCAAACCACATTGTAATAAGCGACTTTCGTAACTAAGGTCTCTCAATTCTGGAATCATTTTAGTTGCTCTTCGTTGTATTCTTTCTAGCTTGTATATGTCCTTTTTTACGATATGGCCTCCATGCTTGAATACAATATTCCAAATGTGGTCTAACTATTGCTTTGTACAGGGGTACAATTAGCTGTTTCTCCTTATTCATGATATTTCTCCTAATTAGCCCTAGAATTTGATTTCCTTTCGAAGCAGCAATCCCACATTGCTCTGAAACTGTCATGTCAGCACTAAATGTTACTCCTAAGTACTTTTCTTGTGTGGTTCGACTTTGTACAGCAACCCCCCTTTTATATTCTTCGTCCATGTTTCCGTGTCCTATGTGCATACATTTACACTTCCCAACATTTAATAACATTTGCCATTTTTATGATCATTTAACTAATTTATCTAGATCATACTGTAAACTTTGTTTGTCTGTATCAGTAGTAACCTTTCTGAATAATTTTGTGTTGTCTCCACATTTTAGTACTTTGCAAGATATATCATCTTCCAAATAATTTATATATATTAAAAACAGTATAGAGCCTAATATTGATACCTGTGGTACCCCACTCAAAACGGATTTCAAGTTTGAAATCTCACCATCTACTCTTACTCTCTGTTTTCTGTGTGTTAGCCACTTTTCTATCCAGTTGATTACATCATTACCTATGCCATGGACTTTTAGCTTAAGTAACAATCTTTGATGTGGCACATTATCGAAAGCTTTTTGGAAATCTAAGTAGACAACATCCATTGGTGACCCGTCATCTACCCACTTTGTAATTTCTTCAAAAAACATAAGAGATTAGTTAGAATTGACCTTGCTTTTTAGGAACCCATGTTGAGATGTATTTATTAATTTATGTTTTACAAGGAATTCCACCATGTGGTCTCTAATTAATGTTTCGAGTAACTTACATACCACTGATGTTAAACTCACTGGTCTGTAATTTTCTGGCTTGTTCCTCGATCCCTTCTTAAATAGCGGCGTACTGTTTGCCTCTTTCCATTCTGAAAGAACTATTCCTTCTTCTAGTGACAAGTTAAACAATTTTGCAAGTGGTGTACTAATTTGCTCAACAATTTCCTTAACCAGTTTTGGTGGTATCCCATCAACTCCAGATGATTTATTATCTTTCATCTTCTTAATTTTCTTTGCTATCATTTCAGGAGTTACAAATAACTGCCCTAAATGTTCTGATGTATTGCCCTCAAATTTAGTAAATGGAACTGAAAGTGAGCTGATATCTTCTGTGGTAAAAACTGAGCTGAAATACTCATTGGGGACCTCTGCCATTTGAAACCCGTCTGAAATTATGTTTCCCCTGTTGTTTTCCAGTGGTCCGACCTTATTTCGAACTTTCTTTTTACTCCTTACATAAGCATAGAAACTCTTGCTGTAATTTTTTATATTACCTGCCAATTTTTTTCAGAGGTTCTTTTAGATTTTCTAATTTCAGTTGTAGCTAGGTTAAGTGCCAATTTGTAATTTGCATAGTCTTCATCCTTTCTGGTATGCCTATAAACCCTCCACATAATTTGCTTAAACACTATTTTTCTAATAGCTTCTTTTGACAAGTGTTTCTTTGTAGACCGGTTTCCTTGTTTTTTCTAGGGAACAAATGTATCGATGATACTCTCAATTTCATATTTTAGAATATTCCAACATTCAATTGCGGTCTTATTCATCAGCATGTTATTCCAATCTAGCTTTGCTAAGTATTTTCTCATATCTTTATAGTTACCTTTGTGGAAGTTTCTCCTATACGTTTTTTTATTTTTACTTTCTGATTGTATATTGATGTGACAATGTATTTGATTGTAGTCACTCTTACCCAATGGTTCATGTATTTTTACATTGTCCACTAATTCTTTTTGTGATGATAAAACTATATCTAATACATTTTCTCCCCTGGTTGGTTCTAGCACGTGCTGAGTAAGGAAGCTCTCCTGAATTAAAAATAGAAATTGTTGGTCCTCACCCCCTGTACTCTCTAGAGATTTCCATTGTATATGTCCATGGTTAAAATCTCCCATTACGTTACATTCCCCTTTACTAACTTCCTTTATAGCATGTTGTATTTTTGTGTTATCCTCTTCGTTTATGTTTGAACTTCGGTAAACTAATCCAACAGTTAATTTTGAATTTCCTGAAACTATTTTGCACCAAACAGCTTCATCGTAATCTGCTTCGCTTTCTAATTTTATTTCATAAGCCTGAATAGATTCTTTAACATATAAAATAACTCCCCCTCCCCTTCTTCCTATTCGATCTCTCCTAAACAGTACGTATCCTGTCAATCCTAATTCAGCATCTGTAATGTTTGTGTTGGTCCATGATTCGGTTATACTAATTATGTGAGGGTCAATATCTTCTACCATAATGTTTAATTCGTTTTTCTTATTTATTATACTCATAGCATTTAAACATACGCATCTATGACCTGCTTCTGACATATTTTTCGGACATTCTGTTATTGGTTTATCTGTACTAGTGGCATCTTGTCCTGCTTGAGGCATATCTAAGTAACCCCCCTGCGCTTCTAGTTTAAATAGTGTTTACCACCAAAAATAGTTGATATGCTACCCGTGCCACTGTCTACTCCTGCTGAGAGTCCATCCGCAAATACTGCTGCCCCTTTCCACTTAGATGAAGCCCGTCCTTCATGTACATATCCGCTTTTCCAAAAGTATCCGTTGCACCATATAAACTATTAATAAGTAAGTTTCCAATACGTATTATAAATATTAAAATTTGCAATTTCGACAATATATTGATAATCGCCATACACTGACACAATTCTGATATTCATGAGCGAACGCCCATCGTGGATCGAGAATTTAACTGATTTTCGCCCATTGTCAGCAAAGGCTTTACATGCTTATGTCACCATTAAACAACATTTTACTTTCACGAATTCACATAATAATTTCATACTAATGATTACTCTACAAAACTAAAGAGTAAAGAATTGATACTCTGCTATTTGGCAGCATCTTTTCCCAGCAATGGTTTATTCAAGCTGCCCTTGGATAGGGAAAGGGGCCTGAGAGGGCACTTTTAATTGCAGTTAGCAACAACAACCTCTGTTGCACTGGTCTGTCTACTGATCAATTCGAGTCCCAGCTGGTACCAGGTAACCTGCTAAAGTGTGTTGTTTCAATGTTTGTATGAGCTGATAGACATGTCTGGGAAGACATGAGAAGGTGGGGTTTCACAAGCCAGATGGCTTCATCAGCTAGGCATCAACTGTCTTTGTTAATTTTATTATGGGCAGTGCTAGGTGGTATTTCCTCTGACCAGTTTCCCTGAGAGGCTATTACTACTACTACTGGACTGACCCTCTAGCTACTCCTATACAATCACACCTACGTATACAGATTGTGCATCATCGTTAATTTATTTCTGAAGTATTTAGATGTAAGTGTTGTACTTGTACTTCTACTTTTACTTCAAGTACTTTTTAAAAGTAGTTTTATTTTTACTCAAGTACTTTTTACAAACTTCTTTTACTTTTACTCAAGTATTTTTAGGTGAATTATTTTTACTTTTACTCAAGTACAAAATTAAAGTAATTCAGTCAACCCTGCATATTGTCAATCATATGACGAGACATAAATTATTCAATACTCAACAGCTTGGTTGTATTAAAGGTCGTTCTACAGTACTCCAACTGTTAAATGTTATGGACTTATGGACAAAAGCTTTAGAAAGAGAAGAGTCCATAGACGTAGTACATCTAGACATCATGAAAGCATTCAACACCGTCCCTCATAAAACATCGATAGGCAAACTTTAATCATATGGCATAGAGTATTAAACACTAAGATGGATCCAGGCGGTCTTGTCTGACCGTGTACAACAGGTCAGTGTAAATGGTATAAACTCTGAGTGGGCAAATGTATCAAGTGAAATTCCGCAAATGGAGTGTCTTAGGACCGATCCTATTTGTTTTATGCAAAAACGATCTTCCGGTGAATATAGTTTCAAACGTATATGTTTGCGGATGATACAAAGGTTTTTAAAACGATTAATAGTCCAAACGGTTACCAGCATACACTACAAAACAATTTAGATTATTTATTTATTTAGTTATTAAGGTTTCGCCCAGATAAATGCAGTTTGATGCACGCAGGGAAAACAAAACAACAAGGAAGATAATGCTACGTATAAATTAGGAGAACTAGAACAGCAAAAAAACATTGGGGTTATTGTTGATTCAAACCTAGAATTTTATAAACACATCAACAACAAAAAATAAATAAAGCAAACAGTATCATGGCATCTATTAGAATGTCATTTACAGCCCTAAATCATCACAACTGTGTGCCATTATATAAGTTTTAGTTAGAAGTCATTTAGATTATGCAATATCAATATGGTCCTTTATTAAAAAAATACAAAGATGCCATCGAAAGTGTGCAGAGACGTGCAACAAAGCAGTTTCCTGGTATGAAGGATATTCCTTATGACGAAAGACTTAAGAGATTTAAACTTCCCACACTTGCATATAGACGAACTCATGGTGACATGATTGAGGTATATAAACTACTTCAAAGGGAATATGACAGTGATGTATCTAACATTGTCAAGCTGCACGAAGACTATAACGATATCCGTTATCATCATGTGCAAACAACTGCTTTTATTTGTCACATTTACAACAATCCATATTCCTGGTATATGCCATGGCACCAAAACTGATGTTGGCTTTCTTATAGCCACTGGCACGTTCTACTGTTACTTTAACGTTCGCCAGGGGGCGATACGTTATATATCACATTTATGTGTGATATCGTCATATCCCCCTCTTTTTACTCAATCAAGAATTAGACATCTCATGGTCTTTAAACTTAAATGGTAATTTAACTGTACGTCCTGATCGCGCGAAGGTCGCACCTCGTGGACCATGTCTAACGCTCGGTGTCACATTGCTTGTTGGTTGTACGACTGTTGCCGGTACAATTCGTTGTGGCGACGTGTCGACAGGTGGTATACTGCGTTGTGGAAACGTGCCGTCAGGTGACACACTGCGTTGTGGAAACGTGTCGTCCTGTCATCTCTGCTGTGCATTCTGGTTGTCTGAACACTTGTCTTTTCGCCGTGTTGTCTGGTTCATTTTGCTGAGCGTACGGAGCAACTTTGTAGTGCTCTGGTGTGTTGCGTAGCTGTCGCCTATTTCTTCTATATGATGATCCACCACTCTCGATGATATAAGACCTGATGCCAGAAGTTTTCTTAACCCTTGCCAGTGTCCATGTTCGCGAGTCATTTGAGGTGTTTGGCTTCTTAAACCGTACAACATCTCCTGGCTGCAGTGTGCCGAGTTTCTTGCTCGTACGATTGTACAGCCACGCTTGCTTCTCCTTTCGATGTTTTAGTTGTTCAGGAGCATCGCATTGTGTTGCAGGATCGGTCTGCAGTAGCGCTGGCAGCATTGGTAAGAGTGTTCTGGTTCGTCGCGCGAACATTCGTTGAGCGGGTGATGTATGCATAGCCTCTGTAGGTGTGTTTCGATAGTCCAGAAACGCCAGATACACAACCGCCTTGTCATCAAGCGCTTTCCGCATGATTTGCTTTGCCGTCTTGACTGCATTTTCCACCTTTCCGTTCGATTGAGGGTAGGGAGGTGATGATGTGATATGTTCAAATTCCCAACGTTTTGCGAACAACTTGAACTCTTCACACGCAAACTGTGGTCCATTGTCGGAAACCACTTTGTCCCGGAACACCGAATCTTGCAAAGTGAATACCTGTGCTGCACTGGTCACTGACAGCTTGTCAACCTCGAAAAAATTCGAGAAGTAATCCACCGTTATGAGATAGTTCTGGTCATGAAGGTGGAACAGGTCAACTCCACCCCGTGACCAAGGACGTGACGGAATGTCATGTGACAACAATGGCTCCTTGCATTGATCTGGTTTGTATGTGTTACATGTACTACAGGCACTGATGACATCTTTCTCTTCGTGGTTCATGCCTGGCCAAAACATTACTTCACGTGCTCTTCGGAGACATCCTTCAACTCCTAAGTGCGAGGAGTGGAGTTTCTTTACGAGCATGGCGCGCATGTCACGATGAATGACGATTCTTTGACCCCTGAACAGTGCGCCATCCTGTGTGCTGAGCTCGTCACGGCAACTGAAGTAAGGTCGTGCTTGACGTCGATCTGGCCATCCCTGCAGTGTGTAGCGAACTGTGTACCGAACTACAATTTTAACTTCGCTATCTTCAAGTGACTTGCACATGATTTCTTGTAGTCCGTTGGCCGACAGATGAACATCCTCAGTCATGTCCATTTGTTGCAGTTCAACAGGTAACACATGATCTCCTGGGTCATGTGCGTGGCTGTACGGAAGATATGCCCGAGAGAGCATATCTGCGATGAGCATGTCTTTGCCTTTCGTGTGCACAACGTCTATGTTGTATTTCTGCAGACGTAGCAGCAGTCTCTGCATTCACTTCGGTGCATCGATCCTCGATTTCTTTTGATTATTTCAAGCGGCTTGTGGTCTGATTGCACGGTGATGTTTCTTCCATGCACATACTGGTCAAATCTTTCACATGCAAACACTATTGCTAATAACTCTTTTTCGATCTGTGCATAGTTCTCTTCGGTATGTGTTAAAGCTCGAGAGGCATAGCACACTGGCTTTCCCTCTTGCAGAAGCACTGCACCCAAACCACTTTGGGATGCGTCGCACTGGATTGTGATTGCTTGTGTTACATCATAATATGCGAGCACTGGCGTTGTTGTGATCATTTCTCTGATCTTGTGCAAAGCATCTTGATGTTGTTCAAGCCAGCACCACTCTACATCTTTCCAATCTAGATGTCTAAGTGGTTCATATACTTCCGACAGATGTGGCAGGAATTTCGCAAGGTAACCGACCATTCCGAGAATTCGCTTCAGTGCTGTAATATCCGTTGGAGGAGGCATTTTCATAATGGCCTCTACCTTGGATTCGTCTACCTTGAGTCCCTCGTCGGTGAGTATATGACCAATGAATGGTACAGATTTGCTTCGTAGTTGAACTTTGTCTGGGTTCAACACAAGGTGGCACGTTCTAGCCCGTTCCAGAAGTGCCATTAGATTGGCGTCATGGTGACGTGTTGCTTCTTCGATTGTGTCTCCAAACCCGATGCACAAGAAGTCGTCAGCTACAACTTCTACACATTGTAGTCCTTCAACTACTTCGTGCGCACGGCGTTGCCACTCTTCTGGTGCTGAGTTTATCCCAAATGGCATTCCTAGCCAGCGGTAGCGACCGAAAGGCGTATTGAACGTCTTGAGGTAGCTAGAGTCTTTCTCAAGTTTAACTTGCCAGAAACCTGACTTGGCGTCTAGTACCGAGAACACTTTGGCATTAGTGAGACGTGTTGCGACATCTTCCAGTGTAGGAAGCGGGTAGTGAGAACGCTGAATTGCTTTGTTCATGTCTCTAGGGTCCAAACAAATCCGCAATTTGTTTGTATTCTTCTTCCTCACTGCAATCGTGCTTGACACCCACTGAGTTGGTTCGGCGACAGGAGCGATAATTCGGTCCCCCACCATGTGTGTTAATTCACCCTTTATGTCTTCTCGTAAAGCACACGGAACTCTGCGGGGTGGATGTACCACTGGTCTGACACTTGCATCAATCTGAATTCTATAGTCGCCCGCGAGGCAACCAAGTCCCTCGAATACATCTGGGTATTCTCTGAGTACTGTGTCCTGAAACACTTGTGACCTCTTGCTGTTCACTGAAGTGTGCTTTGTGTCTGCTTTCAATGGACATGCTATACCAGACTTTGAGATCGTCTGTGTTGTCTCTTTCTTGTCATGTTGGCTGTCAGTACCTTTGTCACGGTTATGTCTGTTTGTTTGCCTCACAACTGCATTTATTGCATCGCAATCGTTAATCTGAATCAAGTCCAGGTCAAGACAATAAAAAAAATTATTGCAAACTTAGTAGTGGGACAACATTATCTCGCACAACAACGAAACGCATATGTCTCTGTGTTCCTTTGCGATGCACCCGCAAACGCGCCAATCCCATCGTTTTTACTACCGATTTGTTGTGCATGACGAGTCTAATGTTCGTATGTTCCACCTTGCTGCATAAATGATCTTCTGTAGCACGCACGTAATCCTGATAAGGTAGGATGTCTACCGACAACCCTGTATCCATGTGGAATGATACATCTACTTTATCATTTATTGTCAGCGTTACGTGAGCTTTCGTTTTGCGATTCATGCCTACTGTGTGAATGACTTCAACAATTTGATGTGTGTCTCTACTTCTGCACATCATGGCGTAGTGGTTGTGTTTCCCGCACGTATGGCAGGTGGCTCCACGAGCTGGGCATTTGTCCTTCCACTTTGGGTGTGCACCCCCACAACTACTACACACTGATCGTCCCTCACCAGAAGGTAATGCACGCCTGCAACTGATGGGTGTGTACTTGCTAGTACTTGTCCTGTTGAACCTTCTTGGAACATTGCCATAACTTGCATTATGTGGACTGGTTGTGGCTGGTGACTTGTTTGGCACCGTTTTATACTTTACCGTATGAGTCGTTATTTCTGTGTTCATTTCTTGTGCACGTGTGTGCGTGACCTGTAACGTCTTCAGCATATCACCAGCAATTTTTCCCTTGCTTGTTCATCTCTTACTCCGATCACTAATCTGTCTCTGATTAGTCTCTCTCTCAAAGATCCAAAATTGCACATGGCTGACAGTTTACAAAGCGCCGTTATGTATGCTTCTACCGTCTCACCTGCGTTTTGCGATCTCTTGAAGAATCTGTACGACTCGTACGTTTCATTGATTCTCGGTATGCAGTTTTCATCAAACTTGCGTACTACGTTTTCAATTTTGGTTTTGTCTTCGTCTGCTTGCCACTGGAATGTTTCATACAAGTCCACACCTTCACGGCCTATCACGTTTAACAGCGCCGCGATTCGCACCTCATCTTCTTCTTTTGATATTATGGTTGCTATCTCTGACTGATGTTGGCTTTCTTATAGCCACTGGCACGGTCTACTGTTACTTTAACGTTCGCCAGGGGGCGATACGTTATATATCATATTTATGTGTGATATCGTCACTAAGACAGTGATACAAGGGAAAGAATTAGAGATCATAGTTTGAAATTGTTTCTAGAACGTGCTCGTACAAATGTTAGGAAAGAAAGCTTCTCACTTAGAGTTACATGATTATGGAATGATCTACCGGAAGTAGTTGTAACTGTCCCAAGTGTCAAGTCATTTAAAAACCGTCTAAATAGAAATTGGAGTACTGAGGAATTTCTCTACAACAACAAAGCCGCCTTGTCAGGAAGTCGTAGAGCATTCCAATGGAAAGTTGAAGAGAGTAGAATATCTCTTTCCGCACTGGTCGAAGCTTAGCTGAAACGAGCTGCCACATAATGACGTGGTGGTCTGTCAGCAGTGCCTCTACCGATACGTCTTTTAGTACAGAGCCAGTCACCGGTGAGATCACCAAATCAAGAATGTTACCTCGGTAGTGCGTAGGTGATGTCACGTGTTGTTGCAGATTAATGTCGTTGAGAATTGCAGCCAAGTCATGTGCGCCCTTGTCGTCATCATTTCCGTAGTAAACGTTGAAATCACCAAGTATGATGAGTCTGTATTTTTATTATGGAGACACGCTCGAGTAATTCGCCGAATTCCTCTAGGAATACACGAAACGGGTTAGATTTGCGTCCAGATGATGGTGGCCGGTACATCACAAAAATGCGTACGGCTGCTGCAACGCTCGATCCGCGTAGCAGGAATTCGTGACATTCGAAAGATTCGGCGGGCCACGGTTTGGATAGTGCAAGGTGAAAGGCAGCACTGAACAGAACCTCAACTCATCCACCGCGTCGATCGTTTCGCGGGAGATGTTGGAAATTGCATCCGTGAGGGACAATAGCAGATATCAAAGACGAATCGTTATCAGTTAATCAGGTTTCTGTCAGACTCATAATACCTATGTCGTTTTCGCATGCGTAATCTGTGATAAAATCGGCCTTACTATGCAGCGATCTAACATACAACAGCTGTAGTACAGCTGTCAAGCGCATTGACCGGGGCGAACAGCTGAACGAGATTCGCGATGTCAACACCCGTTTGTTTAATTAGAATTGCTTGGCGAGTGGATGGCCGATGTCAGATCACTGGTTGAGTGATCAGTTGTGTTTGAACACCGCCTCGGCAGCCGCGTCTCGTTGGTAACTTTGCGACAATGCCGAGTTCAGTCACTGTCCTCCATTCATCAGTGTTCAGACTTGACACATTGGAAAGTTCAAGTAGCTGACAGGCAGTGTACCTGTACGGCGGCATGGTTACGCAGCTTGGATCAGCTGTGGCCGTGCCTCATTGACCGGTCAGAACGTCCATGTGTGGTCAGGTGACTGAACCCACATTGTACAACAAAGAAAGTTTTTTAAAGTCAGTAAAACACACACATACGGCGAACTTGTGCAAGATGCAACTTCTTGGTATATTCCAGATATGTTGACGAACGTATACAATAAAGCTCGGTGTGGCAGAATAAATAAAACATATAAAAATGAGGCAAAATGTCGACAACTATTAGTATGCAGCCAGCTAGGCGCAAGTCACGTCAGCATGCCACCAAATAAAAGTAATATTGCAAGAAGCTTGATTGACTTACGTAACTGTAAACAGTGATAAAAAAAATGGAGAACGCATACAATAGATGTCTTTGTTCAAGAAGTTTCTTTCGTCTGGATGTTGCCTTTCAACTGGAAGCGCTCTTTCAGTGCCTTTTCTCCAGTTGCTTCGCATCGAAATCGGACAATGATTGAGCAAGTGTGAAGTGCGCCCTGCTTGTCAGTCTTCTGCCAAAGGCGATGGCTACATTCAATCTGGTGTCGCTCAATGGGTGGCTTGAGCGACATTTTGTTGTTTCGTACTGTCATTACAACAGCAGTAGCGTCATCCACGTCGCCAGTCTCAGGGAGGCCGTGGACTCTCAGGTTGGGGTGCCTTGAATATTGTTCTTGTTGGTCAATTACGTGTTCCATATTTGCCACCTTTAGTTCAAGTTCAGTGATGAGGCCTTCTTTTGTTTTTAGTAGTGTGGTTAGATTGTGGATTTGTGTTTTCATATTGTCTATTTTGTCAGATAATGTCTGAGGTAAGACAACTTTTTTCATTTTTATAGCAGTGTGCTTATCTTCAGTTGGACCTTCTAGCTATATGTCTATCATCAACAGGACAGTCTATCCGTGTGTCCATATTCAATTAAGTTGTCTATCTATATTCAATAAAGCTTTCAAGCATTGTGTTCATCGTTAATATATAACAGGGTTTACATATACAGACAATTATAGTTATTTATCTGTCTTCGGTAGGGTTTTATAGTTATATATCTAAATTCAATGTGGTGTTATAGTTTTATGTCCGAATACTGTTATGTCCATAATTCAATACAATCTTATAGTTGTATGTCCACCTTCATTAGGATCGTATAGTTATATGTCTGTATTCAACAGGGTCTTGTAGTTGTTTGTCCATATTTAATATGGTTTTCTAGCAGTATTTATACGTATGAATGTGATACACATGACACTACCGATATTGTTTAGCGAATCGGTTAGTTACTATTATATTAACCGAACTCGACACGGTAACATTTCGCAACACCACCTAGAGCTAGACTGCATTACGAAGCAACATCCGGCTTGGTTGTATTAAAAAGAACAGGACACGAAGCCTACTGTTCAGTCTTCAGACAGCTAGAACTGCTTTTAGAGCTATATTTGATAAGTGTGTATTACACCGAAGCATAGGATCTACTTTACTTTCGTGAATAGCCCATGAATAACTTACAACATCGGAACGTGACATATAATTAACAGGAACTTGAGTATTTTGGCACATACCTCTTTGACGGACGTTTCAGTAGCTGGAGTGTTTGTCAATGCACTGATATTAACGATGTCGGCTGTGACTGTGACGCACACTTTTGTAGTCAACTCGGGCAAAGTCCATATCGACGTGCACCAGGACAGGACTCGAACTTTTTATACCTGTCAGGTCACATTACGCACAGTTTAAACGCGGCTGTGCAACTACCATTCAGTAACACTCTATTTCATCGACCAACTATTACACAAAGCACACATCAGACTTACAAACATCCGTCCTAACTAGACTGATAACGAACTGTGCGTCGTTCGAATTGATGTATATGGGTTCAGAACCCATATTTTAGCCCCAGAAGGGGCTATGTGTAGCATATAAGGGAAGGCAGTGTTAGTTGAGCCACTGAGATAGTTGAGCCACTCATGTTTCCCGGGAAACTACAGCAGCGACAGTTATATGTAACCACCAAATGACTGAGCATGTTATTAGAACACAGTTGATGTAAAATTAGTGCCATTTGTCACAACGGTCAGAAAATGTGAGTTAAAAATACGTTTTTTGGTGTTTTTCTCAACTTTTGATGATTGTGATTAATGTCTGCTGGTGTGTAAACTGTCAACGCACGTGACCAGACTTTATTGTTTGTGTGCTTACAACTGATTTAACTATCCACTGGGAAGAAAATTATTTATATCACTTCGCACGTTAATGAGAAGTTAAAACAGCTTAATTGTCAAAACGGGATTAGTTGAGCCATCCAAGGCCCAAGGGAGGGTTAGTTGAGAGGCGATTACAGAACGAAGACGAGGGTTCTTTACCCCAAAATACATCAAGGAATTGGGACATCGGATAGCTACAAAGCAACATATTAGCATTAGTTACACTAGGTACAATTCACCTATAAGCCTACATTAATAAAGTGTGTTGACATATTAATTAAACTCGTATATTTGTCAAAGACGTGCTGTACCCATTGGGTAGATGTTTTGGCTGAGTTGTTATTATGATTTAGTACAAGGCCTACGTAAATTTTACAAATACACCATTTACTTAACTTACGCTACACTGTGGCTCAACTTACCACACACCAAATGTTAGTTGGGCCACCTTACCAACCCTATTTGAATCAGCTGCATATAAATATATATGCATAGTAGATATTTTATCTTGGTATAAAATGATCTACAAATAATCATAGTTTATGTGAGTAAAAAAATTAAAAATGGCTCAAATAACACTGCCTTCCCCTATACTTTAGACTCAAGATCAGAGCTTTCAGGTGATGGCACTTGTCAGTCGGTGACCGTTGGCGTAATTATACGTTGGTCATTAGGTCGGATCTTTTTAATGTTAATTAGTCACCAGTTGTGGCAGATGTGAAAGGTGTCTGGTATGGACGTGAATTTAAAAAAGGAGGCGTGTCCTTTTTCACGAATTCCACATAGCAATTGGGTTATTTACTGAATATTTAATGTTGCTTGTATGTTTAAAGGAACAGAAAATACCCCGGGAGCAAAATAAATATTTTACTGACTGCCTATTGGAAATCTAACTGGTCTCACATCTATTTACTATTTAGACCCGTTTTCGTTTGTCTTTGTGTCCATCATTCCAGCGATCCATCCAGCAATATATACGCACCTATGCGATTCCTCACGTGAACGTCCAAATGGGCCGTATATCCGGCCTGGTGCCAAGGATGTCACTAATTCATGGTTAACACGAAATGAGTCAAGTAGGTGTAGGTGATATCGTCAGTGGCCCTCAAGGGTAGGCAGTACGGGTGGTTGGTTACATGAGTTACTCGCCTTTTAGGGGTTGGTTTCATAAGAGTTTTGTGTGTTTTTGTTTGTTTGACTTTTTGATCCAGTTGTCCCTTTGGATAATGTTTCTTTCTGGCATCTGTTTAGTGTCTCATTTGTTGCTCTCACTGATGTGTCTGTTTATTATTATTGTATGTTGTTACACGTCGTCGGCAGCAAGTTGCTTATGGCTTATGAAAAAACAGTAGTCTCGCACCAGGCTGTATGCATGCCTTCGTCAACTTGCACAAGGAAGACCGTCACATTATGTCCTGTAGTCGGGTCACCTGGCAGCAAGTTGTCCATCTCCCTCTCACCCATCAACAAGTCACATTTCGCTCCCGTCGCCTGGCTATCTTGCGCTCCTGTCGCCTTTAGTCTTTCTTGATTGAAAAAACCTTCTATCACTATTTTTATAACCATTCAATAAGACTGAAAAATATTTGATCACCTCTTGATCTAGTGGTTCCTAGCGTTGTTAAATCACATTCTTCAAGGCGTTTTACCTAAGGCATCTTGGATCTGGAATCATCTTAGTTGTTCTTCTTTATGTTCTCTCTAGCGTATGTAAGTCCTTCTTACGATATGACCTCTACCCTTGTGATGATGCTGGTGTTATGCCATAGTGTTTGTATGCACAGGTGATACCGCTGCTCTTGGTGTCGGCGATAATCGGGTGGTCTCGAGGAACGCCGGACAACGGAACCAAATACACGGAATGCTTGACATTGTGTAGTGACCGATACGATGGCTGCAAGTTGGGATGTCAAGACGCACCAGTCACGTTGGTGCGCATGAACACTTACATGACGTGTATGGGCACATGTCGCGTACATCTTATGGATTGAATATATCACATTTACGGAGCTTACACTTGTCAGGAACTAGCTTACGATATCGCGTATGATAGTACAATTATGTAGATCATGAAGTAGGCCAAATATTGGATATAAAGCACAATGTATGGAATTATTGATAGTTAGCTAGTGTTGATGTAGTTAATAATGTTTACCATCATTACTTACACACCTGTGAGAATACACGATTGTTAATTACCATTGCAATGTGCAATAAAAAAAACTATGTGAATGTTTTTTTACTTTTCTTAACGTTAAATAATTGATTAATTTGTTAATACATCCATTGAATCTGAACTATGATACTCTTACATAGTGACGGCACAATAGACCGTTGTGATCAAACGACAGCTATACTTTACGATATAATGAGTCATACTTAAGGATTCCATCACTGTCCAAACAGAGGCTCGCTTCCGGTTCTGGTCTCTCCCTCCAACTTCGTCTCTGCCGCCACTAATCTCGCTTATCCAACTCTCGCTCGTTGTTGTGAACTCGACGAGAAGAGAGTGAGCGTTGACTGTTTCCGAGCGTGCGGAGCTTAATAAAATAATAATAATATGTAAACACGTACCACGCAACCGTTGAAACTTGAGCGTGCTGCCGTCCTCTGACTCTTGTTCTGTCTATAGCACGTGTAACGATCCCATTTGAATTTGCGCTGCCGCACAGTTGGGAGAAATGGGAATAACAACATACAAATAGCACAAACCTGGGGCCCTGGAGGTAAAAAAGGAAAAGAGGCAGACCAACATCAACACGGAGGATGAAGTAGAGAGAAACCAAATGAGATGGAGTGTGTGATTTTATCAAGAGGGTTGATCTATTGTCGGCAGGCATCGTCGGGTCGCGTGGAAGTCCAGCCGACGTCACAGAATACACGGATTGTTTAACACTGTGCAAGGACCGATACGATGGCTGCAAGTTAATGAAGTCAAGACGAACCAGCCTTGGACAGTGTGTGCCAGAGCTATTACATGACGTGTATGCGTACATGTCGTAAAGAGTATCCGCATGTAGCGGATTGCTTCGATTGTTTCCACTAGCTGACAGTCATAGTGGACTACAATCACTACCTTATGTAAACTGTTCAGCAAATGATTGCGATAAAGAAGCATTGCGATCTTGGTGACAAGCCACTGGTTTGAATGTATCATATTTACGGATGAGCTTGCACTTAGCAGGAACTAGTTGACTCCATCGTGTACGAATTTTTTAATGCAATTAAATACGTGAGTTTCCATTTTAGTTTAAGCTTGAACCCGGCTTCGAGCAGTATTTAGAACGTAATCAGGATTTTAGCATTTCGAATTCAATTCATGTTCTCGTTGTTTTATAGCCTCCATTTATGAACTCGGAGTTGAGTATGAAAGCGAGGCTTGACCAAGAACACGTGCTCAATGTATTTGTTCAACCATGAGCCCAATGTCGCGGCCCCAAGACGTAACTTTAAAGAAGAAACTCCGAACGATCGAGAACCAAACATCACGTCACGCGACATATCACGTGTTCTCCAGATTACGTCCAAACAATTTGTTGCTGTTAACTGAAGACATGAATGCACAAGTGTAGCAACCAGACGGTGCGCTTATTACATATTGATGACAACGCGGATGGACATCGGTGAGTACCATGGTGTTGTTGCCTTTTTTGAATAAAGTTGTTATCGATTCCAGTTGAAACCAGACACAGGTTTGTTAAATATCTTACATAATATAATGTCAGTGTGATTTAGAGCCTTACACAAAACATCTTCGCACGATATCTAGCTCCATTTTCTGCCATTTTCCAAGAATTCCATCCCATCATCATCATGTTGATTTTGGTCTTCCTCGTTTCTTTTTACCTCCAGAGGCCCAGGTTACTGCTGTTTTTGTGTTGGCATTCCCATCTCTCCTCAGTGTGAGGCCGACCCATCTCCATCGTCTTCCTTGGACAGGTGACTGACTATAAATAAACTGGTAATCAAAGCTGTGTCACTGTAAGATGGAATAGGTGGCGTTTGGGTAGTAGTAGTGCGTAGTTCATAAAGTATATACCAGGTTGTACCTAATGTCAATGTCATCCTCCATGTGGCGTAGTTTCAAGGACATCCGCCATTAAAGTCATACTAGAACTCACGTGTTCAGGTCACGTGACCCCGCTCAGCCAATCAACGACGGACGCGTTGAACATGTGGATATGAACAAAACAACATACGTTTTTGTTTGAAACTAGGGTACGTATACTCAAGTTTACAGCGACAATGACGTAGCAAGTGGTAAACAACAATCGGCTTGCCCAGCCAACATACCACTCCCGTCTCCGCACTGTCCATTTTGAATTTATAATCAAGTTGTAGTAGTGCTAATATGCAGTGGCGCCACTAGTGCTAGTGGCGCCACTGTCGGGAGTTTGCATTTGATGTGGAGATTATGTAGATCTTTATTTCATTTGGTAAACTCTTAAGTATTGTCAAGAAATCTCTCAGTTTCAATTGCATGCAAGTGTGGATAGTGTTTGTATTGAAAATGTGTCTACAAACACAATAAAGCTGATTTTTTTAACTAGGTTATGTCACTCGAGTGCACTGTTGCAACGACGTAACAAGTCGTAAACAACAATGACGTTGCCCAGCCAAACAATCCTTTATACCCCTCGGCAACTGTCAATTTCAAATTTATAATCAGGTTGCGGCAGTGGTGATATGCTTAGTGGCGCCACTGTTGGGGGTATGGCATATGCATACGCGCGTGCGATTACGGCAGAAGTGATTGTTAGATGTTCTGCATCACATGCTCCAACTGCTTCAAACATTAAAACGTTGAAAGGAATTGCATCAATAGATTATCGGGTGATATCAAAGGTTAGCACATGGAATAAATTCAACTCAGTGCAAGCAGTTGCCAACTTTATTGTTATTGTGATCAGTTAAAACTAGAGCAATCACATCGCCACGCCAACTTCTAAGCAAAGATATACAAGCTAAGCGTAACACAGGTCCAAGAGTTCCATCTCCATAAAAATACATATGCTATGATGATGCTGGAAACCATGTAATTGACAAAATGCATTACAAGTTTGCCATCTGTTCCTGACAGTTTTATTGAACGTGCATACTGCAATAAAAAAGAACAACTGCCTAGCTCACTTACTGACGACGAACTGACGATGATGCTATGTATGATACAGAAAAAAATTATGTTAAGAATGTAGAATAGAATGTTGAAAATGCTCTTGCATCTCAATATGCCTTGGATAATTAAAGTTACCTACTGAAATATTTTTTTCGACCACACAACTCTGCCAATGTAAATATTAAATATAATATAACATGGTTCTTGTCATCGTCGGACAAATGCCAATTGATTGTGTGGCTATTTAGGCAGCAGTAACCTCAAACACAACGTTGTCTTCGGGATCCTGTATCAGGTCAGGTTCAAGGGCAACAAACAAACATGTTGCCCACCATAATATTCAATTGTCACATTACATTTGTGTCTCTTTGAATTGTGGCCTCTGTTTGCAGAGGCACATATTATAAAGAATGTGAACTAATTTCTGCTACTGTATTTCATAGAACATTATTGATACTTGTCCAGTCGTGTGGTTGACAGTAATCTTTCCGAACCATGGTAAAATACCATGGTGTTTTGAAACAGGTAAACCATGGTATACTTTACAATTACCATACACAATATGTGAAAAAGCGTGGTATACCATGGAATTTTAATTCGTAAATCAGATTATATTCTTAAATACTTAAAATACCTCCCCCTCTATTCTTCCTACTTTGTCTTTCCTAAACAATATATGAAACCTGTCAGTCCCAATTCAGCATCTGATATGTCTTCTTTGTTTGCCCATTATTAAGTTATACCTATTGTGTGAATGTAAATATCTTCTACCATAATATTTATTTCGCTTTTTAACGACGGTGGGCAGTCAACGGTAGGTTCCGTTTGTATTGCGTCGGAGTATGTGTGCAGTTGATCGAAGATTATTTTAAGCGACTCCTGCATAATCTATATTCCATCCTATAAACATTAGTTACAACACTGGAAACTACCCCGAGATCTTCTTATCACTACATGCTCGTTCAGTGTAAGAATTATTACTAGTGTTAAAGTAACGTATCAAGATAGAGTAAGTGTGCCCGTTGGTTACTTCGTCTTTGTAATACACTTGTTAGAGAAGAATACTGATTCGGGAGCTCCTCCTTTCACACTTCGGTTGTGTTATGCGCCATCTGGTGTCAGCCACACAGATTATATCCTTTGCATTTCAGTTGCCTGACGATCAGCTGTGCGGTTGTTTGCAGCAGGAATGCGTATTAACTGGTCATGTTGCTTAAAGTTTCGCTTCGTACAGTCGACTTTCCGTTTTCGTTATTCTGGTTTTTGTAGTGTGGTGACGTTGATGTGGTGATATCGCTGGTCTTCGTGACGCCGGTCATCGGCGGGTCTCGGGGAAGGCCAGCTGACGCCACCGAATACACGGATTGCTTGACATTGTGCAGGGACCGATACGATGGCTGCAAATTTGGGAGTTAAGACACACCAGCCATGGACAGTGTGTGCCAGAGCTGTTACATTGCATTTATGTGTACATGTCATAAGGAGTATCCGCAGAGAGCGGATTATCTGCAGAGAGCGGAATGATTCGACGGCTTCCGCCATCGTAAAACTGACAGTCATATTGGACTTTAAATCCTACCTTCTGCAAACTGTTCAGCAATTCGGTACGACCAAGACGCGTTGTGATTGTGGTGACGCGTACATGGCAACCTGTGATGATCAAATTATTATCCAGTCAACGCCGCCCCGCGGGGACCCGACTACCTCGCACCTGGTCGCCTCGCATATCACACAATCGCACAAACGCAACTCGCAGCAACAAAAGTTTATCAATGCACGCCTAGTAGATATCCAACATAAAACCCAAATTACACATATTTCTTATACATTTCATATCACCTGAATCTCTGCATAGAGCTATCAATTGCATCACTCAACTCCTACAACTTAATGCGTTAGTCGTGAATGCGTTTGTCGCATCTTGCTTGCTTGCCGAACATCAACTCGCTAGTTCATCTATTAACATTCTTATACTTTCATTAAAATATGATTCACAATTATACCATTGTATCTGTAACATAAAACCGGTTCTATGCATATTAAATTTGACCACCTTAACCGAAGGAATTATGTTCGAATTCGTAATGGTTTAATTTCATTCAAGTAGTTAGTCACCAGGTGACACCTTTGCATTGCGCAAATATCACTCCCTGCTGTGCGTTATATGGCAGCACTATTTGCGTAGACTACCGTACGCTACTGAACAAAGGGGCAAAAGATAAATCCAGACTCATTCTCATCAACTACTTTGTGACAATTAACATTTTCAACCGATGCACAGTCTTCAGTGTGCACATCGATGGTAGCTGTGATATGTAATAGGCAAATGTTGGATCACAAGTTTGTAAGTGGACGGATGGCTGACAGTGATGGTGCTTAACGAATGTGTTCGTTGTCCTGCATTAGCCAGCGAAGAAAGGTGCCCCTGGACTACTGCAAGCGGTGAACAAAGCTTTGGATCTGACCAGAGGTAAGGACACGACGCTCGTCGGTGTCACCACTGCCGGCGAATCGTCAAACACTGACAGACAAGGTGAGCTATGACGTCTGCTTGCTGACCAAGTGCAGAGAGATGTTGCAATGTTCTGGTGTGCTGCTCACCGGTCGGACTTAGCCATTGAGTCGGTGGACAGCACTATACCGGAGCTGGGCATCTGGAAGTCTAATCTACTGGGACTCTTACGATTCTTAAGGTCACCGAGAAGGATGAAAATGTTTACAGCTCAGGCCGAGAACAGTTCCTCCTGCACCACGATGTCAGGTTTGCCCAGCACGAGTTGCAACTGGTGGATGCTGTGCTGAATAACCTTCCAGCCTGCATTAAGGTGTTGGAACAGATGCAGGCACCAGAAAGTACCAGCGACAGAAAGGAGAAGGCTGAAGCCAAAGGGTTTCTGAGAATCTGGAACCACCAACAGAAGTGGATCACCTCACTGATGGGCGACATCCTGGAAATATTTGACATACTCCCGAAAAAGTGGCAAAGATTGATTTGTTCATCACCGTTCTTATCACTGTAACTGACGCTGCCGTCAAGAAGCCTGAGCCTACTGAAGCCGCCAATGATTGCCTGCCAGAGTTGGACCTTGAAAGCGACCCTGCGCGACAACTGGCAGCTGCCTCAACCATTCGAGGACGCCGCCTGCCGCAGTTGCATAAACCTGCTGCTGCGCTTAATCTTCTGACGGAACGACAGATGGACTAGATTGAACTGGCGTCAGGGACTACATAGAAATCCACGGTGAGATTTGACGGCATGTCACGATTTATTACAACCTTTATAATGTTATTGTTCGATGACAAGTCATACATGCGTTGGTGTTTGCACTGGCGAAGCGACTTAGAAAATATTAATAAACTCAGACAATAGTAATAAATCATCTCATGGGCGCAGGTTATTATTATGAAATGCATTTTAAGACGTCTGACCACAGTGTGAGTGTCTTGCTATCACGTAGCTTGCATAATAGTAGGCCTATATGCAAAGGTTCGCTAAGTCTAAATAGTGAAACGATCAGTAAGCTAGGCGTTTATAAACAACATCGACTTACTAGCTAACAAACCACAAGAGCAGCTGCTTATACCACACACATATCAACGAAACAATACATGGAACAAATAACGGGCTTTTTGTCTTTAGATAAAGTAATTTTTTCTTAAAATAACGCGATTTTGTGGAACTGTAACTGTTTTGATTAATAAAATAAGGGGTGAAAATGGTGTTTGCATTGACATGGGCCTTTTATTATGACCCATTATTTTTTGCGAGTCTACACAATGATACATTACATGTGGTGGCTTATTGGTCTACTCCATGCAATCGCCCTGTGAAATTGGCCTCCTATGACAACAGCCCCTCACACAGAAATATTGGTGTTAACGAGTAACTGTGAAGCATCAATAAGAAAACAATATTCAACATTTGTGACAATGATTAGATAGCATATTTAAGAGATATCTGTACTATTTAAACATGTATTTATAAAAAAAAACTGTAAATCATCAATAAGAAAACATTACTAACAATTAATTAGCATATTTAAGAGATACATGTGTGCTATTAATGTGTAACATATGTTTATTAAAGTGAAACAAAAGGCATCGTGTGGGGGCTATGCGCCTAGACGCACTAACAACTGACCACTTGCTAATAAAATCAAGAGAATCACGCCAGTGGTTTACCGGAATGTGTTGGGAGGTTCCTGTCATTTCATTTGCTTGCCTGGGGTAAAAATAGAGGCGATAACTTAGAGGGTAGAAAACATCATGGGTTCGGGCAACGTTGGATCTGTTTTAGTACACGTAGGAACAAATAGCGTCCAGATGGAGGGTACAACTGAAATAGTTAGGAAATACAGGCAGTTAGTCAGAACGCTAAAGCAGACGCTGTTTGAGCAGATAATTATCTCAGGGATTTTACCAGTAATAGGAAGGAGGGATCAGATATATCGAAATTGCCGGGGGATGGCAATTAACATGCTAGTCCAGAAGCTATGTAGGGAAGAGGAAGTTGGATTTGTGGATTTGTGTTGACGTTTTGTTGGGAGGGCTTATATGAACATGAGGGATGGGCTTCATCTAAGTGGAAAGAGTGCAGCAGTAAACATGACGGATGGGCTTCATCTAAGTGGAAAGAGAGCAGCAGTAAACATGAGGGATGGGCTTCATCTAAGTGGAATGAGTGCAGCAGTAAACATGAGGGATGGGCTTCATCTAAGTGGAAAGAGTGCAGCAGTAAACATGAGGGATGGGCTTCATCTAAGTGGAAAGAGTGCAGCAGTAAACATAGGTAGTAAACATTGTTTACACAAGAAGCGCGGGGGGGTACTTAGAGTTGCCTCAAGCAGGACAAGAGGCCACTAGTACAAACAAACCAGTAACAGAAATAAAATTAGAAAGGGAAGCAGATTGCGATCAGGCTGTTTAGTACAAAATAGTTTACGGTAATTCAACATTAACCATTGGATTCGTTTACCGAAGTCCAAACGTAAACGAATAGGATCACACAAAAATGGTTACTTCAGTTCAGTGTTTACAAGAGAGGATATTAGTTCATTGCCAGTTCCAGATGCTAAATTTCAGGACACTAAATCTTACTGTTTAGTGCAGCTAATTGTAACTCCAGAAATGGCAGTTAAAAAAATAAAGGCAATGAAGGATAATAAATCACCGGGAATTAATGGATTTCCTCCAAAACTACTACCGGTAATGGAAACAGTAGAACAAATCAGTATACCACTTGCAAGAGTGTTCAACTTGTCGTTAAAAGAGGTAGTTTTCCTTTTGAATGGAAAGAAGCAAACACCATACCACTATTTAAAACGTGTTCGAGAAATAACTCAAAGAATTATAGACCAGTGAGTTTAACGTCAATGATTTGTAAATTATTAGAAAGGTTAATTGAAGACCATATGGTGGACTTCCTTGTTAGGCATAAATTATTACATTCATTTTTACATGGATTCCTAAAAACGAGGTCTTGCTTAACAAATATGTTGTGTGTTTTTTGTGTGTGAAGAAACCACTAAGTGGATAGACGTGGGATAGCCAGTAGATATTATCTACTTAGATTTTCAGAAAACTGTTAGCAAAATGCCACATCAAAGAGTAATATTTAAATTAAAGCTCATGGTATCGGGGGTGACATTATTCACTGGATAAAGCAATGGCTGACTGACAGAAGACAGCGTGTTGTAGTAGATGGAGAGGTTTCAAACTGGAAATCAGTTTTGATTGGTGTATCCTTAATATCCTTAATATGTTTAATATATATCAATGACTTGGACGACAATATAAAAAGCAACGTACTGAAATTTGGGGATGACACAAAGGCGCGCACAATCAGTTTGGATGATTTCTGAAAAAAATGTGCAGTTATAATCTCTCGAAAAGGAAATCCCCCTCCGGACGTGCCCACAGTGCACCAAGTACCAACGTGCGCCGCGGTATCTACAGTAAGTGGCAATGAGGCAAGTGACACTATCCCGGGTTGAGGACACCACAGATTATCCACCCTGACGTCGCTGTGGTTATCATGAGATAACAGAGTCGGTTGTCAACAGAACCTCTTGGCAACTGTTTGCAAGTTGATCGGTAATGAGAATGTAGGCCTAGGGCAGGGTGGGGCAAGACACCGCTGTGAGGTTAACACCTACTCCCTAAATATTACAAACGGACGTGCACATAACAACGTCTTAGTGTGTAAGCTGTTGCTGACGCCAATCGAATGCATTGGGTGAACGCACGAGGAGACAGAAAACATGTCTATGGACATGGCATGTTGCACTCTATTTTTAGTAACCAATACAATATGTAACTTTGTTTATAAAGGAATAAAGAATAAGTAGAAAATCTGGTAAAAGATGGCAATGCATACTGTTTCTATGTATCACACATGCAGTATACCAAATACGGGCGATATTTGACATTTACGTGTAACTTCATATGTTTTTAACATATCATACCTGAGGCAAAACGCCCACCAGGTAAAGGGACAAAACGCCACTTGAAGGCGTTTTGCCCCTTGTACGTCATGTCTTAAAATTCTTTTATACAAATAGTTTATAATAATTATTTTATTTACACGGACACGGTTTGAATTTACAAAATATAGACTGAAAGGGGCAACTATGGAAGTGAGCTGCTGACCAAAGCCTTGCAAGCTATCCAGGATGATGTACCCGTGATACGTGCCAGCTAGAAGTTTGCTGTGCCTGCTCATACACTTCGTAGGCACAGGGACAGCGCAATATTCCAGCCAGGAGTCGTGCAATTAGGCCACAAGCAGCCTGTAGTACCCACAGCAATTGAAACGGTAATATGCAAACACGTATGGTTCTTGGAGAAGAGAAAGCGTTATATGGTGTACCGACTTTTGATGTGATACGTCTCTTGTTCGAGGTGGTGGAAAGGAAAGGTATTTGTCACCCTTTCTCCAAGGAAAGGAAGATGGCAAGAACGGACTGGTTACATGGGTTCTTTTCTCGTCACCCAAGCCTTAGCACAAGGACACCACAGGGAACGAATATGGCACGCGAAGCGGCGTTCAACAAAAATAAAGTTCAACATTTCTGTCATGTATACACATGAAAGACGCACCCCTTCACACCTGCCCGAGTGTGGAATAAAGACGAAACCGACATAGCAAACGTACAGAAGCCTGGTAATATTGTGGCCACCAAATTTGTGCGGCAAGTGGGAAAGATGACCAGTGGAGAAGGCGGGACCACTGTCACAGCGATATGTATCATGGGTGCGGCAGGTGCATGCCTCCCCCAAGTTCATATCCCCTCGCAAGCGGGTGGTAGCAGCACTATTGCACGGAGCGCCGCCACAATCAGTCGGCTATGCGAGCCCAAATGGTTGGGGTTTTGCGGCTGCGGCTGTCATAGATGAGACGCAACCACCCAACCCGTCAACCCGAGTCACCGACGATGAACTCCCACCAACTGCCGCTGCCTCAACTAGAGTCACAAAGACAGACAGCTGAAGGCAATGAACTCTCACCAACCACCGGCCCGTCAACTACAGCTTAAGTAAAAATCTTTGATGTAGCACTTTATCGAAAGCTTTCTGAAAATCTAAGTAAACAACATCCACTGGTGACCCGTCATCTACTCACTTTGTAATTTCTTCAAAAAAAAAACATAAGCGATTAGTTAGACATGACCTTGCTTTTAGGAACCCATGTTGAGATGTATTTACCATGTGGTCTCTAATTAATGTTTCTAGTAATTTACATACAACTGATGTTAAACTCACTGGTCTGTAATTTTCTGGCTTGTTCCTCGATCCCTTCTTAAATAGCGGTGTAATGTTTGCCTCTTTCCATTCTGAAGGAACTATTCCTTCTTCTAGTGACAAGTTAAACAATTTTGCAAGTGGTGTACTAATTTGCTCAACAATTTCTTTAAGCCGTTTTGGTGTTGTTTTACATGGTCTCGTGTAGCTATCTTAACACAAAGAATATCCCCATTGTGAATATAATTGTTACCACTTGTTTGTGTTAGGTCTAAGATTGTGGATATCAGTTTGTTTTATGCAATCCTTTCTGTTTTGTTCATATTTTTTAACACATCTGATATCCTCCAGGTGAATTTAGTTGTTACACAGTGGGTGGGCATAGTATAAGATTATGGTTGTCAGTTTGTTTTGAACAGTATTTTACATTTTGTTAAAATTTTAACACATCTAATATCCAAGTGAATGTAATTTCGCACATCGTTTGTGGATGGCTTAAAATTGCATTAAGGTCATTAGTTTGTTTTTAAAATAGTTTCTATGTTGTTCGTATTTCAATAGCAACCACGTATTTCAATAAAAACATTCGTTAAAATATGTCAATGATTTCTCATTGTTTTATCAAATGTAATCCAAAGCTTGAATCGCCAATGGTAGGCACTTTATCCCATCTGGAATGGCGTTTTGCCTCGCCCTGTTTAATATTTTAATCTTGAAATCACGGCGAATAAAATTTACAAAGCAACTTAATGTGATGTAGACATTATAATGCTAAGATAAAAGAAAAGCTATAATCAATAGGGCTTAACTTCTGACATCATACTGCATAAATATGAGGTGTCTTGCTTAATATGGGCATATTGCCCCACCCTACCCTATATGTACAACCGGATTAATAAACAAACTACATTATGTCTATCGGGTCAACGATACGCAATATCAATGTTTAACATTGATTAAAAACTGGTGCTACCACACAAATGAGAACTAATGTCACTCAATGAATACACTTACAATAACAACAGTATGTTTTACAAACAACATATTTACATCATCGTTTCGGTGACTGACGTTGTCGTTATCATTGAACACGAGTGCGTCACTCTGAGACCAGCACTGGGTTGTAAATACACGGAGCGAGTCTGTAGAGCAACATGTCGGAGTCGGTGGTCGGCAGGAGAGTGTCGTGAAGGCGCTGCCAGAAGAGAGACTGAGCACACTCGCCGTCTCCCCGCTCGATCAGCGTGCAGCGTGTGCGCGGACCCAGCAGTGCACGCAGCGTGCGGTTCATCGATGCATGCGCTATGGGCTTAATGTAAAGCAGGATCAACGACTTCTGGTCTCGTTGAAGCGCCATGTTTAGTGCAAAGTCGCACCAGTGGTCGTCACAGAAGTCTTGTGTCAGCACGAGCAACACGTACCTGCTGGTCTCCAGTGATTGCACGATGTTTTCTGCGATGGGAAAGCCAGCCAGCGAATCTCGCTCATACACGAACATTGACAAAGCCCAATCAGTCTCCACTTGGTCAATAAGTTCGTGTGCCACCCAGTCCAAGTCGGCATTGGCATACACGACACAGACGTCATGTCGGTACTGACCGGCGTCGTCTCTAGACGGACCGCCATGCCACCAACGACGCTTCATTGAGTAGTAGTACCAGCGCATGCGCCAACGATTGACGTAGAGGAAAAGCAGCAGCATCAGCGAGCAGAAGCCGACACTTCCGGCCACTATAAACACAATGAGCAGACTGACACCAGGGGTTGCTGTAGCACATGACGCCTCCATATCCGCTAGTGATACGCTCACGACACGTAGTTCGTGATTCTCAGCGCACGTCAACGTGTCTCTGGCCACGACACGTACGTTTGTCGTCCGCAACCAACGCAAGAACCCGAGCGACGCGCAGGCATTACACGACAGAGGATTACCGCTGATGTCCAGAGAGAAGTTGACTCGCTCCGACAGTTCGTCTAACGTATCTCGAAGGTCTTTCGACACAGACGCCATTTGATTTCTGGACAAATTCAACGATTGAAGCGAAGTGAGGCGAGAGAGATTCAGAGAAAGCTGCCACTTAAACAGATTATCGTTCAACTTCAGTACGCGATTTTTTGTCAAATTGACAAAGGCGTTTTGATTGATCATACGAAAAAAATTATGCGAGAGATCAAGTTCTTCAAGTGACATTAGGTGATTGAAGACGCGGCTGTAGACGGCTGTCGTTTGCGTTTGATTTTGATTAACCACAGTGTCACCCAGTTTGTTATCAGATAAGTTGAGGAATCGAAGACTTTCTAAATATATAAAGGCGTTTGCCGATATATGCTGAATGATTCCGTGACTCATGTCTAGTGTTTGAAGTTGTCCCAAACCCTTCAGTGGTCCAGAAAGTGATTTAATGGCCTTCGAGTTGGACATGTTGATGTAAACAACGTTGGTTTCGGTGTAAAATGTAAGCGGATCTAAATCGTAGCCTGTGGATGAGAGTGACACATGATCGACAAAGACGTATCGTAGTGATGGCATAATGTAGATCGCATCCTCACGATGGGCTGATGTAGCATTGGTCTTCTGTTCCGTTGATCTGTTGTTAAATATTAATGACATAGGTCGACGGAATATGTCATCAAATGCAACGTTATCAACTGTTCTGTATGTTACTCTGAAGTCTTCAGGTAGGCCGCCATAGTACGATACATCGACCGCCATCAACTGGGGCGGAAATGATCTGAGCACCTCAGCATTTTTGATACCGTGTGTCATAAAAAACACAATGTTGTTGAAACCAAAATTCAGCCATCGAACATTTGGCAGGCATTTCCCAAAGTACTTAACATCAATTGCGATTATGTTATTTTGACGAACAGACAATCGCCTAAGCCTCTTCGCAAATGGCGTATCACAAACGTCCATAAAGTTCAATACATTCGCTCGGCCGCCACGTTCTACGTCATCCATGACTAACGAATCAATTCCCGAATTCTCCGTCGCCCATACCGCTCTAATCAATGTCTTATAACCAATAGGATTGCTACACGCCATGTTTAGATTTCTTAGATTCGGCAAATTCGAAAACGACCCAAGCTCGACCTGCCTGAGTTTCGAATTTCGCAAAGATAGCGTACTGATATTAGTGTCACGCAAAGCCCGAAACGTGGCAGCCGTGATATTTATCATGTCTCCGCGGCGAAGATCTAAGATCTGTAGGTTCTTGAAGCGCGCAATGTCTGACGGGATATCGACGTGACGAATGCTGGAAATGTGCAACTCTGTCAAAGTTTGCAGCACGGACAGTGATTGGAATGGATACTCAGTAACGACTGTTTCGTCTGACATCTTATTTTGCGTAACTTTCAAAACTTTGAGAGAGCGCAGTGGACGATATAGACGCTGTGGAAAACATGCGTTGCTTATGCACAGGGAATTGTGGCTGATGTCGAGATACTGAAGAGATCCCTGAGCACTAAACGTGTCCGGTGCGATTTGGTTCGACTGTATTTTGTTTTCACACAAGTCTAAATGTCTCAGTTCTGTCAGATTGCTGAAAGCCTTCTGTTCCAGTTTACTGATATCGTTGTTGTTCAGTAAAAGTGTCGTCGTGTGAACCGGGAGGTCAAGCGGCACTGTCGTCAGTTGTCTGTGACTGCAGTTCACGTGGCGACCTTGGGCCCAAGACGCGTCCTTGGTGACGTGGCATAGAACTGTCAAGGTCGCACCTACACTTCCGAAAAATGCCAAGTATAAACAGAAGCCACGACAGATGATGTCGACGTTCATCTTCATAGCTGCTTCGTCTGTCCGCTGAAGAGAAAATAGGCTTTCGTAAATCGTTGTGTATTACAAACGTAATGCGGTAAAGAATAATCACAATTATAGGTGTCCAAAACTGATGCATCTAACTTAAATTTCAGTTCACTCCTCTGTATGAATGAGTGGTGCACATGTGAAATAATTGTGATCAAGCAGTAATTGCAGCGTTGCTGAATTCTTCCCAGAGAAGTTTTGTTGAAATTAACAGGGCTGCCATGGAGTGAGATGTAAAGAACTTTGAACGGTCTTACGGACTGGATACCGCGCTATACAAGAAGGTGCCTTTACATTTTACCTGTTCGTCATACAGCTGAGGGAAACTAAAGGTCCTATATGCCGTTATTAGACGCATCAAAGTGACTTAGGTCCTGTGTGCCTTTGTAAGAAAGTGACATCTGTTACAACGAAATGAAGTTGAGTAATGGTGGCCGTGCAAAGAAATGACAGTATCAGTATGGTCCTTTTCTATTGACACAAAGAGCGTTGCATTGGCATGCAATAATTCTACGCACCTTAGTTTTACAGCATTTATTGTGAACAAATCGACCACTGACACGGTGGGACCCCCGTGATTTATAGCCATGTTATTTACCGACAGTGCAAGAACGTCAAGCAGAAAAAACTGCTGTACGACTATCTTCGCCATTTGTGAGTGAGTGAATGAGTGAGTGAGTGAGTGAGTGAGTTTGTGTGCGTGAGTGTGTGTGTGTGTGTGTGTGAGTGAGTGAGTGAATGAGTGAGTGACTGAGTGAGTGAGTGAGTGAGTGAGTTAGAGAGTGAGTGAGTTAGTGAGTGAGTGAGTGATTGAGTGAGTGAGTGAGTGAGTGAGTGAGTGAGTGAGTGAGTGAGTGCGTGCATGCCTGCATAATCTATGACAGACGGTTTGGAAAACCAAGGACGTATATCAGTCGATTCGTATGAATTGGCAATATAACGAAATGTTGAACACAGGCTTGGCGTATGTTGTTACATCAAACGGTCCCTAACACAACAGTCCATCTTTTTTACACTAACGTTAAATAATATCATTTAATTTTGCCAAAAAATAATTATAATATAATGTAATTATGTTTAGCAATTTAATGTGTATGCTATGCATATTTGTTATTACATAACACTGAGCTGTTGCACTCCTGTGTGAAATTGCGGTAAATGATATGCTTAGTTTTTTTAAAACAAACCGTCCATATCTGACATCTCTCTCCATTTGGACGCTGTAATTGATTTTTTCAGAGCAATGTAAGTGTAGTTTATATGGCTTTGTATATGACCATTTTAATTGTGATTTCAACATAACCCAGCCACGGCATCACATATGAATGAATACATCTAAAAGTAACTGTACATGAACTCTTATTTGTTTTAAATAACGTAGTTGTGCTCAACCTATTGCAATTGACACTTAACGTAGCATTGTAATTTATTTTTGAAGCGCTGTAGTTGTAACTGTAATTGATCTTTTCCACACAATGTAACTGTAATTGCATACCCGTCCTCGGGGGGTTAGAACGAACCCCCCATTTTTTATAGAATTTTTTATTATAACATCGTTTAAAAATCATCCAAGAAATCCCGGCTGATTGTCTGTGCCCGAGCGCTCTTTTCAAAACCCGTAAGACGGGCCTGAAAAAAGACTGGAGGGACAGAAGAATATGGCCCTGAAATTCATAGACCTTGAAAGTTCCGAGAGAGATGGGCATAGCCACGATGAGGTGGATGGGTATCCGAGTGGCGGAGGTGATGATGGTCGAAGACACATATGAAGAGACAAAGGTAAAATTAGTGTGCAGACCGGAAATATCGGAAGAATTCAGGGTGGACATCTGCCTGAGACAGAGAAGTGCCATAAGGCCATTGTTAGTCATCATAGTAGTAAAGATGATCAGCAGGAAAGCGAGTACGAGATACATTCTCCGCAAGTTGATATACGCAGATGATCTGGCAGTAGTAGCGGACAGTGAGGCAGACCTTCAAGAACGGTTGGTTGAGTGGAAGAGAATCTTTGGCAGACATGATTTGAGAGGAAGTCTAGAAAAAAGGTGCTGAGCTCCTGCATAACACCAGCATACCTATACGACCTAGAGACCATGGCAATGACAGAAAAACAACTGGAGGAACTGCAATTTTGCGAGAATCAGAAGAATTGCGGGAGTGAAAAGAATAGATAAGCAAAGAATGGAGGAGCTGACGGAAGAGCCGGCTAAGTCGGGCTGGACATGTGGAAAGAATGGAAGGGGTACGGTTGGCGACGGGAACGGATGGGTAGAAGGAGAAGAGGAAGGCCGAGACTGAGATGGGAGGACTGCATCAAGAAACATTCGGCGAGAGTGGAATGGCAGTGGAGAATGAGGGCGAGGGATAGAGGGGAGTGGAAACTGTTTGTGGAGACTACATGGATAAAGAGAGCAACAAGAGACAGATAGACATACATATGTTTTTACTAGGCCCGACTACTTATTACTAAACAAGTGAGTATGTACATGCAAGTATAAGTAGTTAAAGTATAAATATAACACAAATATCAAATAAGGGGCCAGGAGACGCCCATTAAGGCTAAGGATATATATTATTATACAATTATTATTATTATTATTATTACATGACACAATAAATGATTTGGTGTGGCTGGTTCATTGTACAAAAAGTGTTATTACACAATCATTCTTATTGGCATATATAACAGTATGTGATATTACATAGCGATATACACGTTTGCAAATAATAATTTTTGCTATAGCTTGCAAAACCAGGTAGATTGAGAGTGTATGTTTTGCATTTCAATACATCAGGTGCATTAATTATCGTGTGTGGCAAAGTGTATCTAAGATTACGGTTTTAATCAAATGATGAGTGTTGAAGGTACACAGGTAGTTTATTATGTGTGAATTTATATATATATATATATATACATATATTCGGTTAATTCAAGAGCAGTAAATTCAGTTGAATGTTCCATTTTTAATCCATACTCGTTACCATGTAACTATTTTTTTTATTACTTTTGAAATTACCGGTACCATAGATATTGGTTTGTAATTGCAAAATTGTGTATTTTCACCTTTTCATAGATTGGGACTACCTTGACAATTTTGAGTTTGTCTGGGAAGATATGTGTAGTTAATTTTTGTTTTGTAATCAGTGTTAATGATTTTATGACAGCAGGTTTAACGAATTCTAATAATCGTGAACAAATACCGCAAAACCACAACCTGTTTTTGGGTGAGTACTATCTATCATTTTGGAGATTGTTTCATCGTCAATATGATCAGAGTTAAATTATTATGTTGCTCTTTAAGGAAATACCTGAAAGTTATATGGGATTGTGTATTTGTGTGGCAAGATTTGAACCAATATTGGTAAAACAATTATTAAATGTGTTTGCGATGACAGTCTTATCTGATATGATTTCTTCATTACAAATATAAATGATTTAGGGAATGTTTTATTTGTGTGTGTGTGTTCTAGAAAGAATATTATTTATAGTGTCCCGTGTTTTTTAATGTTAGTTTTTAATTCTTTTAAAGCAAAATTCATTGTGCATTTTTGTTGCTGTAAGTTTGTTTTTTAAGGATGACATTATAAGTTGTTAAATTAGTTCGAATTGCAATTTATTCAGGTGAGTCAGGCTGCGTCAATTTGAGTTTCTTGTACAGCAAGTCTTTGTGACAAATGAATTTGAGCAAACCTAGCATAATCCATATTGCTTCTTGTGCTTATACATTTTGAACTTGATTACTTTTATAAGGCATATGTTTGTTTTAACGAATTTGTTTACTCCATATAGTATGTTGTAAGTACGTTTTGGATCAGCAGAAGGCGAATGATTAAGTTTGTTATGGATAGCTGATGAGAAGATGTCATGTGTAAAGTCGAACTTGCTTTTTGGTTTTGTATGCTAAATTTAATGTATTTAGGTGGTCGTTCTTTGTACTGAACTGTGAAAATATGGCTGATGATCTGATAACTGTTTCCATATAATATCCGATTCAGGTTTCATTGTAAAGTCAGCTAAGTTGTAAAAGACGTTATCTATTAGAGTTCCGTTTTTGTTTAAGTGTTATATGGAGATAACAGCTATATGACATTAATATATAAAAGAATTCACCAACAACCCCATTTTCATTGATCTTAAGAAGGTTTATATTAAAGTCGCCCGCAATAATGACATCGAAGTTTGTTCTGTCAACTGATGAGATAATCGGTGTGAATTCACGAAAAACATATTGATAGTTTTCTTTTATATCTCTTTGAGGTCGGTAAATATTATGGTGGATTCTCCAAAGATTATATTAAATCTTTAGAGAGGCCACCATAAATGCCTAGCTCCCCTTCGCTGCTACATGTTTTGCCTTGTGTAATGCATTGGTTTCCCTCGATGTGTAGATGTGATAAATAATCATAATCTGAAAGCCAGCTCTCCTTTAAGCATATTACGCTAATTTTAAAGTTCATTTGATTAAGTTCTAGTAATAATGGTTCTATTTCCTGAATTTAGCATCGATATATGCAATATTTTAACCTAATATACAAATTATATTTTTTTCTGCTAGCAAATTAAACGTGTCAAGATCATAATATGAGGAATGTCCTATACTTTGAATATCATCATCAGTTGCTTCATTTAGATGTAGTATATCAAATAAAGAGTTCGATCCACCTTGAGACTGGGACAATGATTCATCAGCTAACATTATTCAAATATTCAGTCGAAAAATGTGCAAAAAATAAAATAAAATGTGGTTAAAAGACTAATAAACACAAGTTAAATAAATGAATTAAATAAAGGAGTTATATAAAGAATAAATACATTAAATGAAATGAATAAGTTAAAATATACAACTACAATTAAGTTGATATTTTAGTTAAACATATAAGTTAATCATATGCGTTAAATCAAATTAAATAAATAAACTGTCAATGTCATTGGCGGGAGAACTGACCAGTGGCGAATGGACCAGGTGCACGCTAATTGCTTCATGTCGATTGCGGCATATTCACGGTAGAATATCCCTTTCCGCAATGATCTGAGCCTAGCTGAGACGAGCTTGCACATAATGACGTGGTGGTATGTCAGCAGTGACTCTACCGATACTTCTGTTAGCACAGAGCCAGTCACCGGTGAGATCACCAAATCAAGAATGTTACCTCGGCAGTGCGTATGCGATGTCACGTGTTGTTGCAGATTAATATCGAATAGCAGCCAAGTCACATGCGCCCTTGTCGTCATCATTTTCGTAGTGAACGTTGAAATCACCAAGTATGATGAGTCCTGTGTTTTTATGGAGACCCTGTGTTTTTATGGAGATTGCTTGGCGAGTGGGTGGCCGATGTCTAATCACTGGCTGAACGATTCGTTGTTTCTGAACACCGCCTCGGCAGCCGCGTCTCGTTGGTTACTTTGCGACAATGCCGAGTTCAATCACTGTCGTCCATGCATCGGCATTCAGACTTGACACATTGGAAAGTTCAAGTAGCTGACAGGCAGTGTACCTGTACGGCGGCATGGTTACGCAGCTTGGGTCTGCTGTGGCCGTGCCTGAGTGACCAGTTGGAATGTTCATTTGTGGCCAAGTGGCTGAACTCACAGTTCACAACAAAGAAAGTTTTTTTAAGTCAGTAAAACACACACACATACGGCGGACTTGTGCAGGATGCCATTTCTTTGTACATTCCAGATATGTTGACGAACGTATACAATAAAACTCGGTGTGGTAGAATAAATAAAACATATAAAAACGAGGCAAAATGTCGAGTGTTTGGATGTCGGCGGCCGATCTGATTGTACTTATATTGTTGCTAGAGTATTTCACCAATATGTTACCATTGTCCACGTATCGGTCACCTGTGTGGTACAAGTTTGGCGCGGGTCGCGGTGAGGTCTTTGCTCAAGAAGATTCTGTCGTCATGATGTTGTTCATTATGGCCTTTCAACTGGAAGCGCGCTTTCAGTGCCATCGAAAGCGGACAATGATTGGGAGAAGTGCGCCCTGCTTGTCAATCTTCAGCCCAAGGCGATGGCTACGTTCAATCTGGTGTCGCTCAATGGGTGGCTGTCATTACAACAGCAGTAGCGTCATCCACGTCGCCAGTCTCTGGGAGGCCGTGGACTCTCAGGTTGGGGCGCCTTGAATATTGCTCTTGTTATTCAATTACATGTTCCTTGTTTGTCACCTTCAGTTCGAGTTAACTGATGCGGCCTTCTTTTGTATTTAGCAGTGTGGTTAGATTGTGAATTTGTGTGCTCATGTTGTCTATTTTATCAGCTAATGTCTGAGGGAAGAGCACTTTTAATTTTTTTTATAGATGTATGCTTATCTTCAGTTGGACCTTCTAGCTATATGTCTATCATCAACAGGACAGTCTATCCGTGTGTCCATATTCAATTAAGTTGTCTATCTATATTCAATAAAGCTTTCAAGCATTGTGTTCATCGTTAATATATAAAAGGGTTTACATATACAGACAATTATAGTTAGCTATCTGTCTTCGGTAAAGTCAATGTGGTGTTATAATTTTATGTCCGAATACCGTTATGTCCATATTCAATACAATCTTATAGTTGTATGTCCACCTTCTAGTAGATATAATCATTACTCAAGTGGATAACAATTACTTACCAATTAGTATTTTCTTGACCTTTCCAAGGCATTTGATACTTTTCACCATTCGACATTACTAAATAAATTAAGATACTATGGCTTAGATGGCAAAAATCTTCTTTTATTTAAAAGCTATTTGAACAACTGTTAACAGTACACCGAATTTGATGATACCACATCTGAAACTTTAATCATTAAAGTTGGAGTACCACAAGGGTCCATCCTTGGACCACTATTATTTACTATATATATAAATGATTTCTCACAAGCCAGCCAAATGTTTAACTTTACAATATTTGCTGATGATACCACTTTATTTAGCACTGTTGACACTTTCAGTGATAGTGTCCAAAATAAAAGTACAGAATCAGTAATAAATGAAGAACTTGAGTGGCTTAATATAAATAAGCAATCACTAAATTAAGGTAAATCTATATATATATATATATATATATATATATATATATATATATATATGACATTACAAATGCCAAACAAAACGACACATATATTATTTTTCAAAATAAATAATATAGATATTGAGAAAGTGGAAGAATTTAACTACCTAAGTTTAACTATAGATACTATCTTTATTGGAAAAAACACCCAAAAAAATCAAATAAGTGTTCCAAACAATAGGAATACTAAACAGATTAAAACATGTGTTACCTTTAGAAATAAAAATTATTTTATACAGTGCATTGATATTACCTCATATTAATTACTGTATGACGACATGGGGATGCCAAGGAAACGGATTAGTTAAAATACAAAAGAAAGCAGTACGAATTATAACATTAAACAAATCAATCCACATACAGAACCACTTTTAAAAAAACCTCAACACACTAAAAGTAGAAGACTTACTAAAACTACAATAACTTAAATTTTATTACAAATATAGACATCAAAATCTACCTGTGTACTTATTAAACTGGCAAATAACCCCAAATACCTGCATTCACTATTATAATACTCGGAGAATAACTGAACTACATACTTACAGAACTAAACATGAATTTGCCAACAAAATTTCTTAACTACCGGTACAACTTAATCGCCACATGTTATAAACAATATCCCTGATTTAGTCATAGACAGGATAGTGACTCATAGTTTAAAAGGCTTTTAAAGTTATGCCAAAAATTACATGCTACAAAAATATAACGACACATGAAGTATTCTAAATTGCTATTTATGCAACCAACGACGCAAGCCAGGTGTAAGGATATGAAAAGGCCAAATAAATGACGTTTATTAAGAGTATGCCTAATGGCATATTGTTCCGATTAAAAGCATGAAGTGTGGACCCTGTAACATGCGCCAAGCATGTGGCTGAGCCTCATACAAAGCCGCCTGGACACAATGCTCCCAGAGCCCACACTTCGACATAGCAATACAGTACATGTAGTGATATTCATACAACACAATACAATTCATGGCATCATCACCAGCACATTAAAACATTACCCAATACCGACAATACTCGACACAAACCTATTTGCATATACTGCATTACTGGACTACACTACTTGCTAAGATTCCTACTCTATATATTTTTGTAACCTAAAATGTGGGGCCATAACGCCTGATTAGCAATAAACCATCCCAACATCGAGGATGGAAGGGAAGCCATCTTCCACTCCGCACCAAAACCCTATGTGAACGGGCAGATAGCCAAATGAAAAGCCCAAAGTCCACTGGGAAAGCGTCATAAGGAAGGTGGTGACTTCACTTCCACCGGTAATGTACAAAATGTTATCAAGCACAACATTAATAAAACATTCAGCAGCATAAATTGGGGAGGAGGGTGGGTCGAAAAATTGTAAAAGCGAGAAAGCAGGTCTGCTCCGGATGTATCAAACATTCGGAGTGAAGCTGCTTACTTTCAAACTGCGTCATTCGAATGACTGCCGCGCTCTGATTGGTTTAGCGGTGTCACGGGAGCGCTTAATCAGTCATCCTGGTATCTTTGCCTAGACTTAGATTAGCATAATAACCTATTGACCCTCACGTGCCCTGCCCGCGCCGCTGCCAGCATAAAATCATGTATGCAACCGTGGTCGCATACTCTCATTTATGCAACCAACGACGCAAGCCAGGTGTAAGGATATGAAAAGGCCAAATAAATGACGTTTATTAAGAGTATGCCTAATGGCATATTGTTCCGATTAAAAGCATGAAGTGTGGACCCTGTAACATGCGCCAAGCATGTGGCTGAGCCTCATACAAAGCCGCCTGGACACAATGCTCCCAGAGCCCACACTTCGACATAGCAATACAGTACATGTAGTGATATTCATACAACACAATACAATTCATGGCATCATCACCAGCACATTAAAACATTACCCAATACCGACAATACTCGACACAAACCTATTTGCATATACTGCATTACTGGACTACACTACTTGCTAAGATTCCTACTCTATATATTTTTGTAACCTAAAAGGTGGGGCCATAACGCCACCGTTCACCGAAAACTGTGAACACCCCCACCAATCTGCCACCCCCTTACACGCAAGTAGCAATTTAGTATTCAAGAAAACCTAATATATTTTTTGAATGCGTCTGAAGTCCACCTGCCTGCCGCCCGTATCTGCGCATCCGAATCGCCTCTTGAGGCTGCTGCAGTCGCAGCCCCAATGCGGAAGCTGTGGCCCTTAAATGCGTTGGTGTCATACCCACAGAAGCGCAGCAGCTGCTTCAGTGACGCATCAAATTCAAACCTTAACATGGGCAAACCATCAGGGTAGGCGAACAGTGGCGCCGGTACGACACCCCTGACACTGATAAATTCTCGTAAAAAACGAGCCGGATAAAGCTCTGTGCCCGGTATGCCCTCACCAGCGACTTGCAGGGAGAGGGGACCTTGCATGGCACTATGTTTAAATCGTCGAAACGATATGGTGATGAGATCGCCAGACAACAACACATCGCCTAAACTCAAACACCCACGTACCCTACAGCGAGACCGAGGCACCATCTCCCCAACCCGCAAATAACCTTTGAAGGCAAGTACCATCATCGCCCTAAGCATTAAACACTTGTAATGTGACGAGAAAACGGTGGGCATGGCAACTACCAGACGGGAAAGAATCTGTAGGGTGACAGGCAAGCGGACATCAGGAACGGCGCCCACATTGCGTGCGCCGGCTAACAATTTAGTAACAAGAAAAGCATTAGAAGGGTCAGGAAACCCATTAACCTTGTGGAAATAAGACACAGCTGACACCGTAGACACAATGGATGATGGAGCCAAACCTAGAGCAAATAGATGCGCAATAAACAGCAATATCATATGAACTGAAACTGGCAAACACAAGGGAACACCTAACGAACCATAAAAGGCTACCAATTTCTTCCATGCGCGCTCATAATGGGCCCTGGATGACGGTGCTAGTGACGCTGTCAACAGGTGTTCTAAAGAATCCCTAAGCCGGCTGGGGATATGTGGTACGGCACTTCCTTCGGACTGGCCGTCGCCCAGGGCGCTAACACGCGGAATTCGTCTACCTGTAAACGTGAGAGTTTATCAGCGAGAATGTTACATCGACCTGGTATGTGGGATGCCGTGAAGTTAATATTAAACCTGAGACACGCCAATACCAGCGGACGCAGCAAGGCCATGATATGGGGCTCCCGCGACGTTTGCTTATTAATGATAGGAACAAGGGCTGCGTTGTCGGTGAAGAAACAGATACTCTGATTAGCCCAAACAGAACCCCAGACATGTACGGCTACCATAATGGGATACAATTCCAAAATGGCCACATTGTAGCAACGCCACTCTGCGGGCCACACACCGTAAAACCATTCTGGCCCGCAAATGGCCCCATAACCGACGCCACCAGCGGCGTCTGTGTAGAGATGTAAGTAGTCACCTGTAAGAAAGTGCTCATCCAAGAAAAAGGACCTACCATTGAAATGTGTCAAAAAATCTAGCCACACTCCCAGATCAAGTTTAGCTTGTCGTGTCAGGCGAATGTGGTGGTGTGGCTTAGAGCATCCCCTAGTTAAGTCAATTAGTCGTCGCAGAAAGGCCCTACCTGGGACCACAACAGAACACGCAAAATTCAGTACACCTATGAGGGATTGAAGCTCTTTGAGTGTAACCTTCTGTTTATGTGTGAACTCCAAAAGTAACGCCCTGGCCTTGAACAGTTTGTCATCGGGCAGTCGCGCCTCCATGCGTACAGCGTCCAAGATGATCCCTAAAAACGTGATGGACGACGATGGACCGACAGTTTTACCAGGCGCCAGGGGTACCCCAATTTGGTGGCAAAGGTCAATAAAGGCCATCAAATCATGTTCACATTTACCCGCGGAATGGGCCATAAAGAGAAAATCATCAATCACATGCACTACCTCAGTCGCCCCCAACTTATACTTGGAAACCCACTCCAAAGCCGAGCTGAAACATTCAAAAATGGCACAAGAACTAGAGCAGCCCATTGGTAGAACTGCATCCATATAGAACTTCCCAAGCCACTGAAATCCCAGCAAAGGGCGATCAGCTGGTGAGACGGGCATAATACGAAACGCAGATTCGACATCAACCTTAGCCATATACACAGACTGAGGGGAACGTTGAATAAAAGAAATGGCATCCTGAATAGTGGCATACTGCACTGAAGACATTTCCTTCGGAATAAAATCATTCACAGAAAAACCCTCTGGGAACGACAGGTGATGAATCATTCTAAATTCACCCGGAGTTTTCTTCGGCACAACGCCCAGCGGAGATATCCTGTAATTGGGGTAATTAGGCATAACCTCATATGGCCCTAATATCCGACCTAGTGCCAATTCCTTAGCAATTTTACGGTCGATGACTGACGAAAAAGTAGCGGCGGAATGCAGGTTACGTATCCCCGAAGTGGGCGGTGGCGGCACGCCAACGCAACCGATCTGGAAGCCAAAAGTAAAGCCATGCACAAGATATGAAACTAAATTGTTGTTATACCCATGGAGAGCAGAGGCAAGCATGATGGGACAAACAGGTGAGGGCATCTTACTTCCGAGACCAGGCGGGCGGACCAGGGGCAGAGGACGGTCCGGCAGGAGGATTGGGTGGAGGGGGGGAACTGGAACTGTATCGCTTCTCAGGGGCCCTGCAACGGGACAGAGGGTGGGGTCCGTTACAACGGCGGCATTTGTGGGTAAAGCGACACGTGTCTGCCCTACACGAACCCCCCCGGTTATAGATGAAGCATGGACTGGCGGAACGCGGTCGGGCCTTACCCTTGCCTGGAAAGGGCGAACCCCCCGACGGGAAAACTCTACGAGCAGGTGATTGGGAAGCATTCATCCACAGTTCCCAATTCACCGAGTCCCATGCCCACCCACGCTGTTGACGGAGAGAGCGAAATGCCTCGTCATATGCATGCCAATTGCCCCCACGTTCATACAAGTTGCGGACAGTTTCAATGTATTTAAGCATATGTGGGGCAGAGGGAAGGTGACCCGGATGCACAAGATATACCGACATAAACATCTCAAAGGCCTTCAGCCACTGCTGAAAGGACAACACATCCGTCTTACCTTTTGCCGGGGACACACACAAAGTGGGGCCCTGGCCATCCCCTGCCGACTGGACGGAAAGGGCATAATCCTGTGGCTGCGCAAAATTATCGTGCAACAGCAGCGCCAGGTCGACATACTCACCTGCCCATATCTTCGCTTTCAACCTGTCAGGGATGCGGACATGAAGGGGTAAGGCAGAGGATGAACAGGCAGCCACCACTTCCTGTGTGTCGTCGGGGAGAACATTCATAACAGGGGGAACCTGACGATCAACATTATTGGTACCTGGTACATTAAGCAATCCTTCTACAGTCAAATAGCTTGGCCATGGAGCCGCATCAGAAACTGTGCCCGATGTGGCTGGGACAGGGGGTCCATGCGCCACCGCGGCCGCCAATTGTGCTGCAGAGCCTGCAGCAGCTGACGTGGCTGGTGCAGCCGCCGCTGAGGCTGGCGTGGGTCGCAGGGCGAGGACCATGGCGTGTATCTCGTGAAGCATCCGCTCCGACGAGGCCATCCGACGCTCCATGTCGCGTTCCCATGCACGCCGCACCGATGCTGCGTCATCTAGCAGCACTGCTTGTAGACCTGGCGCGTTGTCGAAGTCCTGCTGCACGGTACATTGAGGAGGTGGCGCACCCAATGCGGCAGGCCGACGAGCAGGTGACCGAGTGGCAGGACGTCCGGCTGCAGTGCGGGAACGTGTCTGACGATCCGACGGCTGCTGCTGGCGAGCAGGTCGTCCCCGAGATGATTTTGCAGGAGGCATCCTGTAATGCAATAGGCAGACACAGTACTCCAAACCAACGAACGAAATATATAGCAGATAAAAACAGGCGAAAGCCACCACAGCGTGTACAAGCACGAAAATCTGCCCCAGCAGATAAATATAGGCAAAGCCCACACAGCGTAGACAAACACAAAAATATGCCTCAGAAGAGCCTATAGCCCACACAGCGGATAAATACAGGGTAAAGCCAACACAGCGTGTACAAACACGAAAATATGCCCCAACAGATAAAAACAGGCTATAGCCAACACAGCGTGTAGAAAACACGAAATCTGCCCCAGCAGATAAAACAGGCTATAGCCCACACAGCGTGTACAAAACACGAAAATATGCCCCAGCAGATAAAAACAGGCTATAGCCGACACAGCGTGTATAAAACACGAAATCTGCCCCAGCAGACTAAACAGGCTATAGCCCACACAGCGTGTAGAAAACACGAAAATCTGCCCCAGCTGATAAAAACAGGCTATACCCAACACAGCGTGTAGAAAACACGAAATCTGCCCCAGCAGATAAAACAGGCTAAAGCCCACACAGCGTGTAGAAAACACGAAATCTGCCCCAGCAGATAAAACAGGCTAAAGCCCACACAGCGTGTAGAAAACACGAAATCTGCCCCAGCAGATAAAACAGGCTAAAGCCCACACAGCGTGTAGAAAACACGAAATCTGCCCCAGCAGATAAAACAGGCTAAAGCCATCACAGCGTGTACAAAACACGAAAATTCGGCCCCAGCAGATAAAACAGGCGATAGCCAACACACGTGTGGAAAACTGCCACAGGTGAAAATACATACAAGTACGCAGTAATAAGAATACAATGAAATATCGCCACAACACGACTTGCCTCGTAGTGATAGACTACCGGACATCTAGCCAATGAATTGGTTAGCGGCTTTCATAATGGCCCCCCGAATACTCCGGAAGAAACGGTAATTTCCAATGTCAGAAAAATGCACCCCATCCCGGCGGAAAACCGCCCGGATACTGTTCCAAAGACGCTTATGTCTCCAGAAAAACATGCCGTCCACCCCTTTACACAAGGACTCTAATTCTGCATTAAGTGCGATCACCCGAGCGGCACCCTCCTCAAAAGTAAAATTTCGCCACCGCTGCCGACGGACCACCTGGCACACCGCGACCCGGCTCACACCCATAGCCAACAGTTCGGACGCAAGACGTTGCAAGTCGCCTGCCACCATGCAGGGATCGGGGGCGGATTTCCCATCCAAATCATTGCCCCCGACATGCAACACCACAACGTCCGCGCCAAAGGAGGCTATCTGAGACCGAACCGCCGGTGCCCGGAGCGACGACGCTGTAGCACCCCGGAGGCCCAGATAACGGACATCGCAAGCGTGACCACGGACAGAAAAATCAGCAAACAAGCCCGAGGGGGATGCCGACCCAGCAAACGCGCCCAGCCAATAAACATGACTATGACCCAAAACTAAAACTTTAACGGACGACATCAAGGCAGTTGGAGGAAATTCAACACAGCACATACGAGGCAAGACAAAATGGCGGAGAACAAAGGCGATACTCAACTGGTACTTCGGCGGCAGAACCTTCGTAGCAAGCGTAGAGAATTCGTCAAAAGTCGAACGACCAACAATCGGATTAACAACGTAACGAAACGATCACACACGAATCGAAAAATTGTAAAAGCGAGAAAGCAGGTCTGCTCCGGATGTATCAAACATTCGGAGTGAAGCTGCTTACTTTCAAACTGCGTCATTCGAATGACTGCCGCGCTCTGATTGGTTTAGCGGTGTCACGGGAGCGCTTAATCAGTCATCCTGGTATCTTTGCCTAGACTTAGATTAGCATAATAACCTATTGACCCTCACGTGCCCTGCCCGCGCCGCTGCCAGCATAAAATCATGTATGCAACCGTGGTCGCATACTCTCATATATGCCAACTAAATTAAATAAATTATGAATGAGTGTAACACAGTTCATGCAAATACAATTAACCTTTTCAATATGTATACTTGCACACATGCTTACACGCGTACAGGCGAAAACAGAACATAAAGCACACCAGTACAACACATCATCACACACGTAAATTAGTTATACGTAAGCCATAAACAAAAACACATATTTTCTACTTTTTTAATGTAGAAATATATGTATAGGGAATACGTTTATTTGGTATTTATAGTTTGGGTGGCTCCTGCGATAGCGACCAGTCTTAGTAGGAGTCTCCCAAACATGTTTTTCCTTTCCGTTTTTTTTGTTGTTGCATAATGTATAACTTTGGTTGATGGTTTTTATTGTATATTGTACAGTTCTATATGTGTATGTATCATATGTATCTATATAATTTATATTGCCACTCAATGTAATTTGTCTATGTTTTTCTGCTGTTGGGACAAATAAAATGTATCTTTCTCCTTATCCTTCATTAGGATATTATAGCTATATGTCTATATTCAACCAGGTCTTGTAGTTATATGTTTGTATTCAACAGGGTCTTGTAGTTTTTTGTCCATATTTAACATGGTTTTCTAGCAGTATTTATACCTATGAATGTGACACATAGGACACTACCGATATTATGTAGCGACTCGGTGGGTTACTATTATATAAACCGAACTCGACATTTCGCAACACCACCTACACTACGAAGCAACATCCGGCTTGGTTGTATTAAAAAAACAGGAAACGTATCCTACTGTTCTGTCTACAGACAGCTAGACATGATTTTAGAGCTATATTTGATAAGTGTGTATTACACCGAAGCATAGGATCTATTTTACTTTCGTGAAAACCCGAACTCACAACATCGGAACGTGGAACTTGAATAGTTTGGCACATACCTCTGTTGACGGACGCTTCGGTAGCTGGAGTGTTTGTCAATGCACTGCTATTAACGCTGTCGGATGTGACTGTGACGCACACTTTTGTTGCCAGCGCGGGCAAAGTCCATATCGATGTGGACTCGAACTTTTTATACCTGTCAGGTCACATTACGCACGGTTTAATCGCGGCTGTGTGACTGCCAGTCAGCTATACTTTATATATATATATATATATATATATATATATATATATATATATATATATATATATATATATATATATATATATATATATATATATATATATATATATATATATGCAAAATGGTCCGTTTATTAAATCGTACAGCCCACAATATATGTCAAATCTATGGGAAATTATAGATGACGCGAAAGCGCACGGGCTGCTCTACACACAACAACAAGGATAGCCTCTAAACACTTTTTCCATGAACAGGACCCTCGAACACCGTGTGTCAACATTTCATGATATTCGATCATATATGCACATGTGCGTGCTACACATAATTTCTTATGGATGTTCCGACTACAGTTAAGCAGGAGAAGCAGATCTCGTGAAGGTACTAAACACTGTAGGCTTGCCACATGCCTCCATTAGAATTAATCCGCCGTCATCCTCGAAAAGAGTCTCTACGAAAATATGTGCATTACGTATGAATGTATGCACATTCAATTGCAGGGTTGAGTGAGTATAACTGAGATGACTGTGAACCGTGGACATCACGAACTCTTATTTTAGCCCCAGAAAGGGCTATGTGGAGCATATAGGGGAAGGCCGCGTTAGTTGGGTTTGTTGAGCCACTCACATTTCCCGGGAAACTATAACAGCAACAGTTACATAGTATACCACTCAGTGATTGACCATGCTATTAGAACACGATTGACGTTCAATAAGTGCCATTTGTCACAACGGTAAGAACATGTGAGTTAAAAATATGTTTTTGATGTTTTTCGAAACTTTTTGTGATTGTGATTAATGTATGCTCGTGTGTAAACTGTCAACGCATGTGTCCAGACTTCATTGTCTGTGCACTTACAAATGTTTAAATTATGCACAGGGAAGAAGATTATTTATGTCACTTCACACATTAATGAGAAGTTAGTTAAAACAGCTTAATTGTCAAAACGGGGTTAGTTGAGCCACCAAAGGCCCAAAGGAGGGTTAGTTGAGAGGCGATTACAGATCGAAAACGAGGGTCCTTTACCCCAAAATACATCAAGGAATTGGGACATCGGATAGCTACAAAGCAACGTATTATCATTAGTTACACTAGTTGCAATAGGCCTATAAGCCTACATTAATAAAGTGTGTTGACTTATTAATTAAGTGCGCAGATTTGTCACAGACGTGCTGTACCCATTGGGTAGATGTTTTGTTTGAGTTATTACATTTTAGTACAAGGCCTACGTCATTTTTACAAATAAAGCATTTACTTAACTTACACCACACTATGGCTCAACTTACCCCACACCAAATGTTAGTTGAGCCACCTTACCAACCCTATTTGAATCAGCTGCATATAAATATATATATATATATATATATATATATATATATGCATACTACATATACTATCTTGGTATATGCCTTTGTGTGTGTGTGCGTGTGCATGTGTGTGCGTGTGTATGTGCTTGTTTTATAAAGTGTATGCCTAAGCCCTTTGTGTGTGTACTTGTATTATAAAGTGTATGCCTTGGTGTGTGTGTGCGTGTGTGCATGCACATGTGCGTGTGTATATGCTTGTATTATAAAGTGTATACCTTTGTGTGTGTGCTTGTATTACAAAGTGTATGCCTTTGTGTGTGTGTGCTTGTATTATAAAGTGTATGCCTTTGTGTGTGTGTGTGCGTGCATGCATGCATGTGTGTGCTTGTATTATTAAAGTGTATGCCTTTGTGAGGGTGTGCTTGTATTACAAAGTATATGCCTTTGTGTGCATGCTTTTATTATAAAGTATATGCCTTTTTGTGTGTGTGTTTGTATTATAAAGTGTATGTCTTTGTGTGTGTGTGTGCTTGTATTATAAAGTGTATGCCTTTGTATGTGTGCTTGTATTATAAAGTGTATACCTTTGTGCGTGCATGCATGCGTGCGTGCATGCAGGCGTGAGTGCATGCATGAGTGCATGCGTGCATACATGCATGTGTGCTTGTATTATAAAGTGTATGCCTTTGTGTGTGTGTGCTTGTATTATAAAGTGTATGCCTTTTGTGTGTGTGCGCGTGCGTGCGTGCGCACGTGCGTGCGTGCGTGCATGCATGTGTGTGCTTGTATTATTAAAGTGTATGCCTTTGTGAGGGTGTGCTTGTATTACAAAGTATATGCCTTTGTGTGCATGCTTTTATTATAAAGTATATGCCTTTTTGTGTGTGTGTTTGTATTATAAAGTGTATGCCTTTGTGTGTGTGTGCTTGTATTATAAAGTGTATGCCTTTGTATGTATGCTTGTATTATAAAGTGTATACCTTTGTGTGTGTGTGTGCTTGTGTTATAAAATGTATGCCTTTGTATGTGTGGTTGTATTATAAAGTGTATACCTTTGTGTGTGTGTGCTTGTATTATAAAGTGTATGCCTTTGTATGTGTGCTTGTATTATAAAGTGTATACCTTTGTGTGTGTGTGTGCTTGTATTATAAAGTGTATGCCACACGTGTGTGCGTGTGTGCGTGTGCGCGCGTGTGTGTGTGTTATTACATTACATCAAGAAAAACTAATGACATCAAGTTATGTGTTACTGTTTTGATTCGTACTAGCCAGGTTTTTCTGTTTTTATAATATTGAGATCATTATAATTAAACTGTTGTGCTATTGTTAGGTTACAACAATAATATTGAGATCAATAGACTGTTGTGCTATTGTTAGGTTACAACAAAACCCAAGCAAATTGTCAAACTATGCAATGTGTGTGTGTGACTGTGTGATCATAGGTTCATAATGAAGGCGAAAATTTCAAGTCCATTTAATAAACCTTTGGTGTAAATGTTTATTAGTTTATTTATTTGATGTTTGTTCATCTAGCATGGCGGATTTAATAAACCTTTGGTGTAAATGTTTATTAGTTTATTTATTTGATGTTTGTTCATCTAGCATATATGTATGCAAGTATTACAGTACTTCTGGTACTACAATACCTCAGGGAGTTTGACGCCCCTGCATTGCAGAGTTGAAAATCACTGCCTTGTGATACAGGTTCTCGACAGAACCGAAGGCTAAGGGAGCAAACCCTAACAGAAAACCATGTCATTGTGGCAGCATCAAGGGTGGTTGATGAATGGAACTCCCAACATCTCCCGACCAGCCACTGCAGGGATAAATAGCTCGCGCCTGTCTTGACGTGTTCTTGCCGGTGTGAGACCTCTATTTGCTCCCCGAGAGAGTGCCGCTAGTAACTTGCAAAAGCCAGCAGCACTTCAACACTTTTTGCAAGCAGCTCTCATGAAATGCACAACCGCACGAATTACCATACCGGACCGGTCGTCGCCCGGGTTACCAAGGACCGCGCTGCTCGACCTCATCTTCCGTCGACAGTGAAAAATCAGCTAGGAAGAAGAGAACAACTATCAATCGCTCAATGGAACGTCAGGACTCTCCTCGACCGAGAAGTAGCTGACCGACCGGAAAGACGTACTGCACTAGTAGCAATGGAACTCGCCAAGTACAATATAGACATTGCCGCCCTGTGCGAAACAAGGTTCTCAGAGTCTGGTAGTCTTAATGACTTGGAATACTCTTTCTTCTGGAGTGGCAGACCCAAAGGAGAGAGAAGGGAGGCTGGAGTGGGCTTTGCTATAAAGAAGGACATCGTGACAATGCTGACAGAAATGCCACGGCCAGTAAGTGACAGAATCATGATGATGAGACTACCTCTGAGCAAGGACAACTATGCTACAATTATCAGTGTTTACGCTCCAACAATGACAAACCCGGACGATAACAAGGAGGCTTTCTACAACCAGCTGTCAAGTACGCTCAGAGGCATCCCTCGTACCGATAAGCTACTGCTGATAGGAGACTTCAATGCAAGGATAGGAAGAGACAATGACAAATGGACCATGGTCATGGGCAAATATGGGATCGGGAAACGCAACTCCAATGGCGAGCTTCTACTGGCTTTGTGCTCTGAGTTCGAACTGATAGTGACGAACACCATGTTCAAGCAGAAGGATGAACGCAAGACCACCTGGATGCATCCTCGTTCCAGACACTGGCATATGATCGACTTCATCATCACGAGGTGTCGGGATAAGATGGACATCCACAGTACTCGAGCCATGCGTGGAGCTAACTGCTGGACCGATCACCATATGCTGAGGTCAAAAGTGGCATTTAGAGTACGACAAAAGCACAACAGACAAGGGGTAAGAAAACCGACCAAGCTAAACACAGCAAAACTACGTACCATCAGTCATAGGAGAGCTTCGAGCAGGAGATGGACAGCGCTCTCGCCCAATGGGAGGAGAAGGAAAGCTCAACACCAGATGAGGAATGGGCAGCTCTGCAACAGGTAGTATACAACACAGCTAAAACATTTCTCGGCAAGCCAGACAGAAAACACCAGGACTGGTTCGACCCCAACGACCAGGAGCTACAAAATCTAATAAGCAGAAGAGACCAATCCCACCAGAGAGTGTTGCAGACCAGGAGTACTAGATCCACCACTGCAGCGTACAAAAATGCCTGCAGACTGCTACAAAAACGCACCCGTGCCCTGAAGTCAGAATGGTGGGAAATGAAGGCAGAGGAGCTGCAGAGATCTGCAGACAGAAATGACATGAAGGGCTTCTACAATGGACTGAAGGAAGTGTGGGGACCCGCGAAAAAGGGACCTGTTCACCTGAAGTCAACAGATGGAATGGAGACCTTCTCTGACAGCAAGAGAGTTGTGGCAAGATGGAGTGAACACTTCCAAAAACTACTCAACGTCCCTGGCGACATAGAACATGAAGCTCTTGTCAACATCCAGCAGCGCATTACCAACACATGCCTTGATGAGATTCCAAACATGGATGAGATGGCTAGAGCAATCGCCGGCCTGAAAGATGGCAAAGCACCTGGGGGTGATGGAATTCCTGCTGAAGTATGGAAGCACGGAGGAGACAATCTGTCCAACAGACTGCACCAATTAATCACCAAAGCCTGGGAGGAGGGTTCTGTACCACAAGTGTGGAAGGATGCCAGCATTGTAACCATCTACAAGAAAGGAGATCGAACAGACTGTGGGAACTACAGTGGAATCTCTCTTCTTTCCATAGCAGGCAAGATCTTCGCCAGGATCCTGCTCAACAGACTATCTATTCACATAACACCAGAAGTAGTTCCGGAGACACAGTGTGGCTTCAGATCCAACCGGACCACAGCGGACATGATATTTTGTCTTCGACAACTACAAGAAAAGTGCATTGAGCAGGACCGACCACTATATATAGTATTTGTCGACTTCACGAAGGCGTTTGATACAGTCGGAAGGACTGGGCTATGGCAGCTACTGAGGAAATATGGATGCCCAGAGAAATTCACAACCATGATCGAGGCTCTACATACGGGAATGATGGCGAATGTGAGTGTTGGAGGGGAAGTCTCGGAAACGTTCGGTGTTACCAATGGTGTCAAGCAAGGCTGTGTACTGGCCCCCACACTCTTCTCCATCTTCCTATCAGCAATGCTTGTCGAGGCTTTCCGAGGCATGGGAGATGGCGTCTATATACAGTCTAGACAGAGCGCTGACCTATTCAACATCGCACACTTCAGAGCGAAGACCAAGACTACCCAGATACTTGTGAGAGAGCTGCTATACGCAGATGACAGTGCACTGGTCGCCCACTCCGCTGAAGAGATCCAGAGAATAGTGGATGCTTTCTCCGATGCATCAAAGAAGTTCGGCCTGAAGATTAACATCAAGAAGACGGAAGTGCTGTACCAACCCAACTCTACAAGAACCCGAGAGGAGGATATCATGGTTGATGGAAACAAACTGAACTCTGTTCCGGAATTCACCTACCTCGGAAGCACTATATCAAGTGATGGACGCATTGATGCTGAAATACAGAGGAGGATGGCCAAGGCTAGCGCATCTTTCGGCCGATTACGACAGAGACTCTGGAACAACCACCATGTGTCCACGCGGGTCAAAGGCAAGATCTACCAGGCAATTGTGCTATCCACCTTACTATACGGAGCCGAGGCCTGGACAGTGTACAGACGACAGGTGAAAAAGCTGCATGCCTTCATGATGCGACATCTGCGTTCGATCATGAGGCTAACCTGGAAGGACAAAGTGACAAACAAGGAAATACTCGGTCGGATAGGGCTGCCCTCTATGGAAGATCTTCTGATCAAAAAGAATCTCCTGTGGACTGGACACCTCATGAGGATGTCATCAGACAGACTACCAAAGCAGATCCTCTACTCTCAATTGTCTTCTGGTCACAGACAGAGAGGACGCCCTCGTCTCCGGTTCAAGGATACCATCAAGAGAAACCTCAAGCTGAGAGACATAAAGACCGACTCATGGACATCACTCTCACAGCAGAGAACTAAATGGAGTGCGGCGGTCAAGAAATGAAAGCAGTCTTTGTCGCATAGCGACTGACAGCATGATGATGATGATATATTGATCTATTAATAATCATAGTTTATGTGAGTAAAAACAGTTATGCGTTATGAATATTATCGTGCCCTACATTTAAAAAAGAATGAAAAATTGCTCAACTAACACTGCCTTCCGATATACTCTAGACTCAAGATCAGAGCTTTCAAGTGATGGCACCTCTCAGTCGGTATACATTGGTCATTAGGTCGGACCTTTCCATTTTAATTAGTCACCAGTTATGGCAGATGTGGAGGGGTGTGTGGTGAAGAATTTTCAAAAAGGAGGCGTGTCCTTTTTCACGAATTCCATATAGCAAGTGAGTTACTTACTAAATATGTAATGTTGCGTGTATGTTTTAACGGAAATTGTAGAAAAAATACCCCGGGAGCCAAAAAAGTATTTTACTGACTGCCTATTTGAAATCTAACTGGTCTCGCCTATTTACTATTTAGAACCGCTTTCGTCTGTCTTCGAGTCCATTATTCCAGCGATCCATCCAGCAATATATACGTACCTATGCGATTCCTCACTTGAGCGCCCCCATGTCACTAATTTATGGTTCACACAAACTGTGTCAAATAGGTGTAGGTGATATCATCAGTGGTCTTCGAGGGTAGGCAGCACGGGTGGTTGGTAGCATGAGTTACTCGCCTTTTAGGGGTTGGTTTCATAGGAGTTTTGTGTGTTTTTATTTGATTGACTTTTTTAATCCAGTTGTCCTTTGGATAATGTTTCTTTCTGGCATTTGCTTGTTGTCTCATTTGTTGCTCTCATTGATATGTCTGGTTATTATTATGATTATGTTGTTGCACGTTCCTTGCGTCGTCGGCAGCGCGCTGCATAGGTCCATCGGTTATAATGACCGCGCATGGAAAAAGGGTGGTCTCGCGCATGGCTGTATACATGCCTTCGGCAACACGCGTCGTGCCGACGGAAGGCCGCTGAATGAATAGAGTCAATGCCTCGCGTCGACAGATGGCCGCTGGATGAACATGCCTCTTGTCAATGGAAGGCCACTTAATGAATACGCGAAATATAGATCTATTTGGGAACAACTCGCAGAACGGCCCTTGAGAAATATTTGTCATAAAGTTAACACTATTTTATTAAGGCCATTTGTTTCATATCCACTGCTTTTTCATCTGATTCACCGACACAGCCGACTTCTTCCTTTCCCGCCAACGCCATAACTAATTGTTTCAGTTGATCTATTTCCACCACTAGACCTTTTTACCTTCTCAGCTCCCTTACACCCAAAACGTCCCAAATGTTCGAATTTTAAGTAAAAGTGTGACTCGAGTGCCACACGAGTCGTACTCGAGGACTAGAGTCTCCCAGTCCTAGTACCTACTTATTTACCAGGTTAATGTATCCAGGTGTATGCGTGCATATCGTCTCTATTCAGTTGGATCCGTTATGTAACCATTAGCTAGTGAGACCAATGGTGACACTCACCAAAAAGTTGAAAATAAAATACGCCACTGACATCCAAAAGGAATCCATAGTAGAGAATTGTTTTCCGGAATTGGTCAATTTTTTACTTTTCTTAACGTTAAATTATTGATTAATTTGTGAATACATTAATTGAATCTGAACTATGATACTCTTACATTGTGACGGCACAATAGACAGTTTTCCGTTGTGATCAAGCGACAGCTATACTTTAAGGTACATACGATACAATAAGTCATACTTAAGGACTCCGGTTCTGGTCTCTCCCTCCAACTTCGTCTCTGCCACCACTAATCTCGCTTATCCAACTCTCGCTCGTCGTTGTGAACTCGTCAAGAAAAGAGTGAGCGTTGACTGTTACCGAGCGTACACAATAATAATATGTAAACACGTATCACGCAAGCGTTAAAACTTGAGCGTGTTAATCTCCTCTGAGCGTCATCAGTATTCCCACCACATCATGTCTATCAACAACGGTCTGGATGCAGACACTGTATTTATTTTCAGTGCAAACTCTAAACGTTAAGACTCTTGCTATGTTGATAACACGTGCGACTCGTAACGATTCCATTTGACTAAGTGTTGCCATGGAGCGCCAGCAGCCAATCAGCGCATTACAAATATTCTACACTAACTTTGTTTGCATGAATTGACATTTCTGCGTAAAGGTTGTGTTAATATAATCACCACTTAAAGTTGACTCGAATTGCATTGTTTAAGCTGATAACAGTTGACTCTTATTTAGTGAGTTAGCCAAATCCCCAGAATAGAGCATAATTATGTATGCCCCGAGATTCTGACACAGTTCTCTCCTTTCCTTGCATGTATATCGAGTATCCCTAACTTGTAAATAATCACAAACTAATGCAGTTCATTCGATATCATATAGCAAGCGGCTTACTTAATAGATATGTAATGTTGTGTGAATGTCTAAAGGCCATGTCTTGTTCAAATAAATGGACATAACAACTATATAAATATATTTGCATATATGTGTTCTTCAATGTTATGTCAAATCCGAAACTACATTGTGGGCAAATTGAATTTAAACAGTGACTATCTGTTTTCCGGCAATGCCGCGTGTGACAGATTAGTGACGAAAAAAGGAAACAATCGGCCACACAGTTGGGAGAAATGGGAATAACAACACACAAATAGCACAAACCTTGGCGCCTGAAGGTAAAAGGAAAAGAGGAAGACAAACATCAACACGGAGGAAGAAGTAGAGAGAAACCAACTGAGATGGGGTGTGTGATTTTATCAAGAGCGTTGCTCTTGTTGTCAGCAGGCATCGTCGGGTCGCACGGAAGTCCAGCCGACGTCACAGAATACACGGATTGTTTAACACTGTGCAAGGACTGATACGATGGCTGCAAGTTAATGAAGTCAAGACGCACCAGCCTTGGACAGTGTGTGCCAGAGCTATTACATGGCGTGTATGCGTACATGTCGTAAAGATTGATTCGACTGTTTCCACTAGCTGACAGTCATAGTGGACTACAATCGCTACCTTATGTAAATTGTTCAGCAAATGATTACGACCAAGAAGCATTGCTATCTTGGTAACAAGCCACTGGTTTCAACTCCTGTGAAACGCAAGTGGCAGCAAGGGACAGAAAAAAGTGCAGCCAAATTGATTATGACGATCACTTTTGTGTGATGCTTTTATGGCTGCACATTGTCAATGTTATATCTCAAAACACTTTGAGGAATAAGACAGTGGGTGAACCAGCAAACTTGTGCAAGCACTGTCACAAGTGGAAGAGCAGACTCGTTCCTGAAAGCCTCCCTGGTGACACGCACTCGACGCGCTCATCGGGTCAGGTGATGACTGCGGCTCCTAAACTTCCACCTCCAGATGCGTCGGGTGGAACAAGAACAACAAACCCGACTACGAGTTAGATTCCAGAAGTAAACAAAAATCGCACCTTTCTTGCCACTGCAGAGAACTCCTGCCCTGCAGTTGCAAGAAGGGTGCAAGTGACAGTGCTAGTGCCCCATGGCAGCTCTCCAGTGCATTGCCCTTCACCATTGTGGTGGAGAATATGTTACCCTACCTACAGTATCAATGTAAATAAAGTAATAGATCTGAATGTGGTGGAAAATGGTGTCATTGCCATCTTCCTCAGTACATTTGTCTTTCATGTTTGCCAAATGTGACGCATTTACCACGAAGCGCACTACTGTTATTAGAGAATTAGAGATACCTACTAAAATACATTCGACCACACAACTCTGCCAATGTAAATATTAAATATAATATTACATGGTTCTTGTCATCGTCGAACAAATGCCAATTGATTGTGTGACTATTCAGGCAGCAGTAACCTTAAACACAAAGTTGTCTTCAGGATCCTGTATCAGGTCAGGATCAAGGGCAACAAACACATATCTTGCTCACCATAATATTCAAGTTGTGTTTGTTTTGTACAAAAGTGTCACATTACATTTGTGTCTATTGGAATTGTGGCCTCTGTTTGCAGAGGCACATATTACAAAGAATGTGAACTAATTTCTGCTACTCCTTTAATAAAGCTTTAACAAAACAGTATGCACCAACATAATATTTAATTCGCTTTTTAACGACGGTGGGCAGTCAACGGTAGGTTCCGTTTGTATTACGTCGGGTAGCCGTTACACCAGAGTATGTGTGCCGTCGATCGAAGATTTTTTTAAGCGATTCCTGCGTAATCTATATTCCATCCTATAAAAATTAGTTACAACACTGGAGACTACCCCGATATCATCTTATCACTAGATGCTCGTTCGGGGTAAGAATTATTACTAGTGTTAACTTAACGTCTCAAGATAGGGTAAGTGTGCGCGCTGGTTACCTGGTCTTTGTAAAACACTTGTTAGAGAAGAATACTGAATCGCGAAATCCTCCTTTCACACTGCATACCTAATGTCGGAATACACTTGTGTCTCCCTCGAGATTAACGACGAGATCATAGTTGGCACAAGAGAGCGTAAAACTCCGATATAGGCGTAGTCTGGTACACTATGCGCAGATTAAACTTCGGTTGTGTTATGCGCCATCTGGTGTCAGCCACACAGACTATATCTTTTGCATTTCGGTTGCCTGACGTTGTTTGCAGCAGGAGTGCGTATTAACTGGTAATGTTGCTTAAAGTATCGCTTCGTACAGTCGATCTTCCGTTTTCGTAGTGCTGGTCTTTGTAGTGTGGTGACGTTATGATGTATTTTAATGCATACGTTTTGTTTTCTTCAGGACTGTCGCCACCGGACATGACGTTTGTCGTCGTAAGTAGTAACAGTGTTTTAGACACCAGTATGGTGTTTGCACCGTCATCGTTTCTCTTTAAATCCCCCGTTTTTATACCAGGTGGTTCTGTCCCTGCATGTTCCATACACGATGTTGTTATACCGTGTCAATGTTATCCAGGTGATATCGCTGGTATTCGTGTCGGCGGTCATCGGCGACCGGCGGGTCTCGGGGAAAGCCAGTCGACGCCATCGAATACACGGATTGCTTGACATTGTGCAGGGACCGATACGATGGCTACAAGTTTGGAAGTCAAGACGCACCAGCCATGGGCAGTGTGTGTCAGAGCTGTTACATGGCGTGTATGTGTACATGTCGTAACGAGTATCCGCAGAGAGCGGTAACTATTATAAGGAGTGTATGGGCACGTGTCGACGGTGTCGTATACATTATCTGCAGAGAGTGGAATGATTCGACGGTTTTCGCCATCGCAAAAGTTACAGTCATATTGGACTTTAAAATCCTACCTTCTGCAAACTGTTCAGCAATTCGGTACGACCACGCGTTGTGGTTGTGGTGACGCGTACATGTCAACCTGTGATGATCAAATTATTATCCAGTCAACGCCGCCCCGCGGGGACCCGACTACCTCGCACCTGGTCGCCTCGCACATCACACAATCGCACAAACAACAAAAGTTGAGTATTGTACGCCTAGCAGATACCCAACATAAAACCCTATTTCTTATAAATATAATATCACCAGAATATCTGCATTGAGATGGTAACAACGCTATCAATTGCATCACTCAACGCCTACAACTTAATGCGTCATATTAATAATATATTCCTAATACTTCCAGCTATCTAGCACCTGTCAGAGGCGTCAATTAGTTTGTTGCACCAAGCTTGCTTGCTGAACAACAACTCGCTAGTTCATGTATTAAAATTCTTATACTTTCACTAAATGTGATTCACAATGGTTCCATTGTATCCGTCACATAAAACCGGTTCTATGCACACTAAATTTGAGCACCTTAACCGAAAGAATTATGTTCGAATTCGTAATGGATTAATTTCACTCAAGTAGTACTCAAGTGGCACCTTGCATTGCGCAAATATAACTCACTGCCGTGCGTTATGTGTCAGCACTATTTGCGTAGACTACCGTATGCCACTGAACAAAGGGGCAGAAGATAAATCCAGACTCATTCTCATAAACTACTTCGCGACAATTAACATTTTCAACCGATGTACAGTCTTCAGTGTATATATCGATGATAGCTGTAGGCAAATGCGTTAACTGCCCTTTTTAACCATTAGAGGTGGCATTTTAGGACATTGCCCCCCCCAGTGAAAATTCAATCAAAAACGCCCTGGTCACAGGCTTCCTTTTGGATTCATCCGCCGATAGCCTCGAAAATTACGTATGAATTTCTGATAGGACACGTGTTTGAGTGACTATGCTTCATATGATTGCGAACCGTGGGCATCAAGAACTCCTATTTTAGCCCCAGAAGGGGTTGTATGGAGCATATAAACTCTAGACTCAAGATCATAGCTTTTAAGTGATGACACCTGGCAGGTGTGGGGGATATCTGGTGAGGACGTGATTTTTTAAGGAGGCGTATCCTTTTTAGATACTTAATGTTTAAATGAAATTGAGGAAACATGCCCAGGGAACCAAAGAAACATTTTAATAACTGCCTATTGTGGTCTAGCTGTGGTCTCGCCTCTATTTACTATTTAGAACCGCTTTCTTCGTATGTCTTCGTGTCCATTCATCCAACCATGAATCATCACTTACACCGCTAGATTAATAGTATTTGAAAAGGATTTAACATGATAGCCATACCCAGATGGCAAGTTGACAAGGAAGTCATTGGCTTATCGAGAATCCAAGAAGTTGTCATTTGTTTGTAGCGCGCCCTTGTCAGATATCTGTCAATTTTGTTTTTAAACATATTCACACTGCTAGTACTAACATAATCAGCAGACAATTTGTAATCCTCTGTGAAAATGAATACGTTCATATGTGCAGTCTACACTGTTCCTTCACTACCGCTATTTCGTGTATTTTAGTTCTTCTGTGTTCATAAAGTGAGAACAAATACTTTTGTCAATATCTTCATAACCATTCACATCTTAAAAACTTCAATTTGATCTCCTCTTCCCCTCCTTGTCTCTTCCCCTCCTTGTCTCTTCCTCTCCTTGTCTTTAGTGTTATTAAAACATATTATCTAGGCGTCTTTCATGCTTTGTTGCTATCTTCGGTATTTGCTCTAGCGTATGTAATAAGTATGTCCTTCCTACAATATGGTCTCCAAACCATATTCTAAATGATTCCAAACTGTTGCTTTATACAAAGGTATAATTAGCTTGTCAGCATTAAATGCGATGCTATCTCCTGCCGTTTAAGGTCGCGGTCATCTCCGCATATCGGACACTGCCTTTCTTGGCCGCAGCAAATCGCAAGTCCATCGATGTGCAAGACCTGACGACAAGGCGGGGGTCCGACGTCCGGTGGGCTTCCTTGCATCGGTATCGCTACTGCAGCAACAGCCGGGTAACCAGTGGACCAACGCCGATACTCACCGCTCCTCGTTCACACGGTATTCGGAGTTGAAACGCTTAGTTGAATCGCTGCCGTTATTGCTAGCCAAACAGCAACGTTCTTTCAGCAAGTTTGTTCGGTGACATTTTACACTATTATTATTGAGCGATTTCCGCTTTCGTGACTTTGGCTAACTGTGTAAAGGCCGGCTTACAGGAGCGATTAATTGTCCAGTTGGTCGGCCGACTTAGTGCAAGAATCGGTCGTGTAAACACCTTCGCGAGGCCGATTAGCGAGGCCAATTTGTGGCTACAATTATGTCGCATTTCTCTTAAAGTAACGGGCTTTTTGTCTTTAGATAAAGTTATTTTTTTCTTTTTCAAATAAAGGGATTTTGTGGAACCATAACTGGTTTTGATTTATCCAATAAGGGATAAAAGTGTGTTTGCATTGACATGGGCCTTTTATTATGACCCATTATTTTTCGCGGGTCTACACAATGATACATTACATGTGGTGGCTTATTGGTCTATTCCATGCAATCGCCCTGTGAAATTGGCCACCTAGGACAACAGCCCCTCACACAGAAATATTGGACGAGCAACTGTCAAGCATCAATAAGATAAAAAATACTCAACATTTCTGATAATGATTAAATAGCATATTTATGAGATACATGTACTATTGCAACATATATTTCTTTAAACAACTGTAAAGCATCAAAAAGGAAACATTACTAACATTTAATTAGCGTATTTAAGAGATACATGTGTGCTATTAATGTGTAATATATATGTTTATTAAAGTGAAACAAAAGGCATGCGTCTAGAGGTAATAACAACTGACCACGTGCTACTAAAATCAAGAATATCACGCCAATGGTTTACCAGAATGTGTTGGAAGGTTCCGGTCATTTCATTTGCTTGCCTGGGGCCAAAATAGAGACGATAACTGAGAGGGTAGAAAACATCATGTTTTCGGGCAACGTTGGATCTGTATTAGTACACGTAGGAACAAATAACGTCGAGAGACAAGGTACAACTGAAATAGTTGGGACATACAGGCACTCAGTAAGAACACTAAAGCAGACGTGGGTTGAGCAGGTAAAGGGGTTTTACCAGTAACAGAAGGAGGGGTCAGATGTATCGAAATTGCTGGGGGATGACAATTAACATGCTAGTCCAGAAGCTATGTAGGGAAGAGGAAGTTGGATTTGTGTGGAAGTTTTGTTGGGAGGGCTGATATGTACATGAAGGATGGGCTTCATCTAAGTGGAAAGGGGACAAATATTGGTAGTAAACATTGTTTACACTTGAAGCGCAGGGGAGTACTTAGAGGTGCCTCAAGCAGGGCAAGAGGCCACTAGGGAAGCAGGTTGCGACGAAGCTGTTTGGTACAAAATAGTTTAAGGAAATTCAACATTAACCATTGGATTAGTTTACCGAAGTCCAAACATAAACGAATAGGATAACACAAAAATTGTTACTTCAGTTCAGTGTTTACAAGAGAGGATATTAGTTCATTGCCAGTTCCAGATGCTAAATTTCAGGAGGCTAAATCTGACTATTTAGTGCAGCTAATTGTAACTCCAGAAATGGTAGTTAAGAAAATAAAGGCAATGAAGGATAATAAATCACCGAGATTGGATGGATTTCCTCCAAAACTACTACCGGTAATGCAAACAGTAGAACAAATCAGTGTACCACTTGCAAGAGTGTTCAACTTGTCATTAAAAGAAGGAGTTGTTCCTTTTGAATGGAAAGAAGCAAACATCATACTACCATTTAAAACGGTTTCGAGAAATAAGTCAAAGAATTATATAGACCAGTGAATTTAACGTCATCGATTTGTAAATTATTAGAAAGGTTAATTAAAGACCATATGGTGGACTTCCTTGTTAGGCATAACTAAAATTCATTTTAAATTAAAGCCCATGGTATCGGGGATGGCATTATTGACTGGATAGAACAATGGCTGATTGACAGAAGACAGCGTGTTGTAGTAGATTGAGAGGTTTCAAACTGGAAATAAGTTTTGGGTGATGTATCCTTAATATCCTTAATATGTTTAATATATATCAATGACTTGGACGACAATATAACAAGCAACGTACTGAAATTTGGGGATGACACAAAAGTGCGCACAATCAACTGGGATGATTTCTGAAAAAAATGTTGCAGTTATAATCTATCGAAAAGGGAATCCCCCGCTCCGTTAACTAGACTCACAAAGACAGACAGCCAATGCGATGAACCGCCAACCGCCGGCCCGTCAACTACAATCACAGAGGAAGACGGACGAGGTGATGAACTCCCTCCAACTGCCGCTCTGTTAATTAGACTCACAAAGACAGACAGCCAAGGCGATGAACTCTCACCAACCGATGGCCCGTCAACTACAAACACAGAGGAAGACGGACGAGGTGATGAACTCCCACAAACTGCCGCTTCGTCAACTGGAGTCACAGAAAAAGACAGACAAAGCGATTAACTCCCGCCAACCGCCGGCCCGTCCCGAATTACAGTAGCTATGTGAACCGAGCCATTTTATTGTTCTCTATAGTATGTCGATCGTTCTTCATTATTGCCATTCCCACTTTTTCCAAGAGTCATGTTTGCTATACCATGTAATTATGAGATCATTGATATGACCCATTCTCTATATCAGTCTTCAGCACACACACACATACTCACGCACGCAAACATGCGCGCACGCATACACCTTCACATTTATTGTTGTCACCGACATACAGACATCTTGCTTACAGGCTCAGCATATGATTTCGTACGAATGCTCTCTCCCACACCGAAACTCGCTGTTGCGAGGAAGAGAACGCGGACGCCAGAATTTGCGACGTGCCTTACTTCGTCTCCCTTCAAGCAAGCGCTGGGGCAGAAGGAATTAGTTCACAACAAGGGCAAGAGTTTGGGGAAGAGTACGGGAAGAGTACGGGAAAGGGGAAAGCCAGAAATGCACAGCCAAAAAGGTGCAGACATCAGGTGTCCTCTGGAAGCAGCGACGACAAGGAGGAATGGCCTTGCTTAGTTTGTGGGGACAACTTCAGAAATAGCCAGTTCAAGGATGTCTGGGATTCAATGCCAGCAGTGCCTGAAATTGATCAGTGCACATAGGGACTTCCACATTTCCTGCGTCCAAACTGTGAATCTGACTATTCTGACTTGAGCACGTGGTTACAGATGATTATAATTATCATCATGAATAGTTTTAATATACACATGTTCTTTGGTGTTGTTTTACATGGTCTCATGTAGCTATTTTAACACAAAGGATATCGTCCATGTGAATATAATTGTTACACATTGTTTATGTTTGGCCTAAGATTGTGGTTATCAATTTGTTTTCTGCAATTCTTCTGTTTTGTTCATATTTTAACACATGTGATATCCTCCAGGTGGTGAATTTAACTGTTACACATTGTGTGGGCATGGCCTAAGATTATGGTTGTCAATTTTTTTAGCAGTATTTTACATTTTGTCAATATTTTAGCACATGTAATATCCTTCAAGTGAATGTAATTTCACATATTGTTTGTGGATCGTTGAAAATTGCATTGTGGTCATCAGTTTGTTTAAAATGTAGTTTCTATGTTGTTCATATTTCAATAATAACCACGTATTTCAATAAAAACATTCGTTAAAATATGTCAATGATTTCTCATTGTTTTATCAAATGTAATCCAAAGCTTGAATCGCCAATGGTAGGCATTTTGTCCCATCTGGATGGGCATTTTGCCCCAGCAGAGGGGCAAAACGCTCACCTATTTAATAGTTTTAATCTTTAAATCAAGGCGAATAAAATTTACATAGCAACTTCTGACTTTATATTGAATAAATATGAGGTGTCTTGCTTAATATGGGCATATTGCCCCACCCTACCCTATATGTACAACCGGATTAATAAACAAACTACATTATGTCTATTGGGTCAACAATACGCAATATCAGTGTTTAACATTGATTAAAAACTGGTGCTATCACACAAAAGAGAACTAATGTCACTCTATGAATACAATTATAATAACAACAGTATGTTTTATAAACAACATATTTACATCATCGTTTCGGTGACTGACGTTGTCCTTATCATTGAACACGAGTGCGTCACTCTGAGACCAGCACTGGGTTGTAAATACACGGAGCGAATCTGTAGAGCAACATGTCGGAGTTGGTGGTCGGCAGGAGAGTGTCGTGAAGGCGCTGCCAGAAGAGAGACTGCGCACACTCGCCGTCTCCCCGCTCGATCAGCGTGCAGCGTGTACGCGGACCCAGCAGTGCACGCAGCGTGCGGTTCATCGATGCGTGCGCTATGGGCTTAATGTAAAGCAGAATCAACGACGTCGGGTCTCGTTGAAGCGCCATGTTTAGAGTAAAGTCGCACCAGTGGTCGTCACAGAAGTCTGGTGTCAGCACGAACAACACGTACCTGCTGGTCTCCAGTGATTGCACGATGTTTTCTGCGATGGGAAAGCCAGCCAGCGAATCTCGTTCGTACACGAACATTGACAAAGCCCAATCAGTCTCCACTTGGTCAATAAGTTCGTGTGCCACCCAGTCCAATTCGGCATCGGCATACACAACACAGACGTCATGTCGGTACGGACTGGGGTCGTCTCTAGACGGGCCGCCATGCCGCCAACGACGCTTCATTGAGTAGTAGTACCAGCGCATGCGCCAACGATTGACGTAGAGGAAAAGCAGCAGCGTCAGCGAGCAGAAGCCGACACTTCCGGCCACTATAAACACAATGAGCAGACTGACACCAGGGGTTGTTGTAGCACATGACACCTCCATATCCGCCAGTGAAACGCTCATGACACGTAGTTCGTGATTCTCAGCGCACGTCAACGTGTCTCTGGCCACAACACGTACGTTTGTCGTCCGCAACCAACGCAAGAACCCGAGTGACGCGCAGGCATTACACGACAGAGGATTACCGCTGATGTCCAGAGAGAAGTTGACTCGCTCCGACAGTTCGTCTAACGTATCTCGAAGGTCTTTCGACACAGACGCCATTTGATTTCTGGACAAATTCAACGATTGAAGCGAAGTGAGGCGAGAAAGATTCAGAGAAAGCTGCCACTTAAACAGATTATCGTTCAACTTCAGTACGCGATTTTTTGTCAAATTGACAAAGGCGTTTTGGTTGATCGTACGAAAAGAATTCTGCGATAAATCAAGTTCTTCAAGTGATGTTAGGTGATTGAAGACGCGTCCGTAGACGGCAGTCGTTTGCGTTTGATTTTGATTAACCACAGTGTCACCCAGTTTGTTATCAGATAGGTTGAGGAAACGAAGACTTTCAAAATATATAAAGGCGTCTGCCGATATATGCTGAAGCACTCCGTGACTCATGTCTAGTGTTTGAAGTTGCCCCAAACCCTCCCATCGTCCAGTAAGTGATTTAATGGCCTTCGAGTTGGACACGTTGATGTAAACAACGTTGTTTTCAGGGTAAAATGTAAGCGGATATAAATCATAGCCTGTGGATGAGAGTGACACGTGATCGGCAAAGACGTATCGTGCTGATGGCATGATGTAGATCGCATCCTCACGATGGGCTGATGTTACATTGGTCTTCCGTTCCGTTGTTCTCTTGTTAAATATTAATGACATAGGTCGACGGAAT
>BSQZ01000052.1:2290000-2327500 GCA_033239005.1 Lamellibrachia satsuma
AGATAGGTAGTTATAAACAGCAATTTGATGATTCGCATGAAAAGAAAAACGATAATGTTCTGAGAAATCAGATATGAGCCAGAGTGTTGCGAACAAAACAAATTATTATTATTATTATTAAACATTTATCATGCGCCATGTATCCGGGTTAAAAAGCTGCTCAAAGGCGCTATAAGACAATGCTAAATAAATTAAATAAATTGAAAAGTTAAATAAAATGTGGTAAAAATACAATTAAACATAAGTTAAATAAATAAATTAAGGAGTTATATAAAGAATAAATAAATTAAATTAATAAGTTAAAATAAACAACTACTCTTAAGTTGATAATTTAGTTAAACATATAAGTTAATCACATAAGTTAAATAAAACAAATTAAATAAATAATAAGTTAAATAAGTGAAATATTCCAGTCATTAAAATGTCAACCGAGTATTCGGAAGGCTTCGCGAAACAAATGTGTTTTCAAGAATGTCTTGAACGCCGCAACGGAGTTGGCTTGCCTAATTGCGGGAGGCAGGGCGTTCCATAGTGTTGGCCCTGCCACAGAAACGGTCCGTCGACCGTACCACTCGAGATGGTACCGCGGTATAGTCAATAGATGTTGATCGGCGGATCTCAGTGTTCGGGTTGGTGTGTATGGAATCACTAGCGACGACAGATACACTGGGCAGAGATGATGCACAGCGCGATACACAAGTAAAATAAATTTTAATTCGATTCGCTGAGGAACAGGCAACCAATGCAGACTGAATAAAAGTGGTGTTATGTGATCTCGTCTGCGGGTTCCAGTAATCAGCCTTGCCGCGGAGTTTTGAACCATCTGCAGTTTCCGCAGTTGCGTCTCGGGCAATCCGTAAAGCATATCGTTTCCGTAGTCCAAGCGCGACATGACTAAAGCATGAATGATGATTTTGCAAGCAGTGGTGGACAGGCATTTCCTGTTCGTTGCGATCCCGCGAATGTGACAGTATGCCACCTGGCAGACACGGCGCCGCCATTAACATTGCGTCATCAAATACAAAACCAATGTCGCGGATAAACCGTTTGTGCGTGACGGAGCAGCCATAGATATCAATAGCTAGGTCAACAGGAGGTTGAACACACTTGTGATTATGCGCAGCGGAAATGACGACGGCGTCCGTTTTACACTCGTTAAGAAGAAGATTGTGGGACACCATCCATGACTTTACATCGGTGGTACATCGCGATATGCGGACAATGGCACTTGTAGCATGTGCTGACTGATCATGCGGAAATTCAACATACAGCTGGGTATCGTCAGCATACATGTGGTGACGGAGTTGGTGGAGTTCGAAGATATGGTTGAGCCTCAGACAGTAGATTGTAAAGAACAGCCCCAGCACGGTACCCTGCGGCACACCAAAGCATAAATCAACACTTCTTAATTAAGGTGACGTTATCGACTTTAACAGCTTGCGTTCGCTGCGAGAGGTACAACTGTATCCAGCGGTGGTGTGCATTGCCACGTATACCAATTTCGTGAAGTTTGTCTAGAAGCAGACGGTAATCGACCGTATCGAATGCGGCACTGAGATCGAGCAATACCAATATCACAGTATTCCGATTGTCCAGCGAATGTAGAATGTCGTCCTGTATACGAACAAGGGCTGTTTCACAGCTGTGAGCAGGACGATACGCACTCTGAAAGACATCGAAGAGATCATTCGCGTCCATGTACTGCCGGAGTTGCGATGCTATATACTTCTCGAGGAGTTTTGATATGAAACTCAGATGGGATATCGGTCGGTAGTTGGACAGTGTTTCAGGGTCGAGACCACTCTTCTTTAACAGTGGTGTCACGACGACGTGTTTTATAACGGCTGGCATTGTTGAAGACTCGATCGACAGGTTCAAAATGCGTGTTAACACCGCTGCGAGCGTAGCAATATTCGATTTAAACAAGGTTGCAGAAGTTATATCAATAACAGATGAAAGTTTGTTAGTGCCCTTCATTACCAAATCACAGATGGCATTGCCTGTAGATATGTAGCTATATTTGAAGTCACAAAGGGGATCCACAACACGACAGTCATTATCATTACATACCATGGAACTTGATTTTTTCTGGAATTATGGAAATGAGTAAAAACGATCAACACACAGGTTCAAAACAAGATACTGGCGAAAATGTAACAATCTCTAGCGCTCCAATCACAAAACTAAAAAATAAGGGCCACGGGGGGTAACAAAAACTTTGAATCGGGAAGCGATGGTAGAGAAGCTTGGAAATGCGAAGTCTGCGAGAAAATCTTTAAAAGTGTGAAAGACAGAATGCTCGAGTGCAATTATTGCCGAAACCGATATTGCATTAAATGCTTGAAATTAAAACCTGGCGAATATGAGACAATGGGGTAACCCGTATGCATGTGGTTTTGCTTAAAATGCAAACCAAAAATTAAAAACATTTTCTCAACGAGAAAGTTATCGAAGAGAGGTGCGAGACGTATTTCAAAACTATGAACACGAGATTTGAGGCCACAGAGAAAAAAACTGGAAGCTAAATGCGATAGCAAAGAAGTAAAAGAAATCGTAAGCAGGAAATGGATGCAATGCATACATGTAGGCCAAATGATGATGAAAGCAGGAACCTACAAACCACCCAAAATAGTGGAAATGTTGTGGAGTAAACAGTAAAAGAAGTCAACGAAAGAAAAAATAGGGAAACAAATGTCCTTATATTCTATGCCCCAGAACCAAACACAAACCTAAAGGAAGAGAGGGTGAGGATAGATATGGAGTTTATTGGGGGGTTGTGTAATGAGGTGTGCAATATGAACCTAGACGTAAAAGATGAGATAACCAAAGTTATCAGGCTAGGTAAAAAACAAACAGACGGAGATACGGGTGATACTGAGCAAAAACCCAGACCTCTCAATGTAGTAATGAAAGACACTAACAAAAAGGTGGAATTGTTCAAACGACTATCAAACTTAAGAAATGCAGAGGACATATATAAATGCTTCATCATCCAAAACGACTTAGCAAAAAAAGAAAGAGAGGAAGGAAAGAAATGCTTAGATAAGACCAGGACAAAAGAGATAAATGATGAGGGGAAATGGGTGTACAGGTTGAGAGGCCCACCATATGCCAGAAAAATTGTAAGATTCAAACCTCGAAGGGACGAGGAGTAAGACAAGAAAGATCATCTAACCAGAAAAGCACTGTAAATACAAATTATACACATACACAGTTAAATTGTTTCTACACCAACGTTGATAGTCTAATCAATAAATTTACGGCAATAAATTTACGGAGTTCAAAGCTCGAGTCTTATCACATAAGTGTATGGTGTTGGGATCACTGAGGTTAAACCCACAAATAAATAGAAATTTCTATTAAACACAGATGAACTTGGTTTGAGTGATTATGATTTATTTCATAACATTGATTAGCTAGGAAGAGGTGTTTATATATATATATATATATATATATATATATATATATATATATATATATATATATATATATATATATATATATATATATATATATATATATATATATATATATATATACATATATTATATATATATATATATATATATATATATATATATATATATATATATATATATATATATATATATATATATATACATATATACATATATACATATATATATATATATATATATATATATATATATACATATACATATATATATATATATATATATATATATATATATATATATATATATATATATATATATATATATGTATATATATATATATATATATATATATATATATATATATATATATATATATACATATATATATATATATATATATATATATATATATATATATATATATATATATATATATATATATATATATATATATATATATATATATATATATATATATATATATATATATATATATATATATATATATATATATATATATATATATATATATATATATATATATACCCACAGAACACTAAACGCAAAACCCGTTCTGTCTTTAGAATCCAACTTTCAAGAATCGATATGGGTTGAGATAAAATTAAACAAAGAGGACACTCTTCTGATTGGATGTGTATATAAAAGCTCTGGCACCAATAATGAACAATTAAATGAACTGATTAGTGGGGTAATGCGCTATAAACATTCACATCTTCTCTTGCTTGGAGATTTTAATTACCCCAACATAGACTGGCAAAACTGGTACACACCCTCAGAGAATACTAATAGCCCAGACACTAACTTTAAAGAAAGTATAAGAGATAATTTCCTCTTCCAACATGTCACACTCCCACAATTGGGTGATTAGGAAATAAATCGAACGCTCTTGATTAAGCTTTCACCAATGATAAAGGTATGGTAGATGATATAGTGTATGAAAGCCCACTTGGTAAGAGTGATCACTCTGTCCTTATCATTACATTTAGGTGCCATGCAGGAATAGCAATCATACACGACTTAAATATTATTACGACGAAGGGGATTTTAATGGTATGAAGGTGAAACTAGACCACACATACTGGGGCGAAATACTTGGCACGAGCACTGTAAACCATCAATGGTTAGGTTTTAAAGAATATATTAAAAAGATAGAGGATGAATTCATCGACTTGTGAGTAATATTACCAGACATAAAGGGAAAGTACCTATAAAAAGGAAACAGTAAAGAAAATTAAGAAAAATCACACTTTATGGAAACGTTACATGGAGACAAAAGAAAGAAACTACTATAGTGAATATTGTAGGGTTAGAAATTAAGTCCGTAAATTAACGAGGATGATACAAAAGGAATTTGCGATGAAGCTAGCAACAGAAGTTAAGGCAAACCCTAAAGCTGTATGGAAATATATGAATTCTAAAACCAAGAATCGGGAAGGTGTTTCAGACCTGAGCATAGACCCTAAAGATCGTAAATCTAGACTGACAAACTCTGATATAGAAAAGTCAGATGGACATTTTTGTCATGTGTTTTTACTATAGAGCCACATAGTGATATCCCTCATATTCCTCCAATGAAGTTATGGCACACCATGGAAGAATGGACTATTGATGTGGAAATTATAAAAAAAAACTTTATAATCTTAATGTGTGTAAATCAGTAGGACCAGATTGTGTTCATACCAGGCTGTTGAAAGATTGATCTAATCATTTATGTAAACCACTAGCTAGGTTATTTAATAATTCACTAGCTGTGGGTGAACTACCAAAGGAATGGAAACAAGGAAGGATCTCAGCCATATTTAAGAAGGGTAATCGAAAAAAGGCAGGAAATTATAGACCAGTTAGCCTAACAAGTATAATATGCAAAGGTATGGAACACTGTGTCAAACACCATATTGTCAGGGTTGGCACGTAACGAAGTAAAAGTACTTCGTTACAATACTTGAGTACTTATTTAAAGTAATTGGCATGTAAGGAAGTATAATTTTGACTAAATACTTTTACTTGTAACGAAGTAGTTTTATTTAAAGTAACGCGACTTTTTACTTCATTACTTTTATTTCCTTCGTAATATATTTTAGTTATATTTTTTGCGAAACCGCTGCTGCCGGTGGCGCTCCACCGTCAACGACATTTCATAAACTGTGCAGAGTCGCCAGTCCAAAAGCTATTAATATCATCCAATCGCATGCCAGTTTGCGATTATATTTGCATACAAACCTCTCTTTGGGAAATCGACGCAACCATTATTTGATATATAGGTCAGTGAACGCTGTCTGCCAAGTATTGGCATAGGTCAGGTCAAGACCGTTCATATAAAATGTCACTTCGAGCACACAACGATCGAACGCCATATCAAACCATGATTTAACCAGATTTAACAAGATTGCCACCCCAAACAACAAGTTCCAGATGGCAAGTGGACAAGGAAGCCATTGGCTTATCGAGAGTCCAACAATTTGCTCATCTATGTATGCTCTGTGTTATCAAATATCTGTCAATTCTATTTTTAAACATATTCACACCACTAGCATTAACACAATCATTTGGCAGTTTGTTCCATTCATTTAACACCCTCTGTGAGAAAGAGTACTTTCTCATGTCCAACCTACACTGTTCCTTAACTAATGCTGCTTTGTGTCCTCTGGTTATACTGCCTTCTTTAAGTTTGAAGAACATATTCCTGTCAACATCCTCATAACCATTCACTATTTTAAACATTTCTATTTGGTCTCCTCTTAGTCTCCTGGTCTCTAGTGTTGTCAAACCACATTGTAATAAGCGACTTTCGTAACTAAGGTCTCTCAATTCTGGAATCATTTTAGTTGCTCTTCGTTGTATTCTTTCTAGCTTGTCTATGTCCTTTTTACGATATGGCCTCCATGCTTGAATACAATATTCCAAATGTGGTCTAACTATTGCTTTGTACAGGGGCACAATTAGCTGTTTCTCCTTATACATGATAGTTCTCCTAATTAGCCCTAGAATTTGATTTCGTTTCGTACTGGTTGCCTCTTTCCATTCTGAAAGAACTATTCCTTCTTCTAGTGACAAGTTAAACAATTTTGCAAGTGGTGTACTAATTTGCTCAACAATTACCTTAACCAGTTTTGGTGGTATCCCATCAACTCCAGATGATTTATTATCTTTCATCTTCTTAATTTTCTTTGCTATCATTTCAGGAGTTACAAATAACTGCCCTAAATGTTCTGATGTATTGCCCTCAAATTTAGTAAATGGAACTGAAAGTGAGCTGATATCTTCTGTGGTAAAAACTGAGCTGAAATACTCATTGGGGACCTCTGCCATTTGAAACCCGTCTGAAATTATGTTTCCCCTGTTGTTTTCCAGTGGTCCGACCTTATCTCGAACTTTCTTTTTACTCCTTACATAAGCATAGAAACTCTTGCTGTCATTTTTTATATTACCTGCCAATTTTTTTCAGAGGTTCTTTTAGATTTTCTAATCTAAGTTGTAGCTAGGTTAAGTTAGGGAGTTCAGGCAGGAAAATGAACTTGGACACACAAACCTTAATCTCCACTCATTGGAAAGAGTCTGCTCTAAGGAACAAAATGACACAAAAATCGTTCAGATTGGTCAATCCATTGATTTTCTATGAATATTTTAATATACGATAAATAAGCATTTCTATGAAATAGTCATAGGGATTATGAACAGCCTTTTGTCTTAGCAATGGCACCATTTTGGCTGCATAATTAGCTATTTCCACCATTTATTATGTGCTAGCATGGTTATTTCTAAACGAATCACTATAAAACTTGACATCTTTACATAATTTTAACTGCTGAATCCAAATTTTGTCGCGGATTTTGAACATTGTGAATATTAATGACCTAATTTGCATATGCAAATGACCTAATTGCCTAAATATTCACATTATATCAGTTCTAATACTTCTAAGGCATAAAATACTGAACTGAATGGGAACAAAATAGTAAACTGACATTTATAAACACTCTTAATTTATGTGTGCAGAACACAAGATGGCTGCTCATCTTCCAAGATGGCGGCCATCTTGGATTTCAAAGGGTATGTCATGTATGATGCCAAAATAAAGGGTAAATACTTTAAGATAACTGGTCACCAAGTAGCTAAAGACACATGGTAAACATTGATTACCAAATATTTGGGGGCCATTTCAAAATTATATGATGAATACCAATGATTCCTCATCCTGACAGAGAAGACCAACAATGTCATTGGAAGGTTTGGGAAGAACTGGAGCCGGAATCTGAGATAATGGTGAAAACTTCTTCTTCCGGAAAGCTTTATCAGTGTTCCGTCGAACGATCCGAAGAAAAGATGACACATGGTCAGGCAGGCGCAGTCCCAACTTAGGAAGGAGACGAAAAAGGTCATGTTGCAGATGAAGAGTCTCAGATTCCTCAATTATCTTGATTAGAATGTAAAAGAATGCCACATTTGGTGCCTTTTCCTCTGGTAAAGTGTTATCTGAAACAATAAAAAATGCATTAATAAGTATGAAACTACATAATTTTTTTACAAAACATGTTAAATATATAATGAGAATGTAGATACAGCAATACTAAAGGTGTTCATATTATTTAAGAAATATTCTCACGTGAAAAAGATTTGTAAATTGTGTTTTACAATACAGTTGTAAAAACAAAATGACTACATAAATCTTGTTTGCATTAAGTTCTGCATGCAACTATGGACATAAATACATCATGTGATTGAACTAAATGTAGCTTGAAGATGCATTGCAGGTTACAGAATAATTAAACCGAAATTAAAACCCCATGCAAAGATCGGACGACTTGAATTTAGGGAGTGCACTTAATAAATGGAATAGCACAGGAAGCCAATACGCATGCGCATCTGTGGAAAATCCATGCGAACAACGGCGCATGCAAATTTATTCTGCTGTTACATTTATTGTCGATGTCCCCTCCATTGATACCTACTTGTAATGAAAGTCGTAAACAAACTACGACAAAGTTATTCTAACGCTAATATATCAATGAATATAGGAGGATTTTGAAAGAATGATATGTTCACTAAACGTCAAGATTGATAAGTATCATCCTTAGCTTGGAGAAAATGGTCAATTTCTGATTCGGTCCACCCGCTTATGTCAAAGAGTGTCTCCAGCGTCTCGGCGGCATAGGCCATGGTTGAAATGGGTCAGACCTGTCGGGGAAAAGTACGATTTTACACTTGTTCTTCAAATTAATATCACAAACCACGTAAGTGATTTTTATCTAAATAAATTACTCTATCAAATCGTACTTGCCGATTAGAAATCGAGGCGCGAGATTTTTAAGAAATCGACGAATTTTTCGATAATTCTTACCTCATTCAGAAGCCGCAATGTTTATGTCAATTCGGCATCGCTGACGTCATTCTCGGGAATTCCACGGTCAAAATGAGGCTATTTAAAATAGCATATCCAAAGAGGAACAACTGTTTATCTTCTTTTGAAATGTAGGTATCCCCCAGAAAAATGGCGCCGTCAACTTGCGTCCGCTGGATGCAGCGCCACGTTCATGGATTAATGAGCAACGAACGCGATGAGCTATAATAGTTTTATTATTGAGGAACAATAAGTTATATTATAATAGTATTATGGATCACTTGAAAACATTATGAGGGACGTTTCATGTGAAAACTGTGGTCTTGAAGTTTGTGGTATGCGGAGGCCAAGTAGTACTTTCGCCGCCGTTGCTTCGAGCCACAGCAGTATCGCTGAACTCCCTAGTTAAGTGCCAATTTGTAATTTGCATAGTCTTCATCCTTTCTGGTATGCCTATAAACCCTCCACATAATTTGCTTAAACACTATTTTTCTAATAGCTTATTTTGGCAAGTGTTTCTTTGTAGACCGTTTTCCTTGTTTTTTCTAGGGAACAAATTTATCGATGATACTCTCAATTTCATATTTTAGAATATTCCAACATTCAATTGCGGTCTTATTCATCAGCATGTTATTCCAATCTAGCTTTGCTAAGTATTTTATCATATCTTTATAGTTACCTTTGTGGAAGTTTCTCCTATACGTTTTTTTTATTTTTACTTTCTGATTGTATATTGATGTCAAAATGTATTTGATTGTAGTCACTCTTACCCAATGGTTCATGTATTTTTACATTGTCTACTAATTCTTTTTGTGATGATAAAACTATATCTAATACATTTTCTTCCCTGGTTGGTTCTAGCACGTGCTGAGTAAGGAAGCTCTCCTGAATTAAAAATAGAAATTGTTGGTCCTCACCCCCTGTACTCGCTAGAGATTTCCATTGTATATGTCCATGGTTAAAATCTCCCATTATGATACATTCCCCTTTACTAACTTCCTTTATAGCATGTTGTATTTTTGTGTTATCCTCTTCGTTTATGTTTGAACTTCGGTAAACTAATCCAATAGTTAATTGTGAATTTCCTGAAACTATTTTGCACCAAACAGCTTCATCGTAATCTGCTTCGCTTTCTAATTTTATTTCATAAGCCTGAATAGATTCTTTAACATATAAAAGAACTCCCCATCCCCTTCTTCCTATTCGATCTCTCCTAAACATTATATAACCTGTCAATCCTAATTCAGCATCTGTTATGTCTGTGTTGGCCCATGATTCGGTTATACCAATTATGTGAGGGTCAATATCTTCTACCATAATGTTTAATTCGTTTTTCTTATTTATTATACTCCTAGCATTTAAACATACGCATCTACGACCTGCTTCTGACATGTTTTTCGGACATTCTGTTGTTGGTTTATCTGTACTAGTGGCATCTTGTCCTGCTTGAGGCATATCTAAGTAACCCCCCTGCGCTTCTAGTTTAAATAGTGTGTACCACCAAAAATAGTTGATATGCTACCCATGCCACTGTCTACTGCTGCTGAGAGTCCATCCACAAATACTGCTGCCCCTTTCCACTTAAATGAAGCCCGTCCTTCATGTACATATCCGCTTTTCCACATGTATCCGTTGCACCATATAAACTATTAATAAGTAAGTTTCCAATACGTATTATAAATATTAAAATTTGCAATTTCGACATTATATTGATAATCGCCATACACTGACACAATTCTGATATTCATGAGCGAACGCCCATCGTGGATCGAGAATTTCACTGACTTTCGCCCATTGTCAGCAAACAACATTTTACCATCACGAATTCACATAATAATTTCATACTAATGATTACTCTACAAAACTAAAGAGTAAAGAATTGATACTCTGCTATTTGGCAGCATCTTTTCCCAGCAATGGTTTATTCAAACTGCCCTTGGATAAGGAAAGGGGCCTGAGGGGGCACTTTTAATTGCAGTTAGGAACAACAACCTCTGTTGCACTGGTCTGTTTTCTGATCAATTCGAGTCCCAGCTGGTACCAGGTAACCTGCTAAAGTGTGTTGTTTCAATGTTTGTATGAGCTGATAGACATGTCTGGGAAGACATGAGAAGGTGGGGTTTCACAAGCCAGATGGCTTCATCAGCTAGGCAACAACTGTCTTTGTTAATTATATTATGGACAATGCTAGGTGGTATTTCCTCTGACCTGTTTCCCTGAGAGGCTATTACTACTACTACTGGACTGACCCTCTAGCTATTCCTATACAATCACACCTACGTATACAGATTGTGCATCATCGTTAATTAATTTATGTATTTAACTGAAGTATTTAGATGTAAGTGTTGTACTTGTACTTCTACTTTTACTTCAAGTACGTTTTAAAAGTAGTTTTATTTTTACTCAAGTACTTTTTACAAAGTACTTTTACTTTTACTCAAGTATTTTTTAGGTGAATTATTTTTACTTTTACTCAAGTACAAAATTAAAGTAATTCAGTCAACCCTGCATATTGTCAATCATATGACGAGACATAAATTATTCAATACTCAACAGTTTGGTTGTATTAAAGGTCGTTCTACAGTACTCCAACTGTTAAATGTTATGGACTTATGGACAAAAGCTTTAGATAGAGAAGAGTCCATAGACGTAGTACATCTAGACATCATGAAAGCATTCAACACCGTCCCTCATAAAAGATCGATAGGCAAACTTTAATCATATGGCATAGAGTATTACACACTAAGATGGATCCAGGCGGTCTTGTCTGACCGTGTACAACAGGTCAGTGTAAATGGAATAAACTCTGAGTGGGCAAATGTATCAAGTGGAATTCCGCAAATGGAGTGTCTTAGGACCGATCCTATTTGTTTTATGCAAAAATGATCTTCCTGAGAATATAGTTTCAAACGTATATATGTTTGCGGATGATACAAAGGTTTTTAAAACGATTAATAGTCCAAACGATTACCAGCATACACTACAAAACAATTTAGATTATTTATTTATTTAGTTATTAAGGTTTCGCCCAGATGAATGTAGTTTGATGCACGCAGGGAAAACAAAACAACAAGAAAGATAATGCTACGTATAAATTAGGAGAACTAGAAGAGCAAAAAAACATTGGGGTTATTGTTGATTCAAACCTAGAATTTGATAAACACATCAACCAAAAAAATAAATAAAGCAAACAGTATCATGGCATCTATTAGAAGGTAATTTACAGCCCTAAATCATCACAATTGTGTGCCATTATATAAAGTTTTAGTTAGAAGTCATTTAGATTATGCAATATCAATATGGTCCCCTTATTAAAAAACTACAAAGATGCCATCGAAAGTGTGCAGAGACGTGCAACAAAGCAGTTTCCTGGTATGAAGGATATTCCTTACGACGAACGACTTAAGAGATTTAAACTTCCCACACTTGCATATAGACGAACTCATGGTGACATGATTGAGGTATATAAACTGCTTCAAAGGGAATATGACAGTGATGTATCTAACATTGTCAAGCTGCACGAAGACAGTGATACAAGGGAATGAATTAGGGATCATAGTTTGAAATTGTTTCTAGAACGTGATCTACCGGATATCAAAGACGAATCGTTATCAGTTAATCAGGTTTCTGTCAGACACATAATACCTATGTCGTTTTCGCATGCGTAATCTGTGATAAAATCGGCCTTACTATGCAGCGATCTAACATACAACAGCCCGAGAGTAGCTGTAGTACAGCTGTCAAGCGCATTGGCCGGGGCGAACAGCTGAACGAGATTCGCGATGTCAACACACGTTTGTTTACTTAGAATTGCTTGGCGAGTGGGTGGCCGATGTCAGATCACTGGTTGAGTGATCAGTTGTTTCTGAACACCGCCTCGGCAGCCGCGTCTCGTTGATAACTTTGCGACAATGCCGAGTTCAATCACTGTCCTCCATTCATCAGTATTCAGACTTGACACATTGGAAAGTTCAAGTAGCTGACAGGCAGTGTACCTGTACGGCGGCATGGTTACGCAGCTTGGATCAGCTGTGGCCGTGCCTCATTGACCAGTTAAAACGTCCATGTGTGGTCAGGTGACTGAACCCACATTGTACAACAAAGAAAGTTTTTTAAAGTCAGTAAAACACACACATACGGCGAACTTGTGCAAGATGCAACTTCTTGGTATATTCCAGATATGTTGACGAACGTATACAATAAAGCTCGGTGTTGCAGAATAAATAAAACATATAAAAATGAGGCAAAATGTCGACAACTATTAGTATGCAGCCAGCTAGGCGCAAATCACGTCAGCATGCCACCAAATAAAACTAATATTGCAAGAAGCTTGATTGACTTACATAACTGTAAACAGTGATAAAAAAATGGAGAACGTATACAATAGATGTCTTTGTTCAAGAAGCTTCTTTCGTCTGGATGTTCCTTTCAACTGGAAGCGCTCTTTCAGTGCCTTTTCTCCAGTTGCTTCGCATCGAAATCGGACAATGATTGAGCAAGTGTGAAGTGTGCCCTGCTTGTCAGTCTTCTGCCAAAGGCGATGGCTACATTCAATCTGGTGTCGCTCAATGGGTGGCTTGAGCGACATTTTGTTGTTTCGTACTGTCATTACAACAGCAGTAGCGTCATCCACGTCGCCAGTCTCAGGGAGGCCGCGGACTCTCAGGTTGGGGTGCCTTGAATATTGTTCTTGTTGGTTAATTACGTGTTCCATATTCGCCACCTTTAGTTCAAGTTCAGTGATGAGGCCTTCTTTTGTTTTTAGTAGTGTGGTTAGATTGTGGATTTGTGTTTTCATGTTGTCTATTTTGTCAGATAATGTCTGAGGTAAGCAACTTTTTTCATTTTTATAGCAGTGTGCTTATCTTCAGTTGGACCTTCTAGCTATATGTCTATCATCAACAGGACAGTCTATCCGTGTGTCCATATTTAATTAAGTTGTCTATCTATATTCAATAAAGCTTTCAAACATTGTGTTCATCGTTAATATATAACAGGGTTTATATATACAGACAATTATAGTTATTAATCTGTCTTCGGTAGGGTTTTATAGTTATATGTCTAAATTCAATGTGGTGTTATAGTTTTATGTCCGAATACTGTTATGTCCATATTCAATACAATCTTATAGTTGTATGTCCACCTTCATTAGGATCGTATAGTTATATGTCTGTATTCAACAGGGTCTTGTAGTTGTTTGTCCATATTTAATATGGTTTTCTAGCAGTATTTATACGTATGAATGTGATACACATGACACTACCGATATTGTATAGCGAATCGGTTAGTTACTATTATATTAACCGAACTCGACACGGTAACATTTCGCAACACCACCTAGAGCTAGACTGCATTACGATGCAACATCCGGCTTGGTTGTATTAAAAAGAACAGGACACGAAGCCTACTGTTCAGTCTTCAGACAGCTAGAACTGCTTTTAGAGCTATATTTGATAAGTGTGTATTACACCGAAGCATAGGATCTACTTTACTTTCGTGAATAGCCCGTGAATAACTCACAACATCGGAACGTGACATATAATTAAGGAACTTGAGTATTTTGGCACATACCTCTTTGACGGACGTTTCAGTAGGTTGAGTGTTTGTCAATGCACTGATATTAACGATGTCGGCTGTGACTGTGACGCACACTTTTGTAGTCAACTCGGGCAAAGTCCATATCGACGTGCACCAGGACAGGACTCGAACTTTTTATACCTGTCAGGTCACATTACGCAGAGTTTAAACGCGGCTGTGCAACTACCATTCAGTAACACTTTATTTCGTCGACCAACTATTACACAAAGCACACATCAGACTTACAAACATCCGTCCTAACTAGACTGATAACGAACTGTGCGTCGTTCGAATTGATGTATATGGGTTCAGAACCCCTATTTTAGCCCCAGAAGCGGCTATGTGGAGCATATAGGGAAAGGCAGTGTTAGTTGAGCCACTGGGATAGTTGAGCCACTCATGTTTCCCGGGAAACTACAGCAGCGACAGTTACATGGTATCAGTGATTGAACATGTTATTAGAACACGATTGTCGTACAATACGTGCCATTTGTCAGAATGGTAAAAAAATGTGAGTTAAAAGTATGTTTTTGATGTTTTTCGAAACTTTTTGTGATTGTGATTAATGTCTGCTGGTGCGTAAACTGTCAACGCATGTGTCCAGACTTCATAGTCTGTGCTCTTACACATGTTTTAGCATTGCACAGGGAAGAAAATTATTTATATCACTTCGCACATTAATGAGAAGTTAAAACAGTTTAATTTTCAAAAGGGGATTAGTTGAGCCACCCAAGGCCCAAGGGAGGGTTAGTTGAGAGGCGATTACAGAACGAAGACGAGGGTTCTTTACCCCAAAATACATCAAGGAATTGGGAAATCGGATAGCTACAAAGCAACATATTAGCATTAGTTACACTAGGTACAATTCACCTATAAGCCTACATTAATAAAGTGTGTTGACTTATTAATTAAACGCGTAGACTTGTCAAAGACGTGCTGTACCCATTGGGTAGATGTTTTGGCTGAGTTGTTATTATGATTTAGTACAAGGCCTACGTAAATTTTACAAATAAACCATTTACTTAACTTACGCTACACTGTGGCTCAATTTACCCCACACCAAATGTTAGTTGGGCCACCTTACCAACCCTATTTGAATCAGCTGCATATAAATATATATGCATAGTAGATATTTTATCTCGGTATAAAATGATCTACAAATAATCATAGTTTATGTGAGTAAAAAAATGAAAAATGGCTCAAATAACACTGCCTTCCCCTATACTTTAGACTCAGGTGATAGCACTTGTCAGTCGGTGACCGTTGGCGCAATTATACGTTGGTCATTAGGTCGGATCTTTTTAATGTTAATTAGTCACCAGTTATGGCAGATGTGAAAGGTGTCTGGTACGGACGTGAATTTAAAAAAGGAGGCGTGTCCTTTTTCACGAATTCCACATAGCAAGTGGGTTATTTACTAGATATTTAATGTTGCTTGTATGTTTAAAGGAAAAGAAAATACCCCGGGAGCAAAATAAGTATTTTACTGACTGCCTATTGGAAATCTAACTGGTCTCACATCTATTTACTATTTATACCCGTTTTCGTCTGTCTTTGTGTCCATCATTCCAGCGATCCATCCAGCAATATATACGCACCTATGCGATTCCTCACGTGAACGTCCAAATGGGCCGTATATCCGGCCTGGTGCCAAGGATGTCACTAATTCATGGTTAATACGAAATGAGTCAAGTAGGTGTAGGTTATATCGTCAGTGGTCCTCAAGGGTAGGCAGCACGGGTGGTTGATAGCATGAGTTACTCGCCTTTTACGGGTTGGTTTCATAAGAGTTTTGTGTGTCTTTGTTTGTTTGACTTTTTGATCCAGTTGTCCCTTTGGATAATGTTTCTTTCTGGCATCTGTTTAGTGTCTCGTTTGTTGCTCTCACTGATGTGTCTGTTTATTATTATTGTATGTTGTTACACGTCGTCGGCAGCAAGTTGCTTATGGCTTATGAAAAAACAGTAGTCTCTCACCAGGCTGTATGCATGCCTTCGTCAACTTGCACAAGGAAGACCGTCACATTATGTCCTGTAGTCGGGTCACCTGGCAGCAAGTTGTCCATCTCCCTCTCGCCCATCAACAAGTCACCTTTCGCTCCCGTCGCCTGGCTATCTTGCGCTCCTGTCGCCTTTAGTCTTTCTTGATTGAAAAAAACTTCTATCACTATTTTTATAACCATTCAATAAGACTGAACAAATATTTGATCACCTCTTGATCTAGTGGTTCCTAGCGTTGTTAAATCACATTCTTCGATGCGTTTTACCTAAGGCATCTTGGATCTGGAATCAGCTTAGTTGTTCTTCTTTATGTTCTTTCTAGCGTATGTAAGTCCTTCTTACGATATGACCTCGACCCTTGTGATGATGCTGGTGTTATGCCATAGTGTTTGTATGCACAGGTGATACCGCTGCTCTTGGTGTCGGCAATAATCGGGTGGTCTCGGGGAACGCCAGCCAACGGAACCAAATACACGGAATGCTTGACATTATGCAGTGACCGATACGATGGCTGCAAGTTGGGATGTCAAGACGCACCAGTCATGTTGGTGCGCATGAACACTTACATGACATGTATGGGCACATGTCGCGTACATCTTATGGATTGAATATATCACATTTACGGAGCTTACACTTGTCAGGAACTAGCTTATGATATCGCGTATGATAGTACAATTATGTAGATCACGAAGTAGGCCAAATATTGGATATAAAGCACAATGTATGGAACTATTGATAGTTAGCTAGTGTTGATGTAGTTAATACTGTTTACCATCATTACTTACACACCTGTGAGAATACACGATTGTTAATTACGATTGCAATGTGCAATAAAAAACTATGTGAATGTTTTTTTACTTTTCTTACCGTTAAATAATTGATTAATTTGTTAATACATCCATTGAATCTGAACTATGATACTCTTACATTGTGACGGCACAATAGACCGTTGTGATCAAACGACAGCTATACTTTACGATATAATGAGTCATACTTAAGGATTCCATCACTCTCCAAACAGAGGCTCGCTTCCGGTTCTGGTCTCTCCCTCCAACTTCGTCTCTGCCGCCACTAATCTCGCTTATCCAACTCTCGCTCGTCGTTGTGAACTCGCCGAGAAGAGAGTGAGCGTTGACTGTTTCCGAGCGTGCGGAGCTTAATAAAATAATAATAATATGTAAACACGTACCACGCAACCGTTGAAACTTGAGCGTGCTGCCGTCCTCTGACTCTTGTTCTGTCTATAGCACGTGTAACGATCCCATTTGAATATGCGCTGCCGTGGAGTGCCAGCAGCCAATCAGCATCATTACAAATATTCTACACTAAATTTGTTTGCATGATTTGACATTTCTGCTTAACAGTTGTGTTTATATAATCAAAGCTCAAAGTTGATTCGAATTGCATTGTATAAACTGATAACAGCCAAATCCCCGGATGAGAGCCTAAATATGTATTCACCGACATGCTGACACAGTTCTCTCATTTCCTTGCATGTATGTCGAGTATCCCTAACTTGTAAATAATCACAAACTAATACAGTTCATTCAGTATCACATAGCAAGCGGCTTACGTAATAGATATATAATGTTATGTGAATGTCTAAAGGCCATGTCTTGTTCAAATAAATGTACATAAAAACTATATAAATATATTTGTATATACGTGTTCTTCAATGTTATGTCAAATAAGAAACTACATTGTGGGCAAAACATTGATTGAATTGAATTTAAACAGTGAGAGATCATAGTCTAAACATGGACATGTTTGTTTTCCGGCAAAGCAGTCATCGTCGGGTCGCATGGAATTCCAGCCGACGTCACAGAATATACGGATTGTTTAACACTGTGCAATGACTGATACGATGGCTGCAAGTTAATGAAGTCAAGACGAACCAGCCTTGGACAGTGTGTGCCAGAGCTATTACATGACGTGTATGCGTACATGTCGTAAAGAGTATCCGCATGTAGCGGATTGCTTCGATTGTTTTCACTAGCTGACAGTCATAGTGGACAACAAGCACTACCTTACGTAAACTGTTCAGCAAATGATTGCGGTAAAGAAGCATTGCGATCTTGGTGACAAGCCACTGGTTTGAATGTATCACATTTACGGATGAGCTTGCACTTAGCAGGAACTAGTTGACGCCATCGTGTACGAATTTTTTAATGCAATTAAATACGTGAGTTTCCATTTTAGTTTAAGCTTGAACCCGGCTTCGATCAGTATTTAGAACGTAATCAGGATTTTAGCATTTCGAATTCAATTAATGTTCTCGTTGTTTTATAGCCTCCATTTATGAACTCGGAGTTGAGTATGAAAGCGAGGCTTGACCAAGAACACGTTCTCAATGTATTTGTTCAACCATGAGCCCAATGTCGCGGACCCAAGACGTAACTTTAAAAAAGAAACTCGGAACGAACAAGAACCAAACATCACGTCACGCGACATATCACGTGTTCTCCAGACGAATGCACAAGTGTAGCAACCAGACGGTGCGCTTATTACATATTGACAACGCGGATGGACATCGGTGAGTACCATGGTGTTGTTACCTTTTTTGAATAAAGTTGTTATCGCTTCCAGTTGAAACCAGACACAGGTTTGTTAAATATCTTACATAATATAATGTCAGTGTGATTTAGAGCCTTACACAAAACATCTTCGCACGATATCTAGCTCCATTTTCTGCCATTTTCCAAGAATTCCATCCCATCATCATCATGTTGATTTTGGTCTTCCTCGTTTCTTTTTACCTCCAGAGGCCCAGGTTACTGCTGTTTTTGTGTTGGCATTCCCATCTCTCCTCAGTGTGAGGCCGACCCATCTCCATCGTCTTCCTTGGACAGGTGACTGACTATAAATAAACTGGTAATCAAAGCTGTGTCACTGTAAGATGGAATAGGTGGCGTTTGGGTAGTAGTAGTGAGTAGTTCATAAAGTATATACCAGGTTGTACCTAATGTCAATGTCATCCTCCATGCGGCGTAGTTTCAAGGACATCCGCCAGGTGGCGTAGGTCTGATCTTATCCGCCATTAAAGTCATACTGGAACTCACGTGTTCAGGTCACGTGACCCCGCTCAGCCAATCAACGACGGACGCGTTGAACATGTGGATATGAACAAAACAACATACGTTTTTGTTTGAAACTAGGGTACGTATACTCAAGTTTACAGCTGCAATGACGTAGCAAGTCGTAAACAACAATCGGCTTGCCCAGCCAACATACCACTCCCGTCTCCGCACTGTCCATTTTGAATTTATAATCAAGTTGTAGTAGTGCTAATATGCAGAGTGGCGCCACTGTCGGGGAGTTTGACATTTGATGTGGAGATTCTGTAGATCTTTATTTCATTTGGTAAACTCTTAAGTATTGTCAAGAAATCTCTCAGTTTCAATTGCATACAAGTGTGGATAGTGTTTGTATTGAAAATGTGTCTACAAACACAATAAAGCTGATTTTTTTAACTAGGTTATGTCACTCGAGTGCACTGTTGCAACGACGTAACAAGTCGTAAACAACAATGACGTTGCCCAGCCAACCAATCCTTTATACCCCTCGGCAACTGTCAATTTCGAATTTATAATCAGGTTGCGGCAGTGGTGATATGCTTAGTGGCGCCACTGTAGGGGGTATGGCATATGCATACGCGCGTGGGATTACGGCAGAAGTAATTATTACATGTTCTGCTTCACATGCTCCAACTGCTTCAAACATTAAAACGTTGAAAGGAATTGCATCAATAGATTATCGGGTGATATCAAAGGTTAGCACATGGAATAAATTCAACTCAGTGCAAGCAGTTGCCAACTTTATTGTTATTGTGATCAGTTAAAACTAGAGCAATTACATCGCCACGCCAACTTCTAAGCAAAGATCTACAAGCTAAGCGTAACACAGGTCCAAGAGTTCCATCTCCATAAAAATACATATGATATGATGATGCTGGAAACCATGTAATTGACAAAATGCATTACAAGTTTGCCATCTGTTCCTGACAGTTTTATTGAACGTGCATACTGCAATAAAAATGAACAACTGCCTAGCTCACTTACTGACGACGAACTGACGATGATGCTATGTATGATACAGAAAAATGTTATGTTAAGAATGTAGAATAGAATGTTGAAAATGCTCACCATATGCGTTCAGCTTGCTTGCAAGTGTTTCACGCAAACCATTGAAACATATTCATTCTCACTATCAACAAAGCTAGTTTACGATATTTCAGTTTATACCAAACACTACATCAACTGGATATTTGTATAGTGAGCTTTGTTCAGTGCATAACTTTCAGTGGAGCAATTGTATCACGACCTAATTGTATGATCGAAAAGTCATATTTTTCCAATGACTGAACTACATAACCCAATAACGCGAACGGAACTTATTTCAGCCCAACTATTACTTATAACTGAAATGTACATAGCTTCTGCGGATAATGAAAATGCGGAGATTACTTACAAAACACTCGCATTTAATGTGTATATAGTGTCTTTCATGTAGTTACACAGTACCGCTGCTGATGTCATGGCAGGCATTGTCACTGCAAATGTTCCATCTCCAGAGGAGCGTCTGGCCACATCAAAAGACAGAGAATACAGAGAATTCAGGAACATAAGTAAATAAGGTCGGACATGCCAACGTTAGGCAGACGTGAAGGTGAGCAGAAAGTTGAGGAAAAGTCCAAACATAGGCTAAAACGTTTGGCTAGAGACACAACAATACAGCCACAGTTTTAAATAAGAGCTGGTATTAAAGTTACATCATGTGACGAGTCAGTTGATGTGACGAGGTCCACTGGCCTGACAAAAACCTTCATCCTCCAAGGCACATTGAGGTGCAAGAGAAATAGAGGCATCACAAAAAGAATTGGACGGACAACATCAAATATTGGACAAGTTTCAACTCCTGTGAAACGCAAGTGGCAGCAAGAAACAGAAAAAAGGTGCAGCCAGATTGTTATGACGATCACTTTGGTGTGATGCTTGGATGTGTGTACATTGTCAATGTTATATCTCAATACGCTTTGGAATAAGACAGTGGGTGAACCAGCAAACTTGTGCAAGCACTGTCACAAGTGGAAGAGCAGACTCGTTCCTGAAAGCCTCCCATGTGACACGCACTCGACGCGCTCATCGGGTCAGGCGATGACTGCGGCTCCCAAACTTCCACCTCCAGATGCGTCGGGTGGAACAAGAACAACAAATCCGACTACGAATTAGACTTCCAGAAGTAAAAAACAATTGTCGAGAACTCCTGCTCTGCAGTTGCAAGAAGGGTGCAAGTGACAGTGCTAGTGCATCAAGGCAGCTCTCCAGTGCATTGCCCTTCACCATTGTGGTGGATACTATGTTACCCTACCTACAGTATCAATGTAAATAAAGTAATAGATCTGAATGTGGTGGAAAATGGTGTCATTGCCATCTTCCTCAGTACATTTGCCTTTCATGTTTGCCAAATGTGACGCATTTACCACGAAGCGCACTACTGTTATGAAATAATTAGAGTTACCTACTGAAATATATTCGACCACACAACTCTGCCAATGTAAATATTAAATATAATATTACATGGTTCTTGTCATCGTCGAACAAATGCCAATTGATTGGGTGACTATTTAGGCAGCAGTAACCTCAAACACAACGTTGTCTTCAGGATCCTGTATCAGGTCAGGTTCAAGGGCAACACACAAACATGTTGCCCGCCATAATATTCAAGTTGTGTTTGTTTTGTACAAAAGTGTCACAATACATTTGTGTCTCTTGGAATTGTGGCCTCTGTTTGCAGAGGCACACATTATAAAGAATGTGAACTAATTTCTGCTACTGTATTTCATAGAACATTATTGATACTTGTCCAGTCGTGTGGTTGACAGTAATCTTTCCGAACCATGGTACAATACCATGGTGTTTTGAAACAGGTAAACCATGGTATACCTTACAATTACCATACACAATATGTGAAAAAGCATGGTATACCATGGAATTTTAATTCGTAAACCAGATTATATTCTTAAATACTTAAAATACCTCCCCCTCTATTATTCCTACATCGTCTTTCTTAAACAATATATGAAACCTGTCAGTCCCAATTCAGCATCTGATATGTCTTCTTTGTTTGCCCATTATTAAGTTGTGCCTATTGTGTGAATGTAAATATCTTATACCATAATATTTATTTCGCTTTTTAACGACGGTGGGCAGTCAACGGTAGGTTCCGGTTGTATTGCGTCGGGTAGCCGTTACACCAGAGTATGTGTGCAGTTGATCGAAGATTATTTTAAGCGAATCCTGCATAATCTATATTCCATCCTATAAACATTAGTTACAACACTGGAAACTACCCCGACATCATCTTATCACTACATGCTCGTTCAGTGTAAGAATTATTACTAGTGTTAAAGTTTTTTTCAGCAGGAGTGCGTATTAATTGGTCATGTTGCTTAAAGTTTCGCTTCGTACAGTCGACTTTCCGTTTTCGTTGTTCTGGTTTTTGCAGTGTGGTGACGTTGATGTGGTGATATCGCTGGTCTTCGTGACGCCGGTCATCGGCGGGTCTCGGGGAAGGCCAGCTGACGCCACCGAATACACGGATTGCTTGACATTGTGCAGGGACCGATACGATGGCTGCAAATTTGGGAGTTAAGACACACCAGCCATGGACAGTGTGTGCCAGAGCTGTTACATGGCATTTATGTGTACATGTCATAACGAGTATCCGCAGAGAGCGGATTATCTGCAGAGAGCGGAATGATTCGACGGCTTCCGCCATCGTAAAACTGACAGTCGTATTGGACTTTAAATCCTACCTTCTGCAAACTGTTCAGCAATTCGGTACGACCAAGACGCGTTGTGATTGTGGTGACGCGTACATGTCAACCTGTGATGATCAAATTATTATCCAGTCAACGCCGCCCCGCGGGGACCCGACTACCTCGCACCTGGTCGCCTCGCATATCACACAATCGCACAAACGCAACTCGCAGCAACAAAAGTTTATCAATGCACGCCTAGTAGATATCCAACATAAAACCCAAATTACACATATTTCTTATACATTTCATATCACCTGAATCTCTGCATAGAGCTATCAATTGCATCACTCAACTCCTACAACTTAATGCGTTAGTCGTGAATGCGTTTGTCGCACCTTGCTTGCTTGCCGAACATCAACTCGCTAGTTCATCTATTAACATTCTTATACTTTCATTAAAATATGATTCACAATTATACCATTGTATCTGTAACATAAAACCGGTTCTATGCATATTAAATTTGACCACCTTAACCGAAGGAATTATGTTCGAATTCGTAATGGTTTAATTTCATTCAAGTAGTTAGTCACCAGGTGACACCTTTGCATTGCGCAAATATCACTCCCTGCTGTGCGTTATATGGCAGCACTATTTGCGTAGACTACCGTACGCTACTGAACAAAGGGGCAAAAGATAAATCCAGACTCATTCTCATCAACTACTTTGTGACAATTAACATTTTCAAACGATGCACAGTCTTCAGTGTGCACATCGATGGTAGCTGTGATATGTAATAGGCAAATGTTGGATCACAAGTTTGTAAGTGGACGGATGGCTGACAGTGATGGTGCTTAACGAATGTGTTCGTTGTCCTGCATTAGCCAGAGAAGAAAGGTGCCCCTGGACTACTGCAAGCGGTGAACAAAGCTTTGGATCTGACCAGAGGTAAGGACACGACGCTCGTCGGTGTCACCACTGCCGGCGAATCGTCAAACACTGACAGACAAGGTGAGCTATGACGTCTGCTTGCTGACCAAGTGCAGAGAGATGTTGCAATGTTCTGGTGTGCTGCTCACCGGTCGGACTTAGCCATTGAGTCGGTGGACAGCACTATACCGGAGCTGGGCATCTGGAAGTCTAATCTACTGGGACTCTTACGATTCTTAAGGTCACCGAGAAGGATGAAAATGTTTACAGCTCAGGCCGAGAACAGTTCCTCCTGCACCACGATGTCAGGTTTGCCCAGCACGAGTTGCAACTGGTGGATGCTGTGCTGAATAACCTTCCAGCCTGCATTAAGGTGTTGGAACAGATGCAGGCACCAGAAAGTACCAGCGACAGAAAGGAGAAGGCTGAAGCCAAAGGGTTTCTGAGAATCTGGAACCACCAACAGAAGTGGATCACCTCACTGATGGGCGACATCCTGGAAATATTTGACATACTCCCGAAAAAGTGGCAAAGATTGATTTGTTCATCACCGTTCTTATCACTGTAACTGACGCTGCCGTCAAGAAGCCTGAGCCTACTGAAGCCGCCAATGATTGCCTGCCAGAGTTGGACCTTGAAAGCGACCCTGCGCGACAACTGGCAGCTGCCTCAACCATTCGAGGACGCCGCCTGCCGCAGTTGCATAAACCTGCTGCTGCGCTTAATCTTCTGACGGAACGACAGATGGACTAGATTGAACTGGCGTCAGGGACTACATAGAAATCCACGGTGAGATTTGACGGCATGTCACGATTTATTACAACCTGTATAATGTTATTGTTCGATGACAAGTCATACATGCGTTGGTGTTTGCACTGGCGAAGCGACTTAGAAAATATTAATAAACTCAGACAATAGTAATAAATCATCTCATGGGCGCAGGTTATTATTATGAAATGCATTTTAAGACGTCTGACCACAGTGTGAGTGTCTTGCTATCACGTAGCTTGCATAATAGTAGGCCTATATGCAAAGGTTCGCTAAGTCTAGATAGTGAAACGATCAGTAAGCTAGGCGTTTATAAACAACATCGACTTACTAGCTAACAAACCACAAGAGCAGCTGCTTATACCACACACATATCAACGAAACAATACATGGAACAAATAACGGGCTTTTTGTCTTTAGATAAAGTTATTTTTTCTTAAAATAACGCGATTTTGTGGAACTGTAACTGTTTTGATTAATAAAATAAGGGGTGAAAATGGTGTTTGCATTGACATGGGCCTTTTATTATGACCCATTATTTTTTGCGAGTCTACACAATGATACATTACATGTGGTGGCTTATTGGTCTACTCCATGCAATCGCCCTGTGAAATTGGCCTCCTATGACAACAGCCCCTCACACAGAAATATTGGTGTTAACGAGTAACTGTGAAGCATCAATAAGAAAACAATATTCAACATTTGTGACAATGATTAGATAGCATATTTAAGAGATATCTGTACTATTTAAACATGTATTTATAAAAAAAACTGTAAATCATCAATAAGAAAACATTACTAACAATTAATTAGCATATTTAAGAGATACATGTGTGCTATTAATGTGTAACATATGTTTATTAAAGTGAAACAAAAGGCATCGTGTGGGGGCTATGCGCCTAGACGCACTAACAACTGACCACTTGCTAATAAAATCAAGAGAATCACGCCAGTGGTTTACCGGAATGTGTTGGGAGGTTCCTGTCATTTCATTTGCTTGCCTGGGGTAAAAATAGAGGCGATAACTTAGAGGGTAGAAAACATCATGGGTTCGGGCAACGTTGGATCTGTTTTAGTACACGTAGGAACAAATAGCGTCCAGATGGAGGGTACAACTGAAATAGTTAGGAAATACAGGCAGTTAGTCAGAACGCTAAAGCAGACGCTGTTTGAGCAGATAATTATCTCAGGGATTTTACCAGTAATAGGAAGGAGGGATCAGATATATCGAAATTGCTGGGGGATGGCAATTAACATGCTAGTCCAGAAGCTATGTAGGGAAGAGGAAGTTGGATTTGTGGATTTGTGTTGACGTTTTGTTGGGAGGGCTTATATGAACATGAGGGATGGGCTTCATCTAAGTGGAAAGAGTGCAGCAGTAAACATGACGGATGGGCTTCATCTAAGTGGAAAGAGAGCAGCAGTAAACATGAGGGATGGGCTTCATCTAAGTGGAATGAGTGCAGCAGTAAACATGAGGGATGGGCTTCATCTAAGTGGAAAGAGTGCAGCAGTAAACATGAGGGATGGGCTTCATCTAAGTGGAAAGAGTGCAGCAGTAAACATAGGTAGTAAACATTTTTTACACAAGAAGCGCGGGGGGGTACTTAGAGTTGCCTCAAGCAGGACAAGAGGCCACTAGTACAAACAAACCAGTAACAGAAATAAAATTAGAAAGGGAAGCAGATTGCGATCAGGCTGTTTAGTACAAAATAGTTTACGGTAATTCAACATTAACCATTGGATTCGTTTACCGAAGTCCAAACGTAAACGAATAGGATCACACAAAAATGGTTACTTCAGTTCAGTGTTTACAAGAGTGGATATTAGTTCATTGCCAGTTCCAGATGCTAAATTTCAGGACACTAAATCTTACTGTTTAGTGCAGCTAATTGTAACTCCAGAAATGGTAGTTAAGAAAATAAAGGCAATGAAGGATAATAAATCACCGGAAATTAATGGATTTCCTCCAAAACTACTACCGGTAATGGAAACAGTAGAACAAATCAGTATACCACTTGCAAAAGTGTTCAACTTGTCGTTAAAAGAGGTAGTTGTTCCTTTTGAATGGAAAGAAGCAAACACCATACCACTATTTAAAACGTGTTCGAGAAATAACTCAAAGAATTATAGACCAGTGAGTTTAACGTCAGTGATTTGTAAATTATTAGAAAGGTTAATTGAAGACCATATGGTGGACTTCCTTGTTAGGCATAAATTATTACATTCATTTTTACATGGATTCCTAAAAACGAGGTCTTGCTTAACAAATATGTGTGTGTGTGTGTTTTTTTTGTGTGTGAAGAAACCACTAAGTGGATAGACGTGGGATCGCCAGTATATATTATCTACTTAGATTTTCAGAAAACTGTTAACAAAATGCCACATCAAAGAGTAATATTAAAATTAAAGCTCATGGTATCGGGTGTGGCATTATTGACTGGATAAAGCAATGGCTGACTGAGAGAAGACAGCGTGTTGTAGTAGATGGAGAGGTTTCAAACTGAAAATCAGTTTTGATTGGTGTATCCTTAATATCCTTAATATGTTTAATATATATCAATGACTTGGACGACAATATAACAAGCAACGTACTAAAATTTGGGGATGACACAAAAGTGCGCACAATCAGTTTGGATGATTTCTGAAAAAATTGTGCAGTTATAATCTCTCGAAAAGGGAATCCCCCTACGGATGGGCCTGCAGTGCACCAAGTATCAACGAGCGCCGCGGTATCTACAGTAAGTGGCAATGAGGCAAGTGACACTATCCCGGGTTGAGGACACCACAGATTATCCACCCTGACGTCGCTGTGGTTTTCATGAGATAACAGAGTCGGTTGTCAACAGAACCTCTGGCCAACTGTTTGCAAGTTGATCGGATATCCCGGTAGTGAGAATGTAGGCCTGTTGCACTCTATTTTTAGTAACCAATACAATATGTAACTTTGTTTATAAAGGAATAAAGAATAAGCAGAAAATCTGGTAAAACATGGCAATGCATACTGTTCCTATGTATCACACATGTATACCAAATATGGGCGATATTTGACACTCACGTGTAACTTCATATTTTTTTAACATATCATACCTGAGGCAAAACGCCAACCAGGTAATGGGACAAAACGCCACTTGTAGGCGTTTTGCCCCTTGTACGTCATGTGTTAAAATTATTCTTTTATACAAATAGTTTATAATAATTATTTTATTTACACGGACACGGTTTGAATTTACAAAATAAAGACTGAAAGGGGCAACTATGGAAGTGAGCTGCTGACCAAATGGCACGCGAAGCGGCGTTCAACAAAAATAAAGTTCAACATTTCTGTCATGTATACACATGAAAGACGCGCCCCTTCACACATTCCCGAGTGTGGAATAAAGACGAAACCAACATAACAAACGTACAGAAGCCTGGTAATATTGTGGCCACTAAATTTGTGCAGCAAGTGGGAAAGATGACCAGTGGAGAAGGCGGGACCACTGTCACAGCGATACGTATCATGGGTGCGACAGGTGCATGCCTCCCCCAAGTTCATATCCCCTCGCCAGCGGGTGGTAGCAGCACTATTGCACGGAGCGCCGCCGCAGTAAGTCGGTTATGCGAGCCCAAATGGTTGCATTTTGCGGCTGCGGCTGTCATAGATGAACTCTCACCAACCGCCGACCCGTCAACCCGAGTCACCGACGATGAAGTTTCACCAACCGCCGACCCGTCAACCCGAGTCACCGACGATGAACTTTCACCAACCGCCGACCCGTCAACCCGAGTCACCGACGCTGAACTCTCACCAACCGCCGACCCGTCAACCCGAGTACCGACGCTGAACTCTCACCAACCGCCGACCCGTCAACCCGAGTCACCGATGATGAACTCTCACCAACCGCCGACCCGTCAACCCGAGTCACCGACGATGAACTCTCACCAATCGCCGACCCGTCAACCCGAGTCACCGACGATGAACTCCCACCAACCGCCGGCCCGTCAACCCGAGTCACCGACGATGAACTCTCACCAACCGCCAACCCGTCAACCCGAGTCACCGAAGATGAACTCTCACCAACCGCCGACCCGTCAACCCGAGTCACCGACGATGAACTCTCACCAACCACCGACCCGTCAATCCGAGTCACCGACGATGAACTCTCACCAACCACCGACCCGTCAATCCGAGTCACCGACGATGAACTCCCACCAACTGCCGCTGCCTCAACTAGAGTCACAAAGACAGACAGCCGAAGGCAATGAACTCTCACCAACCACCGGCCCGTCAACTACAGTTTAAGTAACAATCTTTGATGTAGCACTTTATCGAAAACTTTCTGAAAATTAAAGTAAACAACATGCACTGGTGACCTGTCATCTACTCACTTTGTAATATCTTCAAAAAAACATAAGCGATTAGTTAGACATGACCTTGCTTTTAGGAACCCATGTTGATATGTATTTACCATGTGGTCTCTAATTAATGTTTTGAGTAATTTACATACTACTGATGTTAAACTCACTGGTCTGTAATTTTCTGGCTTTTTCCTCGATCCCTTCTTAAATAGCGGCGTAAAGTTGGCCTCTTTCCATTCTGAAGGAACTATTCCATCTTCTAGTGACAAGTTAAACAATTTTGCAAGTGGTGTACTAATTTGCTCAACAATTTCTTTAAGCAGTTTTGGTGTTGGTTTACATGGTCTCGTGTAGCTATTTTAACACAAAGGATATCTTGTGAATATAATTGTTACCACTTGTTTGTCTAAGATTGTGGATATCAGTTTGTTTTATGCAATCCTTTCTGTTTTGTTCATATTTTAACACATGTGATATCCTCCAGGTGAATTTAGTTGTTACACAGTGGGTGGGCATAGTATAAGATTATGGTTGTCAGTTTGTTTTGAGCAGTATTTTACATTTTGTTAAAATTTTAACACATCTAATATCCAAGTGAATGTAATTTCGCACATCGTTAAAATTGCATTAAGGTCATCGGTTTGTTTTTAAAATAGTTTATATGTTGTTCGTATTTCAATAATAACCACGTATTTCAATAAAAACATTCGTTAAAATATGTCAATGATTTCTCATTGTTTTATCAAATGTAATCCAAAGCTTGAATCGCCAATGGTAGGCATTTTATCCCATCTGGATGGGCGTTTTGCCCCGCCCTATTTAATATTTTAATCTTGAAATCACGGCGAATAAAATTTACAAAGCAACTTCATGTGATGTAGACATTATAATGCTAAGATAATGAAACGCTATAATCAATAGGGCTTAACTTCTGACATCATACTGCATAAATATGAGGTGTCTCGCTTAATATGGGCATATTTCCCCACCCTACCCTATATGTACAACAGGATTAATAAACAAACTACATTATGTCTATAGGGTCAACAATACGCAATATCAGTGTTTAACATTGATTTTATTAAAGACTGGTGCTACCACACAAAAGAGAACTAATGTCACTCAATGGAGACAATTACAATAATAATATTATGTTTTACAAACAACATATTTACATCAACGTTTCGGTGACTGACGTTGTCCTTATCATTGAACACGAGTGCGTCACTCTGAGACCAGCACTGGGTTGTAAATACATGGAGCGAGTCTGTAGAGCAACATGTCGGAGTTGGTGGTCGGCAGGAGAGTGTCGTGAAGGCGCTGCCAGAAGAGAGACTGCGCACACTCGCCGTCTCCCCGCTCGATCAGCGTGCAGCGTGTGCGCGGACCCAGCAGTGCACGCAGCGTGCGGTTCATCGATGCATGCGCTATGGGCTTAATGTAAAGCAGGATCAACGACTTCTGGTCTCGTTGAAGCGCCATGTTTAGTGCAAAGTCGCACCAGTGGTCGTCACAGAAGTTTGGTGTCAGCACGAACAACACGTACCTGCTGGTCTCCAGTGATTGCACGATGTTTTCTGCGATGGGAAAGCCAGCCAGCGAATCTCGCTCATACACGAACATTGACAAAGCCCAATCAGTCTCCACTTGGTCAATAAGTTCGTGTGCCACCCAATCCAAGTCGGCATCGGCATACACGACACAGACGTCATGTCGGAAATGACCGGGGTCGTCTCTAGACGGGCCGCCATGCCACCAACGACGCTTCATTGAGTAGTAGTACCAGCGCATGCGCCAACGATTGATGTATAGGAAAAGCATCAGCGTCAGCGAGCAGAAGCCGACACCTCCGGCCACTATAAACACAATGAGCAGACTGACACCAGGGGTTGCTGTAGCACATGACGCCTCTATATCCGCTAGTGATACGCTCACGACACGTAGTTCGTGATTCTCAGCGCACGTCAACGTGTCTCTGGCTACGACACGTACGTTTGTCGTCCGCAACCAACGCAAGAACCCGAGCGACGCGCAGGCATTACACGACAGAGGATTACCGCTGATGTCCAGAGAGAAGTTGACTCGCTCCGACAGTTCGTCTAATGTATCTCGAAGGTCTTTCGACACAGACGCCATTTGATTTCTTGACAAATTCAACGATTGAAGCGACGTGAGACGAGAAAGATTCAGAGAAAGCTGCCACTTAAACAGATTATCGTTCAACTTCAGTACGCGATTTTTTTTCAAATTGACAAAGGCGTTTTGGTTGATCGTATGAAAAGAATTCTTCGAGAGATCAAGTTCTTCAAGTGAAGTTAGGTGATTGAAGACGCGACCGTAGAAGCCTGTCGTTTGCGTTTGATTTTGATTAACCACAAAGTCACCCAGTTTGTTATCAGATAGGTTGAGGAATCGAAGATTTTCTAAATATATAAAGGCGTCTGCCGATATATGCTGAAGGATTCCGTGACTCATGTCTAGTGTTTGAAGTTGCCCAAAACCCTCCCATGGTCCAGTAAGTGATTTAATGGCCTTCGAGTTGGACACGTTGATGTAAACAACGTTGTTTTCGGGGTAAAATGTAAGCGCATCTAAGTCATAGCCTGTGGATGAGAGTGACACGTGATCGGCAAAGACGTATCGTGCTGATGGCATAATGTAGACTGCATCCTCACGATGGGCTGATGTAGCATTGGTCTTCTTTTCCGTTGATCTGTTGTTAAATATTAATGACATAGGTCGACGGAATATGTCATCAAATGCAACGTCATCAACTCTGGTGTATGTTACTCTGAAGTCGTCAGGTAGGCCGCCATAGTACGATATATCGACACCAATCAACTGGGGTGGAAATGATCTGCCCACATCAGTTTCTTTGAGACCGTGTCTAATAAAAAACGCAATGTTGTTGAAACCAATATTCAACCATTGAACATTTGGCAGGCATTTTCCAAAGTACTTAACATCAATTGCGATTATGTTATTTTGACGAACAGACAATCGCCTAAGCCTCTTCGCAAATGGCGTATTACAAACGTCCATAAAGTTCAATACATTCGCTCGGCCGCCGCGTTCTACTTTATCCATGATTAACGAATCGATTCCCGAATTCTCCGTCGCCCATACCGCTCTAATCAATGTATTATAACCAATATGACTGTTACACGCCATATTTAGATTTCTTAGATTCGGCAAATTCGAAAACGACCCAAGCTCGACCTGCCTGAGTTTCGAATTTCGCAAAGATAGCGTATTGATATTAGTGCCACGCAAAGCCCGAAACGTGGCAGTCGTGATATTTATCATGTCTCCGCGGCGAAGATCTAAGATCTGTAGGTTCTTGAAGCGCGCAATGTCTGACGGGATATCGACGTGAGGAATGCTGGAAATGTGCAGCTCTGTCAAAGTTTGCAGCACGGAAAGTGATTGGAATGGATACTCAGTAACGCCTGTTTCGTCTGACATCCTATTTTGTGTAACTTTCAAAACTTTGAGAGAGCGCAGCGGACGATATAGACGCTGTGGAAAACATGCGTTGCTTATGCACAGGGAATTGCGGCTGATGTCGAGATACTGCAGAGAGCCCTGAGCATTGAACGTGTCCGGTGCGATTTGGTTCGACTGTATTTTGTTTTCACACAAGTCTAAATGTCTCAGTTCTGTCAGATTGCTGAAAGCCTTCTGTTCCAGTTTGCTGATATTGTTGTTGTTCAGTAGAAGTGTCGTCGTGTGAACCGGGAGGTCAAGCGGCACTGTCGTCAGTCGTCTGTGACTGCAGTTCACGTGGCGACCTTGGGCCCAAGACGCGTCCTTGGTGACGTGGCATGGAATTGTCAAGGTCGCAGCAACACTTCCAAAAAATGCCAAGTATAAACAGAGGCCACGACAGATGATCTCGACGTTCATCTTCATAGCTTCTTCTTATGTCCGCTGAAGATAAAATAGGCTTTCGTAAATCTTTTTGTAATACAAACGTAATACGGTAAAGAATACTGCCGTGAATCACAATAATCATAATTAGAGGTGTCCAACATTTATGCATCCAACTTAAATTTCAGTTCACTCAGCTGTATAAATGAGTGGTGCACATGTGAAAGAATAGTGTTCAAGCAGTAACTGCAGTGTTGCTTAATACTTCCCAGAGAAGTTTTATTGAAATGAACAGGCTGGTACCTTTACCTTACCATTTACCTGTTCGTCATACTGCTGTGGAAAACTACTTAGGCCCTATATGCCTGTGAGCTATTAGAGGTTTTACCAAGATGGACAGACTACATAATATCAAGATCAGAGAAGACACATTTACTCCTGAATCTATCAGACACAGAAGACTCGGATGGCCTTCGTAACTGACCATTGTAATCGAACCAAGTCAGCGACAGTGTAGATAACCGTGAAGGAAACACTAAACTTGTCTTAAAGGGACCTTTTACGCCTATCTGCAATATAACCTTCTAGTTGTGTGTACATATTCAATAGGACCTTCTAGCTGTGTGTCCATATTCAATAAGACCTTCAACCACTGTGTCCATCTTCAATAGAGCCTTCTCGTTGTGGGTCCATCTTCAATTAGACCTGTCAGAGTGATGTGCTGTGTTATACACAGGTCTGTGTGATGCGCCTAGTGCTGCATTGTAGTGTGTAGTTTTTGCTTCGTACTCTCGCTTTCAGCTCTAGCCGCCAGATAGTTCCTTGGGGTCAAAAGGGAGCCGAGTGTGTAAGTCTCCCCTGCTGGTATATAGCCTCTCCATGGACAAGACTCTTGAACAACCTCCACGTGGTACACCGTGGATACTGGGCACCCACCTAGATAAAGAAAGTGGCCTTCAGGGAACAGCTGGGGAGAATGGTGAGATTGGTGGAAGCGCGTGTGATGACTTGCATAGCTGGCGATTTTAATGGACGTGTGGGTACAGCAGAGAAGGGATAAGAAGAGTCGGTCGGGGGATTCGGATGGAGAACAAGGAATCCAGAGGGTCGAGAGCTGGTCAAATTGGTTATGAGAACCGGGCTGGCCGTGGCAGGAACATTATCTAAGAAGCGGGAAAACCACAAGAAGTGGCCAACATAAAACATAACTCGAATTGTTTTGGTAGTGAGGAGGCAGTAGATGTGGAGGGTGGGATAACTGCAATATAATTGGCTTAACTGCAAGGTAATTGTAGTTAAGCATGAGGCCACACAGCACAAGCCCCTCGTTTGTGTTGTGCCTTTCAAAGACACTTTTGTTGACGTAGCAGAGGAGCTATGTGGCGGAACGTCTGGAAAAGGGGATCCTCATCGAGGAGGAAAAATCAAACTTGGTGGACAGAAAAAGTAGCGAAAGCAATCGGAGAAAAGATAGATATGTGAAATTGATCAAGGAGAAGAGAGACAGAGAGAGAGAGAGAGAGAGAGAGAGAGAGAGAGATGAAAGTGATCAAGGAGATAGGGGAACAACCGAATACAACATTTCAGCAACTGTACGGACATAACAAGAAAGCGACTAGGAGAGGCGTGGATACATCAAAGAGGGAAATGGAGGAGGAACTATAAGATAAGTTAGACTAGGGTTGTGGAAAGAAGTTGGCACGAGAGAGGGATGGGGACAGCAAGGATGTAAAAACTGAATCAGCAATCAAAGATACGAATGGGAAGCTAATTACGAACAAGACATATGTGTCTGAGAGGATTATTTCCAGGAACTGCTAAACTAAACGCTAAACGTGTAGGGTTAGTCGGACAAGGCGATTGTTGAATGCTTGCACGAGAGAGGGGAATATCCAAAAGGAATGGCGGACGGGGTTGATAAGCCCTGTATGGAAAAGAAAGGGAGATGTTCACGACTTTGTAAAATACCGAGGCATCACGTTGCTGAGTCATGTTCTGAAGGTGATAGAAAGGATTCTGGTAGTAGGAGAGTGGAATGTGAAATTGGAGAAGAAAAACAATGTTTCAGAAGAGATAGAGGTAAGGAGGAAACTGTGGAAAAAAGACTGGAGGGACAGAAGAATATGGTCCTGAAATTCATAGACCTTGAAAGTTCCGAAATAGATGGGCATGGCCACGTTGAGGTGGATGGGTGTCCGAGTGGCGGAGGTGAGGATGGTCGAAGGCACATATGAAGAGACAGATATAGTAGTGTGCAAACCGGGAATATCAGAGGAATTTAGGGTGGACGTCTGCCTGAGACAGGGAAGTGTCCTAAGCCCATTGTTATTAATCACAGTAGTAAATCAGCAGGAAAGCGATACGAGATACATTCTCCGGAAGTTGATATACGCAGATGATCTGGCAGTAGTAGCGGACAGTGAGGCAGACCTTCAAGAGCAGTTGGTAGAGTGGAAGGGAGTCTTTGGCAGATATGAACTGAGAGGAAGTCTACAGAAAAGATGCTTAGCTAATTCATAACACCAGCATACCTATACGACCTAGAGAACATGGCAATGACAGAAAAACAAACTGCCAAATGATTGTGTTAATGCTAGTAGTGTGAATATGTTTAAAATGGAATTGACAGATATTTGATAAGGGCGGGCTACACATAGATGAGAACATTGTTGGATTCTCGATAAGCCAATGGCTTCCTTGTCCACTTGCCATCTGGAATTTGTTGTTTGGGATGGAAATCTTGTTAACTCTTGTTAAAAAATCTTCAATTGGGTTCTCTGTCTATATTCAATGAAACTGTTAAGCATTGTGGTCATCGTAAATATATAACATGGTCTACATAGGCAGAAAATTATAGTTATTCATCTGTCTTCAGCAGGTTTTATAGTTATATGTCTATATTCAATGTTGTATTATAGTTTTATGTCCATATTCAATACAGTCTTATAGTTGCATGTCCACCTTCATTGTGATCATATAGTTATGTACCCATCGTCAATATGATATTATAGTTATATGTCTGTATTCAATTAGGTCTTATAGTTATATGTCTGTATTTAACATGTCTTGTAGTTGTTGGTCCATATTTAATATGGCTTTCTAACAGTATTTATATGTATGAATGTGATACACAGGACACCACCGATATTGTGTAGCGACTCGGTGACTTGCATTTACTATTATATTAACCGAATTCTACACGGTAACATTTCGCAACATCACCTAGAGCTAGACTGCTTTACGAAGCAATATCCAGCTTGGTCGTATTAACAAAAACAGGAAACGAAGCCTATTGTTCAGTCTTCAGACAACTATAAACGCCTTTATACCTATATTTGATAAATGACTGTGACAATGTGTATATTATACATTTATTTTATGGTTATACTAGAGTCGTAGTGATAGCCACTCTCTTACGTAACAAGGTTATACAGCTATTGTCGAGCCAGGCTAACCGGTAGTCCTAGAAATGGGCATTATGTTAGGTAACAGGCCGGTAATGTTTACTGAAGCGTATCACTGACTGGTGGACTATATATACGCTGGGGACTGTTCTAACCAGGGTCGGTCGATTGTAGTTCGCGAGGAGGCGGCTGCAATAGTTATGAGACGGCCGGTATTAAGCCAATATTTGCATAAAGCGTGTCGGCCATTGTTGGCATAGAGCTTGTCGGGTGACAGCCCTGTAATCATATTTTGTATAATTTAAATGGTAAACGGATATGATTATCATTGCGTTGTTATTCACGTGTATATGGTGATTCGTTTCTGTCAGCGTGGTGATTGGGTTAAATTGTATCATACAGAACCACCTTGGGCTGAATAGATTTAACAAGATTTAACAAGATTTGCCATCCAAGCCAAAGGCCCAGATGGCAAGTGGACAAGGAAGCAATTGGCTTATCGAGAGTCCAACAATGTTCATCTACTTATAACCCGCCCTCCTGAGATATGTGTCAACCTTGTTTTTAAACATATTCACGCTGCTAGCAGTTACACAATCTGTAGACAATTTTTTCCATTCATTTATTGTCCTCTGTGAGAACGAGTGCTTCCTGATTTCCAATCTACATTGATCCTTTACTAATTTTTCCTCATGTCCTCTAGTTCTGCTATCCTTCTTGAGTGAGAAAAACATATTTTTATCAATATTTTCATACCCATTAAATATCTTAAAAATTTCAATCTGATCTCCTCTTAACCTCCTTGTCTCTAGAGTTGTTAAACCACATTCTTTCAGGCGTTCTTCATAACTAAGGTTTCTCAGTTCTGGAATCATTTTAGTTGCTCTCCTTTGTATGCGTTCAAGCGCATCTATATCCTTCTTACGATATGGTCTCCATGCTTGTATACAGTATTCTAAATGAGGTCTAACTATTGCTTTATAAAGAGGTATAATTAACTTTTTTCCCTTGTATGCTATGTTTCTTCTAATCAATCCAAGAATTTGATTACCCTTTGAAGCTGCAATACCACACT
>BSQZ01000052.1:2332500-2542500 GCA_033239005.1 Lamellibrachia satsuma
AGTTAATGTTTTCTTTACTACTATATTAAATCTTTCATTTGATGGCAACGTACCAACATTTCTAAATCATTCACCGAACTGGGCCGAAATTGAGGGATATCCAGTTTTGGGTGCGTTTTTCTGAAGGGTAGGCCCTATGTAATTTTATCGAATTACACACAACATGTGTGTTAATAGATGATTAATGTGCTGTGAAAAGTTGAAGATTTGATGATGAATCAATGAAAATTTGTGCTGGAATCAAAAGAAACGAACATTATAATGGCAGCCTATTTTAAAATCAAATGTGGCTTCACCCCTTTTGCTACATGGACGGCTGTAAGCTGTATATTAACAAACTAACTGTGGGGGCTGTCTGTCAGTGTATCCTCCAAAGCGCTCACATACATTTGCCTCTTTCTAAGTCCCTTTGCCTCCTTGTACCAGCGGCTTTTGATCTACCAATTGGCGATGTATTAAAAAACCAAAGGCAGTTATTTAGAGTTATTTACTATTATGTTTTTCTACCTGTCGGACCAAGACGGAAACAGTGGCCGAATTGATAGCTGCGTACGCAAGAATGTCTTATGCAATTAATAGAACATCATAATTTGAGTATGACACATTAAAACATTGAGCCAATGATACTAGAACGCACAATAAGGTTTGGCACCACTTAGGTGAAGAGAACATATGTTGTGGCCGAATTAAGTGTGAGCCACTCTCCAGATGGCGTAACCATGACCCCACCATTTATATATTAATACACTAATTTGGGGGCAGTCTGACAGTGTTTCCTCCCAGGCACCGACATCCACTCGCCTCTTCCTGTGACCCTTTGCCTTCTTACCCCAGTTATGTGAATTTGTCGAAATACTCACAGGCTGTGTGTTAATGGAGCTCCTGTGTTAATGGAGCTCCTGTGTTAATGGAGCTCCTGTGTTAATGGAGCTCCTGTGTTAATGGAGCTCCTGTGTGCTGTGAAATGTTGAAGAAAATCAAATCTTATGACAAACTTTGCAGGAATCAAAAGAAACGTTACAATGGCAGCTTATTTGACAAGCAAATGTGCTTTCACACATTTTGCTACATGGACGGGTGTAAGCTAGTATATTCATAATTTGGTGAGCATGACTGACATGTTTGTCAGGGATCGAGATGTTTATGCTAATGGCTTACCGACTAGACATTTAATAGAGGACATCCTTTCGAATACCACCATTAAAAAACACAGTGCAAACAAATATTACGACCATTGAATTGTATAATTAAATATACGGCATTTTGGCAATGTAAACTTGATTGTTATATCCAACATATTAAATGTCTAGTGATAAGTAGCAAATGTGAATCGTCAGGCAGAAATAGCTAGAAAACATAAAAGTTGACCAGGCCTGATGGAGGACAAGCTGAACCTGACTATTCGGTCTGTTTCTACAACTACACAGACAGTGGATAGGGTGACAGGACAATATATATATATATATATATATATATATATATATATATATATATATATATATATATATATATATATATATATATATATATATATATATTATCTGATTACAGTGACGTTGTCATTCTGGTGAGTGAGCCTCTAATGTAAAATCGGGTTGAGGGCTGGTTGAGCAGCGGAACGAAGACGAGTGTTCTTTACCCCAAAATACGTCAAGGAATTAAATTTTTTCCGAGTTAGTTACACCGGTGGCGATTGGCCTATAAGTCTACATTAATTAAGTGTGTCGAGTTATTAGTTAAGCGTGTCCACTTGTCAAAGATGTGTTGTACTCATTATGGGTAGATGTGTTGGCTGAGTTGCAATTAAATTTTGTGAGGCGAAGTATATGTTTTGGTCACATTTTGAAGATTCTAACTTGTTAGAACCTATTCAAACAAGACTAACATCGTGTAATTGAACCGACAGAAAGGCTATGAGTAATGACATTCTGAGAGGTATTGGAAGCCTAATCGAGAATGGTATCAAAGTACAGTGTGTAGCACGGGACTGGAGCTGATTCCACAAAGTCATCCGAAGGGAGTAAATGAGTTGACTCTCGCAGAGAAACTGGCAGACCTCGAGGGTAAGTTTAAAGCGCTCGTGGACACTCTTTATGGCACTTAATCCGATGCCGCAACTAACAGCCAGAAGACCTCTGCATTGGACACTGACTCTAAATTACACGGACAACTGATACAGCAAGTATTGGTTAAAACCAATGATTATAATGCGAAGTACCCATCATTGGCAGAGGTGATTGCTGGTGGCTCCGACACTCGGCCACTACAGAAGACGGGGCACTAACCGTGACGGGGCGCCGGATGGCAACGACAATGATCAGTGTAAACGCAAACAGGAAGCGGACCGCGAATCGCAGCCAATACGCGTATCGCCACTGCACGACGCAGCAGTTACATGATACGTTTATGATCCCAGCAGACCAGAGACGAAACCAGCAAAAACAGTGGCAGAGAGAAAATCGCAGTAAGCAACCGCGGAACACGCAGATGAGAGGAACCATCGTTGGCCAGGGGATCGATGCTGCAGTAGTTACCATGGTGCCTCCTCCCGACAGAGACTTCTTTATATGCCGAGTTCATAAATTGGACGGGGTTGGTGAAGTCGGTGAATGCATCACACGAAAAGGAGTGAAATTCCGTAAACTAACAAAAGCCAGCAATGACAATGCAAACCGAACTCCTTCACATTAACAATCTCTATGCATGACATAGACAAAGTGAAAGACCCTCTACTCTGGACGATGGTCTGGAATGTGGGGAGATGGTATGTTAAAACAAAGAGTGAATCCATCAGGAATAAGGATGTTGTAGCACTGTGTGTATCTTTGCAATAACGTCCAACGCTCCACCGACTAACCGTATACAACCACTGTCTATTATTAGTTATAACTGTAAACATTTTAGAGACAGAGGTGCGAAATTTTATTTTATATACAATACTAGTAAAGAATGTGATGTGTTACTTATGCAAGATCATTGCCTACATAAAAGCGAATTAAACAAGATGTGCAAATTTGGTGATGGTATGGCAATAGCTGGTAAGAGTTCCATGGATGAATGTATTGACAGGGAAGGACGCCCATACGGCGGATGTGCAATTCTGTGGAAATTATCACTTGTTGTTTTCTGACCATGTACCACTTACAGTTATGTTGGATATAAATGTAGACCACGTGTTCGAAAGGAACTATTGTCGCAAACCAGCATGGCATAAAGCCAGTACTGAACTCATTAACGAATACAGTAGTAATCTTGAGTATAAACTCTCCATGTTACAATACGATGAAGAGGCTTTGCCGTGTAAGAATGCAATGTGTACAAAACATGATAACGAATTATCTAGAGTATACAATGACATACTAAATATGTGTGTAGCATCGTCAGAATGTATACCTACCACCTGTCCTAAAAACAATCTTAATTCACGTGGTGGCAAAAGGAAACTTCGTGGGTGGTATATTCTGACATCGACAGTGGCGAGCTGTGGGAAAGCCTCACCAGGGTGACATTACAGAAATGAGACGTATAACAACAGCTCGCTATCATAGGGCTGTTAGACATATTATGAGAGAGGATGACAAAGTTCGTACTACTAAGATGGCTGAAGCCATTAGCGAAAATAGAAACCGGCACTTGTGGTTTGAGGTGCCCTGGATAAAGGGCAGAAATAAATTCTTGCCTTCAAGTATTGATGATGTGGTGGGTGATGAAGAAATAGTAAACAAATTCTGATAAATATAATCACCTCTACAATAGTGTGTCATATGATGTTGATGAGATGAATGTTATAAATACGGAGATTAACAAGCAGATTTAAAAAAAATGTTGCTTGTGATATATCAGTTGATGAGGTTATCGAAGGTGTCCAGTGACTGAAGTTGGGTAAGTCGGATGGTGAAGAGGGTCTCAATTCTAATCGTATCATACATGATCCGAAAGTACTCTCTGTGCTTTTAGCATTAATTTTTAACAGTATGTTGGTACATAGTTTTAGCCCCGACTCAATGTTAGTGGGAACTATGGTTCCCATACCAAAAGATAAGAGACAATTATTATATACATCCGACAATATAGCTATTACTCTTGGCAGCATCGTTGCCAAACTGTTTGATGTTGTTATACTATCTAAGGAACAAAATGCTCTTGCAACATCGCATTTGCAATTTGGTTTATATATATATATATATATATATATATATATATATATATATATATATATATATATATATATAGCCAATTTCGGTCATATTAAGACGAATGTAAAATGCAATTTATTTAAGCAATATTGCTGCTCTTATTATGGACCCCCGCTATGGGATCTTCAGAGTAAGAGTGTTGGCACTATTTGCACTGCATGGCGAAAAGCGCTTAGAAAGTTGTGGGGGATAGCACCGCTTACACACGGTGATGTTAAAAAAAGGTAAAGGTAAGTTCTTATATAGTGCAGTGTCCAGTCCTTAGGACTGCTCAAAAGGCTTTACACTTCACCCCTGGCAGACCTGTTCATTCCAAGGCCATCTCAACTTCTCTGGGAACCATTATTATCGGAGTATTGCTATCGGATAATTTGCCATTATTGGTAATCTTAAAGCAAAGGTTCTAAACATTTATTCATAAAGCTATGAACCACAATTCACATATTATAAACAGTGTTGTTAAGTTGTCCATTGCAAATCCATGGTCAAATTATAGCGCAAATTATCGTCATATCCTAAATGAATGTGATACAATGTATGACGTGTCTGTGTATGATAGGCTGGTTTGTCTAACGTAACAATATGAAATGTGAACGTTTTATTGGAAATGTTAAACATCATAAATGGTTTTAAGACATGTAATATTTTAACGATGATGATGACAACTGCATTATTACGGACATTACTGTATTTTAAAGAATGTATAATTGCTATTTTTAATGTGCAAAAATAAAGATTTTATTTATTATATGTATTATTTTTGTGTAAATTATTTACTAATAATCATAATTTATGTGAGTAAAAACAATTTTGACTTATGAATATTATTACGCCCTAGATATCAAAAAGAATGAAAAATGGTTCATCTAACAATGTCTTCCTTTGTTATAACTTTTTTAAATACTGGGGATTCTTGAGGCAGAAACCATGCAATTAATTGTCGAGCAAAGAAGCATTTTAATGACTGCCTATTGGAAATCCAACTGGTTTCGCCTCTATTTACTATTTGGACCCGCTTTCATCTGTCTTCGTGTCCATCATTCCAGCGATCTATCCAGCCATCCATCCATCTAGCAATATATTCGCACCTATGCGATTCCTCACTTGAACGCCCCCAAGTGGGCCGTATATTCGTCCTGGTGCCAAGAATGTCACCGATTCATGGTTCACACAAAATGAGTCAAGTAGGTGTAGGTGATATCGTCAGTGGTACTCGAGGGTAGGGAGAACGGGTGGTTGATAGCATGAGTTACTCGCCTTTTACGGGTTGGTTTCATAGGAGTTTTATGTGTTTTTGTTTGTTTGAGTTTTTTTATCCAGTTGTAACTTTGGATAATGTTTCTTTCTATCATTTGCTTGTTGTCTCATTTGTTGCTCTCATTGAAATGTTTTGTTATTAGTATCGTATGTTGTTGCACGTCGTCGGCAGAAAGTTGCTTATGTCTCATGGATTATAATGGCCGCGTATGAAAAAACAGTGGTCTCGCACCAGGCTGTATACATACCTTCGTCAACTTGCATAGTGTCGACGGAAGGCCGCTGGATGAGTATGCAATCTTGGCAATGGAAAACCATTGGATGAATACGCGAAATATAAATCTATAGGGGAACAACTCGCAAAAAGGTCCCCTTAAGAAAGATTTATCATAAAGTTAACACTATTTTATTAAAGCTATTTGTTTCTACGGAAACATCTCCAGTTATGTCACTACGTCTGCTGTATCAGCCTTAAACGATGAGGTGACCTCTCCCTAGCATCTCTCTCGTCGTCTTTTCTTACTCCTAAATCCACTGCTTTATCATCTCATTCACCGACACAGCCCACGTCTTCCTGTCCAGCCAACGCCAAAACTAATTGTTTCAGTTGATCTATATCCACCACTAGACCTTACCTTCTCAGATCCTCTACACCCAAATGTTCGAATCTCAAGTCAATTGTCTCAAGTAAAAGTGTAACTTGAGTGTTACACACTTGTAATCGAGGACTCGAGTCTCCCAGCTCTAATAGCTACTTATTTGCCAGGTTACTGTATCCAGGTGTATGCGTGCATATCGTCTATATTTAGTTGAATCCGTTATGTAACCATTAGCCAGTGAGACCAATGGTGACACTCATAAAAAAAGTTGAAGATAAAATATTCCACTGACATTCAGTGGTGACCACAAAAGGACGCCACAGTAGAGAAAGGTTGATCAAAGTTGCTAAGTAACCTGCCGATGAAGGTGATGACAAGTCTTGTTGATGACCCACCGGAACGGACACTCACTGGACACACTCGTGTCCTTCAACATGTACAGCGAATGCAAACACGCATGAACTGTTTGTCAGTTAAGTTGCACTTGTTGATAATCAAAACACTTGATTTACCATCTGGCGTCAGCCGCAAAGTCTCTCTCTTTTACATTTCGGTCGCCTTTCGATCAGTTGTGCGAGTGTTTGCAGGAGTGTAAGTTTGTTTTGGTTGCTCAAAGTATCGCTTTTTCTAGTTGTCTTCGCATATTTATGATACTGTTCTTTGTAGTGCGGTGACTTTATGATGTTTTAATAATGTGTTTTAATGCTTACCCTTTGTTTTCTTCAGAACTACCGCCATCGGACATGAAGTTTGTCGTCGTAAGTAGTAACAACACTATTCTAGTCACCCGTCTCGTGTATGTACCGCCTTCGTTTATCCTTAAATCTCCCGTTTTACACCAGATGGCTCTCCCTACTCAAGATAATTAGCAATATAATTATCAAGATTGCCATGCAAAGCAAAAACACCTGAGGGCAAGTGAGCAAGGAAGGAATAATTATTGGTTTATCGAGAGTGCAACACTTGTTCATCTGTAACCTGCCCATGTGAGATAGTTGTCAATTTTGTTTCTGAGCATGCACTCACACTGCTAACACTTACACTATCAGTATATAATTTGTCTATTCATTTACCATCCTCTGTGAGACAGAATACTGTCTGATATCTAATCTACACTGTTATTTCACTTGTTTCGTGTTCGCTAGTTCTTCCATCTTTCTTGAGTGAAAAAACTTATATCATTATTTTTATAACCATTCAATATAAAAAAAAATATTTGATCACCTCTTGATCTACTGTTTTCTGGGGTTATTAAACCATATTCTTCTAGGCGTTTTCCATAGGCATCTTGGATCTGTAATCAGTTTAGTTGTTCTTCTATATGTTCTTTCTAGCGCATCTAAGTCCTTCTTACGATATGACCTCGACGCTTATATATTCGATGGTGTTATGCCACAGTGTTTGTATCAACAGGTGATTCCGCTGCTCTTGGTGTCGGCAATGATCGGGTGGTCTCGGGGAACGCCAGCCAACGGAACCAAATACACGGAATGCTTGACATTGTGCAGTGACCGATATAATGACTGCAAGTTGGGATCTCAAGATGCACCGGCCATGTTGGCGTGCATGAACACTTACATGGCGTGTATGCATGGTACATGTCGCGTACATCTTCCTCTTATAAATTGAAAATATCGCATTTGTGGAGCTTACACTTAGCAGGAACTAGTTTACGATATCGAGTATGATAGTACAATTAGGCATTATTGAGAGTGCAACGATTTTAGCTGGATGCAGACAATGTGTTTATTTTCAGTGCAAACTCTAAATGTTAAGACTCCTGCTATGTCGATAACACGTGCGACGATTCCACTTGACTACGCGTTGCTATGGAGCGCCAGCAGCCAATCAGCGTCATTACAAATATTCTACACTAAATTTGTTTGCATGATTTGACATTTCTCCGTAACAGTTGTGTCAATATAATCAAAGCTTAAAGTTGATTTGAATTGCATTGTATAAACTGATAACAGTTTACTCTTATTTAATGAGTTAGCCAAGTCCCCGTAATTATGTATGCACCGAGATTCTGACACAGTTCTCTCCTTTCCTTGCATGTGTGTCGAGTATCCCTAACTTGTAAACAATCACAAACTAATACAGTTCATTCGATATTACATACTTACTAAATATGTAATGTTGTGTGAATTTCTAAAGGCCATGTCTTGTTCAAATAAATGTACATAAAAACTATATAAATATATTTGTATATATGTGTTCTTCAATGTTATGGCAAATTCGAAACTACATTGTGGCCAAAACACGGAATAAATTGAATTTAAACAGTGACAAGTCATAGCCTAAACATGGAAATGTCTGTTTTCCGGCAATGGTGCGTGGGGTGGATTAGTGACAAAATTTGTTTTTAAATCGGCCACACTGTTGGGAGAAATGGGAATAACAACACACAAATAGCACAAACCTTGGCGCCTGAAGGTAAAAGGAAAAGAGGAAGACCAACATTAACACGGAGGAAGAAGTAGAGAAAAACCAACTGAGATGGGGTGTGTGATTTTATGAAGAGTGTTGATCTTGCTGTTGGCAGTCAACATCGGGTCGCATTGAAGTCTAGCCGACGTCACTGAATATACGGATAGTTTAAAACTGTGCAAAGACCGATACGATGGTTGCATGGACAGTGTGTGCCAGAGAAATTACGTGGCGTGTATGCGAACATGTCGTAAAGAGTATCCGCATGTAGCGGATGATATGACTGTTTCCACTAGCTGACAGTTATATTGGACAACAATCACTATCTTATGTAAACTGTTCAATGATTGCGATCAAGAAGCATTGCGATCTTGGTAACAAGCCACTGGTTTGAATGTATCACATTTACGGAGGAGATTACACTTAGCAGGAACTAGTTGACGCCATCATGTACGAACTTTCGAAAGCAATTAAATACGTGAGTTGCCATTTTAGTTTAAGCTTGAAACCAACGTCGAGCAGTTTTTACAACGTAATCAGGATTTTAGCATTTAGCATTTGTTTTATAGCCTCCATTTATGAACTCAAAGTTGAGTATGAAAGCGAGGCTTGGCCAAAAACACGTGCTCAATGTATTTGTTCAACCATGCGCCCAATGTCGCGGCCCCAAGACGTAACTTTAAAGAATAAACTCGGAACGAACGAGAACCAAACATCACGTCACGCGACATATCACGTGTTCTCCAGATTACGTCAAAACAGTTTGTTGCTGTAAACTGACGACATGAATGCACAGGTGCAGTAACCAGACGGTGCGCTTATTACACATTGACAACCTGGATGGACATCGGTGAATATTAACTTGATGATCTTTGTTGTAGATTGCTATCAGAACTTGATACCGTCACAACTGGCTGGTTACACTAAATCATCCCCGTTGTTACTTTATTTTTATAAAGTTGTTATCGCTTCCAGTTGAAACCAAAACACACGTTTGTTAAATATCTTACATAATATAATGTCAGTGTGATCTAAATCCTTACACAGAACATCTTCGTGCGATATCTATCTGTATTCTCTGCCATTTTCCAAGAATTCCATCCCAGATGGTTTCTCTCTACTTCTACAGTCGTCGTTCTCCGTGTCTTCCTCGTTTCCTTTTACCTTCAGTTAGTGCTATTTTTTGTGTTGTTATTTCCATATCTCCTTAGCGTGAGGCCGATCCATCTCCATCGTCTTTTGTACATGTGACTGACTATAAATAAACTGGTAATCAAAGTTGTGTCACTGTAAAATGGAATAGGTGGCCTTTGGGTGACTGCGTAGGTTCGTAAAGTATCTACCAGGTTGTACTTAATGTCAATATCATCCGCAATGTGGCGTAGTTTCAAGGACATCCGCCAGGTCGCTTTGGTCTGATCTTATCCTTATCCGGCATTAAAGTCATACCTGAATTCACCTGTCCAGGTCACGTGACACCGCTCAGCCAATCAACGACCGGTACGTTGAAAATATGGATAGGAACAAAACAACGTTCGTTTTTGTTTGAAACTATGTATACTCAAATGCACAGTTGCAATAACGTAACAATCGCGTTGCCCTGCCAACAGACCACTCCAGTCTCCTCACAGTCCATTTAGAATACATAATCAAGTTGTAGAATTCATAATCAAGTGGCGCCACTGTCAAGGAGTGGAGATTCTATAGATCTGCCCAGCCAACCAAGTTGTGGCAGTGATGATACACACGCGCGTGCGATTACGACGGAACAAATTTAACAAGATTTGCCATCCAAGCCAAAGGCCCAGATGGCAAGTGGACAAGGAAGCCATTGGCTTATCGAGAGTCCAACAATGTTCACCTACTTATAACCCGCCCTCCTGATATATGTGTCAACCTTGTTTTTAAACATATTCACGCTGCTAGCAGTTACACAATCTGTAGACAATTTGTTCCATTCATTTATTGTCCTCTGTGAGAACGAGTGCTTCCTGATGTCCAATCTACATTGATCCTTTACTAATTTTACCTCATGTCCTCTAGTTCTGCTATCCTTCTTGAGTGAGAAAAACATATTTCTATCAATATTTTCATACCCATTCAATATCTTAAAAACTTCAATCTGATCTCCTCTTAACCTCCTTGTCTCTAGAGTTGTTAAACCACATTCTTTCAGGCGTTCTTCATAACTAAGGTATCTAAGTTCTGGAATCATTTTAGTTGCTCTCCTTTGTATGCGTTCAAGCGTATCTATATCCTTCTTACGATATGGTCTCCATGCTTGTATACAGTATTCTAAATGAGGTCTAACTATTGCTTTATAAAGAGGTATAATTAACTTTTTTCCCTTGTATGTTATGCTTCTTCTAATCAATCCAAGAATTTGATTACCCTTTGAAGCTGCAATACCACACTGCTCTGAAACTTTCATATCAGCGCTTATTGTAACTCCTAAGTCCTTTTCTTTTACAGTAGTACCCAGAACAGTATCTCCCATTTTATAGTTTACATTCAAGTTCCCATGTCCTGTATGTAGGCATTTACATTTCCCAAAATTGAATAGCATCTGCCATTTCTCAGACCATTTCACTAATCTGTCTAGATCGTTTTGTAAATGTTGTTTATCACCATCAGTATTAACATTTCTAAACAGTTTTGTGTCATCCGCAAATTTCAGTACGTTACTTGTTATACTGTCGTCCAAGTCATTGATATAAATTAAGAATAATATAGGTCCTAATACTGATCCTTGAGGTACCCCACTCAAAACCGATTTCCAATTTGAAACTTCTCCATCTACTACAACTCGTTGTCTTCTGTCAGTCAGCCATTGTTCTATCCAGTCAGTTATGCTATCCCCGATACCATGGGCTTTTAATTTAAGTAGCAATCTTTGATGTGGCACTTTGTCAAAAGCTTTTTGAAAATCTAAGTAGATAATATCTACTGGCGATCCCTCGTCTATCCACTTAGTGATTTCTTCCAAAAAACATAACATATTTGTTAAGCATGACCTCGCTTTAAGGAATCCATGTTGAGATGAATTTAATAATTTATGCTTAACGAGGAAGTCCACCATATGGTCTTTAATTAACCTTTCTAATAATTTACAAATCACTGACGTTAAACTCACTGGTCTGTAATTCTCTGACTTATTTCTCGAACCCTTTTTAAATAATGGTATGATGTTTGCTTCTTTCCATTCAAACGGAACAACTCCCTCTTTTAATGACAAGTTGAATACTCTTGCAAGTGGTATACTGATTTGATCTACTGTTTCCATTAGTAATTTTGGAGGAATCCCATCCACTCCCGGTGATTTGTTATCCTTCATTGCCTTTATTTTCTTAGCTACCAATTCTGGAGTTACAACTAACGGTCCTAAATATTCAGATTTAGCCCCCTGAAATTTAGCATCAGCAACTGGTAATGAACTAATATCTACTCTCAATTTCATATTTTAGAATATTCCAACATTCAATTGCGGTCTTATTCATCAGCATGTTATTCCAATCTAGCTGTGCTAAGTATTTTCTCATATCTTTGTAGTTACCTTTGTGGAAGTTTCTCTTGTACGTTTTCTTATTTTTACTTTCTGATTTTACATTGATGTCAAAATGTATTTGATTATGGTCACTATTACCCAATGGTTCAAATATTTTTACATTGTCCACTAATTCTTTTTGTGATGACAAAACTATATCTAATACATTTTCTCCCCTGGTTGGTTCTAGTACGTGCTGAGTAAGAAAGCTATCCTGGATTAAACATAGAAATTGTTGATCCTCAATCCCTGTGCTCTCTAGAGAATTCCATTGTATGTGTCCATGGTTAAAATCTCCCATTATGATACATTCCCCTTTACTAACTTCCTTTATAGCGTTTTTTATTTTTGTGTTGTCCTCTTCGTTTATGTTTGGACTTCGGTAAACTAATCCAATAGTTAATTTTTAATTTCCTGAAACAATTTTGCACCAAACAGCTTCATCGCAATCTGCTTCCCTTTCTAGTTTTATTTCATAAGCCTGAATAGATTTTTTAACATATAACATAACTCCCCCACCCCCTTCTTCCTATTCGATCTTTCCTAAACATTATGTATCCTGTCAGTCCTAATTCAGCATCTGTTATATCTATGTTGGCCCATGATTCAGTTATACCAATTATGTGAGGGTCAATATCTTCTACCATAATGTTTAATTCGTTTTTCTTATTTACTATGCTCCTTGCATTTAAACATACGCATCTATAACCTTTTTCAGAGATGTTTTTCGGATGATTTGATATTGATTTATCTGTGCTAGTGGCCTCTTGTTCTGCTTGAGACACCTCTAGGTAACCCCCCTGCACTTCTAGTTTAAAGAATGTTTACTTCCAAAAATATTTGTCGTTGTACCCAAGTCACTATCTACTGCTGCTGAAAGTTTGTCCGCGAATACTGCCGCCCCCTTTCCACTTAAATGAAGCCCATCCTTCATGTACATATCTGCCCTCCCAACAAAACTTCCCCATAAATCCACAAATCCAACTTCCTCTTCCCTACACAGCCTCTGGACTAACATGTTAATTGCCATCCCCCGACAATTTCGATATTTGTGACCCCTCCTGCCCATTACAGGTAAAATCCCTGACAGTATTACCTGCTCAACCCGCGTCTGTTTTAGTGTTCTGACCAACTGCCTATATTTCCTAACTATGGCAGTTGTACCCTCCCTCTCTACGTTATTTGTCCCTACGTGTACTAAAACAGATCCACCCTTACCCGAGCCTACGATGTTTTTTACCCTCTCAGTTATCGCCTCTATTTTGGCTCCAGGCAAGCAGACCACCACATCATCTCCCTTGTTTAAGACTCTGTCGGTCTTCCTAACTATCGAATCCCCCACAAACACCTTCGCTCTCTTCCTCACCCCCTCTATCACTGCTGCAGAATAACTCTTCCTTTCGATCCCCTCCATCACATTCTGTCCTGACCCCTTCCCTCCTGTCTCCCCCACTTCCCACTCCTTTGCTCTTGTCTCTCCCACTCCCCTCTCCTTCACTCCGGTTGTTTTCCCTTCCGTCACCCCCACTCCCTTCTCCTTCCCTCCTGTCTCCCCACTCCCCTCTCCTTCACTCCAGTTGTTTTCCCTCCCGTCTCCCCCACTCCCTTCTCCTTCCCTCCTGTCTCCGCTACTCCCCTCTCCTTCACTCCGGTTGTCTTCCCTCCCGTCTCCTTCCCTCCTGTCTCCCCTACTCCCCTCTCCTTCACTCTGGTTGTCTTCCCTCCCGTTCCTTTCCTTCCCGTCTCCTTACGTCCTGTCTCCCTATGACCTGTCACCTTCCCTCCTCTCAGCTTCCTCCCAGGCTGAGGTGAGCTCTCCCTAGCATCTCTCGTGTCTTTCCCCACTTTATCGTCTACAGTTCCCCCACCGGAACTAGTGGCACAACTCCCCTGTTCCCTTCCCACCATTGCCACAACGAGCAGCCTCAGCTCTTCCAACTCCACCTCTACTTCCTTCATCCTTGCGCATCCCCTACACTCAAAACTAAAACTATCTGCCTGGACCTCAGCCCAGGACTTCTCGCACCCAGACTTGACGAAATCCACCCAGTTACTGCAACTGCCACAAATTAAGTGCCTTGTTGCCTTTAACTGCCTTTTGCACGGCGCCATCATACAATTTAGTTTTAATTAGTTTGCTACGTTAGCCTTGAATAAGGCTGTTTTTGTGATCAAAAGAACACTTTAGGCTAAAAATCCTGCCACCTAGCGAATACGGAGAACACTGTGTAACAAAACAACGAAGTCAGTGTGTACTAATTTACGCTAAAATCCTGCTGTTAATTCCTTTTTACCGAAAACGTTGACTACCACTATGTCAGATATTACCTTATGTATGTAATTTAAGTAAATAAATCACTTTATCTTATATATATATATATATATATATATATATATATATATATATATATATATATATATATATATATATATTAGCCAATGTAAACGATAGCTCGATGCACGGGTTGAATGACCTGTAAACAAACTCCCTTTTATCACTCGTTGAGTTTGAATCCGGGAAAAAAAATACTACCTCTGTTAACAACAACGGTTTCTTAATATATGTCTACAAGAAGTTGGTGAACAATATATGTATAATACTAATACTTATTCTAACCAATATTCAATGTTACTGACTATTCACTGTTATCTCAATTTTCGAATTGTAAACACCCCTATTAACGCTCGCTGAATTCCCTGACAGAATCCGAAACTAACTTACTCTAAAATACTCCCTCTGACTAATAATTAACAAAACCTGTTTCCTAATATATGTCTACAATACGTTTGTGTATAATATATATATGCAATAGTAATACTTATTCTATTTGATATTTCGCGTATTTCTGCAAATGATCTACACCAAATCCAAGTCGCTGCACCAAGTCCAAGTCCAAATAGCATGATAGATGTTCAAACTGCTTCACATGCTCTAACTGCTTCAAACATTAAAATGTTGAACGGAATTGCATCAATAGATTATCGGGTGATTTCAAAGGTTAGCATATGGAGTAAATTAACTCAGTGCAAGCTGTTGCCAACTTTATTGTTTACTACACAACCCAAGAACGTGAACGGAATTTATTTCAACCCAACTATTACTTATAACTGAGATGTACATAGCTTTTGTGAATAGTGAAAATACGGAGATTACTTACAAAACACTTGCATTTAATGTGTATGTAGTGCCTTTCATTTAGTCATACAGTACCTTTACTGATGCATTGGCTGGCATTGTCACTGCAAATGTTCCTTATATTTGTGTCTGCTTTAACAAAACAATGCGCTTCAACAGAAAATACAGGTTAGCTAGATAGTACTCACCTTCAGATAGTATTTCACAGAACATTATTGATACTTGATACCGTCGTGTGGTTGACAGTTATCTTTCCGAACCATTGTAAAATACCATGGTGTTTTGAAACAGCTAAACCATGGTACACCATACAATTACCATGGTACACCATACAATTACCATGGTACACCATACAATTACCATGCACAATCTGTGAAAGAGCACGGTCTACCACAGTTTACCATGTAATGTCATGGTATGCCATGGTATATCATGTAATACCATGTAATACCACCAAAAACCATGGTATACCATGGCATGCTACGTAATTCCATGGTATGTTTTCATAAGGGAAGATACAGTCGGACCACTGTTTTTAATACACCACATTTACGTAGGAGCTTACGTAGTTTGCGTAGATTATGAGGTAGGCCTACCGGTTTAAACAAAGCATCACGTACGGAATTCTTGACAGCTCATTAGTGTTGGTGTAGTTAATCATAATGATAATTACATACACACCTGTGAAAGTACGCAATTGTTAATTACGATTGTAATGTACAATTAAAACCGATGTGAAATTTATTGAGTATAATAAATAAAATCGCTTCTTCGAGCGTTTAAAGACCGTTCGGTTGCTTCAAATTGCTTATCAAAATCTAGTACTAGTATTAATAGTATTAACTAGTATTAATTGTCACTTTCAAAATAATGCTAAAATGTTCAGACCATGCCACACTGACAATGTTTTGCAAAACTCGCCTTATTTAAGCCTCATCAACAACCCCTTTGCATCGATGATAATCAAACACTTGAGAATTCGCATTTAGATAAATCAAGTGTTTTGTCAAGCGCTAGAGGATTTATATTACATTGCTGACATTACATCCTCGACAACTTCAAATCGTCAAGGGTATTCATCTCAACCTGTATAACTGAACATTCGACGTAACAACCCGTTTTTAATTATCGCACCGGAGTTCCACATCTTACAACAATAGTGTTCCTAGATTATTAATGATGTAGCATACGAATTCCGATTCATGACGATCCATTGTGTTCTAAGATGCGTGGCTACTTGGTATAAACATTTGGCCAATAGGTTCTGCTGACTGTATCGTTGTGAATCACACGTGTTCAAATCACGTGTCGTTGACGCTGATAGTTGGTCGTACGGCGGTCATTTGTGAGCGAGACTGCAACAGGAAGGCCCGCGTTATTGCACGGTGGTTTTCACGCCGTTTGTTGTATTTGTTTGTATGTGTGCGTTCGTGCGTGCGTGTGTGTGTGTGTGTGTGTGTGTGTGTGTGTGTGTGTGTGTGTGTGTGTGTGTGTGTGTGTGTGTGTGTGTGTGTGTGTGTGTGTGTGTGTGTGTGTGTGTGTGTGTGTGTGTGTGTGTGTGTGTGTGTGTGTGTGTGTGTGTGTGTGCGCACGCGAGCATATTTGTGTGTGGGTGGGTGTGGCTGCGTGCAGTACGGTGCTCTGTGTGTGCTTGCGTGCAGTGTTGCGCTGTGTGTTTGTTTGTGTGTGAGTGCGTGCGTGCGTGTGTGCGTGCGTGCGTGTGTGCGTACCTGTCTGTCTGTCTGTCTGTCTGAATGTCTGTCTGAACCCAATGATTATATATATGGAGGCATTTTTACGCTGTGTTACTTAATTTGTCCGCATTATTTGTTCCAGAAGAACCTGCGCTCGAGATGAAGTCATTCGATGTAAGTATCTACTATTTTATCCGTAGTCTCAGTGGGGGGGGGAGTTGCAGACAATGTGGGCCCATTGTTTGTATAGACATATTAAAGCAAATGTATATATTGATTATATTGATTCCTGTCACATTGTCGTCGCTCTACAACTGACGGTGCCGTCCTCCTGAGTGTGTTCTCTCCATAGGTGTTTGCCTTGCTCGTGCTGGTGGCGATCGTCGGCGTGTCCGTGGGAGCGACTACCGACTTCACGGCCTACAGAGTCTGCTTGACGCGCTGCAAGAACTGGTATGACGGCTGCAAGGTCGGCAGTCGAGACAGTCCGAAGCTCACGAAGACCATCTGCAGGAAGCAGTTTCTGTCGTGCATGCGCACGTGTCGTAGATGAAACGTGTCAGAAAAGCTGCGATGAAGACGTTATTACCCAACGGCGTGCACCAGCCGGTCATTTTGAGTTTGACTATGAGTTTGGTTTCTTTCGTAACTGATGAAACGGCAGGGTGCTAATAGTTATCAGAGAGTCACAATGGTTTCGTCATCTTGAACGTAACGACTGAATTATGTATATCGATTATTCGTCAATAATGACATGTTTAAATATTGTAAGTCGGGTTTAATATTGCCTAATTATGTCGGAATGGTATACCACTATAGTATTTCTTTTTGCATGAATTGTGTGTTTCTTTCTATTCTACCTGTACGGAAGAACCGATACACTTTTAGCTTTTAGGTTTGCAAAATGTGATTGTGACATGTAAAAATAACAGCAATAAAATGGTGCTTCGCTGGCAACCGTATCGAAGTAAGTACACTTTACAGTATCCCTGCATCCTAAGTGCAGTTATTACTATGTACAATTCCAGTAACGATGCACCATAATGTCACAGTCACGACCACTGTACATCAAAGCGAATAAAAATATACAAAAAAATTGTTAAACAACACATTAACACAACTGTATGTTGCTGTTTCTGAATATATAACAATGTAATAGGATTCATGTCTCAGAGAAGTTTTCATAACCGCCTATTCCTAGTTAAGATAATCAAACACACTACTGTGGCACATTTTTGTATCCTATATATCAACTGTCTCTGCGCGACCCTGCTAAGTGAGATAAATGTTTAGCGCATCTAACTCAGCAGATGGATCACTGTAAATCGGTTAATTCCATTTGATGACAAATCTCTTTATTAAATGACACCTAGAAGTGTTGTAAAAAATGTGGGATAAAAGAAGATAATTCATTGGATGAATCAAACGCACGCATCCATATAAGCTGTATGGAACTAGGCCATTTAACAGATTTGTTGACAAATTTCTAATTGGCAAGTCAAGTCGTCGAGTATCAAGTAATTGACCGCAGTTGCGTTACCCAATCATAATAGGTACTTATTCGATAAGGCTACTCACAACAACATGGTCTCGTTTTACATATGTTTCGAGCCACCAGACCTGTTGGCAAGTCACAAACTGGCCGGTCAAGTCCTAGTCCTAGCAGAATACAGACGAAGCCGGTGAAAACTATGTGGAAATGGTCTAGGGACAAAGAGAAAAAGTCCAAATCAAGTCTCCAGTCATCTAAATTCCAAGTCCAGCCGCAAGTATATGGGCGACTCGAGTCAGCCCCTACGACTCGAGTCAACAAGTTTGCTGCCATTTAATCTCATAAGAATAACACTCTTTTGCGAGATTCGTTACCTGGCATAACCCTTCATCTAACGTAAAACACATATGTGAATTCGCCGTCAAAGTGTTGTTATTTAATTATAATTAGACATACACCAAACGAAACACACAATGTAAGCTAAATATCTGTAATGAATCTACTGGGTAAATTGTGCGAAAGCATGTTTTGGTAAATGGAAATGTTTCTTTTGCTAAGTCAGCAGTTGACCGATAATGGATAACGGTTGCCACCACATGTGATATCTTACTACAATCCAGCTAATGTATGCATATTACGCTACTCCTCTTAGACGCTTTGCATATCTAACTCCAAAAACGTTCATGGGTTAAACTACCCCACTGTTGCTATAAGAGAATTAGCGTTACCTACTGAAATAATTTTTTTGACCACACAACAACTCTGCCAACGTAAAATAACATAGCAGGGTTCTTGTCATCGTCAGACAAATGTCAATTGATTGTGTGGCTATTTAGGCAGCAGTAACCTCAAACACAACGTTGTCTTCAGAATCCTGTATCAGGTCAGGTTCAAGGGCAACAAACAAACATGTTGCCCACAATAATATTCAAATTGTGTTTGTTTTGTACAAAAGTGTCACATTACATTTGTGTCTCTTGGGATTACGCCCTGTGTTTGCACTGTGAAAGACTGTGAACTAATTGCTGCTACTCCTTTAGCTTTAACATATCAGTATGCATCAACAGACAATACAGGTGAGTTAAATATCACTCACCTTCAGATAGTATTTCATAGAAAATTATTGATACTTGCCCAGTCGTGTGGTTGACAGTTATCGTTGCCACCCCTTAGCCTCACAAGCACTCCTGTTGGACAGGCTGTCCAGGCAACTACTGCCGCAACCCACGGGGACCTGGTGACCCTTAGATCTGCACTAAATCAGAGCCTTGGTGCTACACGACGGATCCAAACAACCGATGGGAACTTTGCAACATTCCGACTTGTTTTATACTTACCAGGTTGACCGTCGTTGCAATTCTCAATGTAATGTGTGTGTGTGTGTGTGTGTGTGTGTGTGTGTGTGTGTGTGTGTGTGTGTGTGTGTGTGTGTGTGTGTGTGTGTGTGTGTGTGTGTGTGTGTGTGTGTGTGTGTGTGTGTGTGTGTGTGTGTGTGTGTGTGTGTGTGTGTGTGTGCGTGCGTGCGTGCGTGCGTGCGTGCGTGCGTGCGTGCGCGCGCGTGCGTGCGTGCGTGCGTGCGTGCGTGCGTGCGTGGGTGCGTGGGTGCGGGCGGGCGTGCATGCGTGCGTGCGGGCGTGTGTGTGTAACACATTTGTTTGCGTATAAAAGTCTTACTGTGTGTCGCTGAGGTAACATGCTTAACTGTGATTGTCACCTATATTTCCGCAAACCATTTATATCTTCAAACAAGTTTCCGCATCCTATTGTTGTGATATTAATGCGATCTGCATAAATAATTGTTTGATTATTATATTTATAATATGATTTATTTGCTGAACATCGTATGATGCAATGTCGACGAGTTTAACAAAAACGTAAAAACACAATTGATATTTAGTAGAGGAACGTACTGAAAAATGGGTTAAACTACCACTTAAACCAGAATGCAGCATTGTGACATATTTACTGGGGAACAATGACAGAACATCAACTTGTTTTTTGTTTTCCCAGAGGCATTACACCAAGTCGTGTTCCGATGTGGTTTCGAGATCTCCGCTGAATCGCCGACCATGTGTAGCAGTCTAAGTTAGACTGGAAGTTGCAATCCGGGCCTCCGCCGTTTAACCGCAGGCCTACTGACACTGGGCGTTCTGGCGACATACAACGGCAGCAAATACTATTATCTTCCCAGACATACCGACGACAGCTCGGTGCTCAATTGCAAGGTGGTCAACGAAATACTGCAAGCGCGACTAATTCGGCTACGAAACGATGTCTTTTTTCTCATTGCCATACGTTGATGTAGATCTAACAAAATTGCCATCCAAAGAAAAAAACCCGGATGACAAGTTGACAAGTTGACAAGGATTCCAATGACTTATCGAAAGTTCAACCAATTTTCACCTATGTATAAACTTGTAATTTTTTAAACATAGTCCCGCTGCTAGAAGCTACGCAGTCGGTAGATAATTTGTTCCATTCAATTGTCGTCCTCTTTGAGCATGAATAATTTCTGATATCTAAACTTCACTGTTCCTTCACTAACTTTAAATCGTGTTGTGTCCTCTAGTTTGTCTATCTTTCTTAAGTGACGAAACATACTTCAATCAATATTTTAACATTTAATATCTTTAACATTTAATATCTTTAACATTTAATATCTTTAACATTTAATATCTTTAACATTTAATATCTTTAACATTTAATATCTTTAAAACAACTTATTGTTGACCTCCTGTTAATCTCCTTATTTCTAGGGTTATCAACTTTTAATAAACTATACCATCGTATACCATGGTAAATACCATGGTGTTTAAAACAGGCAAACCTTGGTAACATACAATGGTGTTTTGAAACAGGGAAACCATTAATTACAACAATCACAATTACCATATACAATATATGAAAACGCGTGGTCTACTACAATTTACCATGAAATGTCATGGTATTCCATGGTATATCATGTAATACCACCAAATACCATGGTATGCCATGGTATGCCATGTCATTCCATCGTATATTTTTATAAGGGAAGACACATTCGTGTAGGCGGTTTTCATAACTAAGGCATCACAATTCTGGAATAAATGTTTGTAAACTAATCCAATAGTTAACTTTGAATATCCTATTATTGTATTGCACCAAGCAGCTTCCTCGCAATCTGATTCATGTTCTAATTTAACTCGTCAACATGAATATATTCTTAAATACATAAAATAACTACCCCTCCATTCTTCCTAACTTCCTTTCCTAAACAATATAAGAAGCCTGTTAATCCCAATTCAGCATCTTATATATCTTCTTTGTTTGCACACGATTAAGTTATACTTATTATGTGAAGGTAAATGTCTTCTGCAATAATATTTAATTCGCTTTTTAAGGACGGTAAGCAGTGAACGGTAGTTTCCAGAGTATGAGTGCCGTCGATCGAAGATTCTTTTAAGCGATTCATGCATAATCTATATTCCATCCTATAAAAAATTGTTTTGCAACACTGGAAACTACCCCAATATCATCTTATCACTGCTTGTTCAGTGTAAGAATTATTACTAGTGTTAAAGTAACGTCTCAAGATTGAGTAAGTGTGCTCGCTGGTTACCTGGTCTTTGTAATACACTTGTTAGAGAAGAATACTGATTCGGGAGATCCTCCTTTCACACTGCATACCTAATGTCGGAATGCACACAGAACCACACGCAATTGTGTTTCCCTCGAGATCTCCATCGAGATCATAGTTGACATCAGAAAGCGCAACACTCCAATAGAGGAGCCATGTAGTAAACACTCCAATAGAGGGTCCATGTAGTAAACACATGCGCAGTCAACACACTTGATTAAGATTAAACTTCGGTTGTGCCGTGCGTCATCTGGTGTCAGCCACACATACTATCTGTTTTACATTTCGGTTGCCTGACGATCAGCTGCGCGGTTGTTTGCAGCAGGAGTGCGTATTAACAGGTACTGTTGCTCAAAGCATCGCTTCGTACAGTCGACTTTCCATTTTGTTAGTACTGGTCTTTGTAGTGCGGTGACTTTATGACGTTCCAAAAAGTATTTTAATGCATACGTTTTGTTTTCTTCAGGACTGTCGCCATCGGACATGACGTTTGTCGTCGTAAGTAGTAACAATGTTTTAGACACCAGTGTGGTGTTTGCACCGTCATCATTTCTCTTTAAATCCCTCGTTTTATACCAGGTGGTTATGTCCCTGCATGTTCCATACACGATGTTTTTATACCATGTTAATTTTATCCACAGGTGATATCGCTGGTCTTCGTGACGGCGGTCATCGGCGGGTCTCGGGGAAGGCCAGCCGACGCCACCGAATACACGGATTGCTTGACAGCGTGCAGTGACCGATACGATGGCTGCAAGTTTGGAAGTCAAGACGCACCGGCCATGGACAGTGTGTGCCAGAGCTATTACATGGCGTGTTTGCGTACATGTCGTAAAGAGTATCCGCATCTAGCGGATTGATTCGACTGTTTCCATTTACTATTATAAGGCGTGTATGGGCACATGTCGTATACAGTATCCTCAGAGAACGGAATGATTCGACGGCTTCAGTAATTGCAAAACTGACAGTCATATTGGACTTTAAATCCTACCTTCTGCAAACTGTTTAGCTATTGAGTGCGATTAAGACGCGTTGTGATTGAGGTGACGCGCACATGTGATGATCAAAATTACTGAGATTATTACCCAGTCAACTCCGCCCCGCGGGGACCCGACTACCTCACACCTGGTCGCCTCGCACATGACACAATCGCACAAACACGCGACTCGAAACAAAAGTTTAATAATGTACGCCTAACATTAGAAGCAGTGCCTTTCCTTCAGGCACTTCATTTGACTTTAAATACATTTATAAAGCATTGCGTGGTACACTATGAAAATATCCAATATGTCCATTGTAACAGTAAGCCGATAGTAAATCATGCCTGAGCTAATTCCAAATTCGCTACGACAAGGTCGACAAAGGGCTGAAGTATCGTCTTTATGACATCTGGCAATCTTCCCTCGCCAGTCTTTCGACATCCCTGGCCAGTCTTATCGTCCAATTATCTTTCTGTCTTCCAACTATCTTTTTCGTTCAACTATCATGCGATTGGACCTAGATCGTTTTTCGTTGGTGAGTTTCCATGATCAGGCGATCGATTACGTACGCAACTAATCATCGACATTTGAATACACTAACTACTGAATTACCCTAACTATCTGTTCCATGCACCTGGATGGTGTGTCATCGAACAATGTCACGATTCGCGAATAATAATAAAAGGGAAACTGATTTCTTCGCAAATGTGTTGTCCGTTGAGCAAATGATGGAGATTTTAAACTCCGGAGTAGGACCTGCCACTCGTTTAAATCTACCACGGAGGAGCTTACTTAGTTTACGTAGATTATGAAGTAGGCCTACCGTTGGAAATAAAGCATCATGTAGGGAATTCTTGACAGCTCAGTTGTAGAGTTGATGTAGTTTACAATACTAATCATTACATTCACACATATTAAAGTACACAATTGTTAATTACGATTGTAATGTACAATTAAATCGATGTGAAATTTATTGAGTACGAGAAATAAAATCGCTTTTTGGAGCGTTTAAAAATCGTTCGGATGCCTTAACGATTGATCAAGTTTGCTATCCTAAACAAAATAACGGATGACAAGAGGAAAACGAATCACTGCTAACATTTACACAATTAATACATAATGTGTTCCATTTATTTACCATCCTCGATACAATGACGTCATGCTTAAGTGTCAGCCGTAACCCGATGATCTTTGCACGTGTTCTATTCCAGGATCGTTTTGACTAAAGGGTGCCCAACATGACCTAGTATGACAGTATAGGAAATTAGTATTGATTGTCATATTGAAACCAATGCTAATATGTTCAGACCATGCCACACTGTCGAAGTGTTGCGAAACTCGCCTTATAATTATGTAAGGCTCATCAGCAACCCCTTTGTAGGTCATACTAGATCGATGACATTAAAACACTTGAGAATTCGCATTTAAATCAATCAAGTGTTTTGTCAAGCGCTAGAAGATTTCTATATCCACGTAACAGCACTACATATTTACATTGCTGACATTACATCCTCGACAACGTCAAATCGTCAAGAGTATTCATCTCAGGCCGAATAAATGCAATATGTCATGCATCGAGGCCTTCCCGACATGCAACGCATTTTTTAATAATCGCACCGGAATTCCACATCTTGCAACAATAGTGTTACTAGATTATTAATGATGTGGCATACGTATCCCGATTTATGACGACCCATTGTGAGCTAATATGCGTGGCTACTTGGTATAAACATTTGGCCAATAGGTTCTGCTGACTGGATCGTTGTGAATCACACGTGTTCAAATCACGTGTCATTGACGCTGATAGTTGGTCATACGGCGGTCATTTGTGAGCGAGACTGCAACAGGAAGGCCCGCGTTATTGCATGGTGGTTTTCACGCCGTTTTTGGTATTTGTGCGTGCGTGCGTTTGTGTGTGCGTGTGTGCGTGTGTGCGTGTGTGCGTGTGCGTGTGCGTGTGCGTGTGCGTGTGCGTGTGCGTGTGCGTGTGCGTGTGCGTGTGTGTGTGTGTGTGTGCGTGTGTTGTGCTGTGTGTTTGTTTGTGTATGTGGGTGCGTGCGTGCGTGCGTGCCTGCCTGCCTGCCTGCCTGCCTGCCTGTCTGTCTGTCTGTCTGTCTGTCTGTCTGTCTGTCTGAACCCAATAGTTATAATCTATGGAGACATCACGCTATGTAACTTAATTTGTCCGCATTATTTGTTCCAGAAGTACCTGCGCTCGAGATGAAGTCACTCGATGTAAGTATCAATAATTTTATCCCGTAGCCTCAGTGGGGGAGTTGCAGATAATGTAGGCCCATTGTTTGTATGCATACATTAATGCAAATATAAAATGCAGCGTTACAAACGAAAGGTATTCTGAAACAAGAATGGATGAATTTATCACCTACTTGTTGCCAATATAAACGAGCGCTTGGTTGCCCAACAGAAAATAAACACGGTAAGCACGCAGGCGTATGACGGCATGCACGCACGCACGCACGCACGCACGCACGCACGCACGCACGCACGCACGCACGTAAAAAATACACTAAAATATTCAAGGTACCTCTACATAATGCAGTATATATATATATATATATATATATATATATATATATATATATATATATATATATATATATATATATATATATATATATATATATATATATATATATATATATATATATATAATCAACATATATATATATATATATATATATATATAAATCAAATCAATTAATCAATCAAATCAATTAAGCATTAAAATCAATTAATTATCATTTATTGCAATTATATATATAAATAAAATAAATAAATATATATATATATATATATATATATATTTATTTATTTATTTATATATATAATTGCAATAAATGATAATTAATTGATTTTAATGTTTAATTGATTTGATTGATTGATTAATTGATTTGCTTGATTGATTGACTAACTTGATTGATTTATTGATTGGGTGGTCGATTGATTTGTTGGTTGATTGGTTGATTGGTTGATTGATTGATTGATTGATTGATTGATTGATTGAGCGATCGACTAATGATTGACCACTGATTGACTGTTTCGTTTGGCTGTCTGGTCTTAATTCGTTTATATTGATTCCTGTCACATTGTCGTCGCTCCATAACTGGCGGTGCCGTCCTCCTGAGTGTGTTCTCTCCATAGGTGCTTGCCTTGCTCTTGCTGGTGGCGATCGTCGGCGTGTCCGTGGGAGCGACTACCGACCTCACGGCCTACAGAGTATGCTTGACGCGCTGCAAGAACTGGTATGACGGCTGCAAGGTCGGCAGTCGAGACAGACCGAGGAAGAAAACCATCTGCAAGAAGCAGTTTTTATCGCGCATGCGCACGTGTCGTACAATGCACGTCACAGAAAAGCTGCGATAAAGACATTGTTACCCAACGGCGTGCACCAGCCGGTCATTTTGACTCTGACTTTGGTTTCTCTTGTAACTGATGAAATGGCGAGGTAATAGTAGTTATCATGAAACTTTTGACAGCACGATGGTTTCGTCATCTTGAACATAACGACTGAATTATGTATATCGATTATTCATCAATAATGACATGTTTAAATGTTGTAAGTAGGGTCTAATGTTGCCTAAAGTATAGTTGACAGTGTCCCTGCATCCTAGGTGCAGTTATTACCATGTACAGTTCCATCTTAATGTCGTGACCACTGTACATCAAGGTGAATAAAACTATACAAAACACGTTAAGACAACAACACAATGGTATGTTGCTTTTCATTTTGTAAATTGAAAATGATTCATGTCTCAGAGAAGTTTTCATAACCGCCTACTCCTAGTTAAGGTAATTAAACACACTACTGTGGCATATGTTTGTATCCTATATATCAACTGTCTCTGCGTGACCCTGCTAAGTGAAGTAAATGTTTTAACGCACCGAACTCTGCAGATAGGTCACTGTAAATCGGTTAACGCCATTTGTTGACAAATCTCTTTATTAAATTACATCTAGAAAATTAGTAGACATGTTGGAAAACATGTGGGGTAAAAGAAATCGTTCGTGATTGTTGACTCATAATATAAACTGACAATTCATTGGGTCAATCCAACGCACGCATCCATGTAAGATATATGGAAGCAGGCCATTTAGCAGACTTGTTGGCAAATGACAAACTGGCAAGTAAAGTCAAGTATCAAGTAATTGACCTGCAAGTCAAGTCAATTGTCAAGACAATGAACTCCAAGTCCAAGTCCAATCTCGGGTCATCTCTCTGAATTCAAAGTCACTCCCCAAATTAGCAGAGTTCACCAGTCGTCATGATTATTGTGATTTGTCTGCAATAATTTTCAGCGTAGAATTTAGGCGGATGCTGCTCCGCTCGTACATTAACCAGTCATAATAGGTAATATTCGGTGAGGCCTATAACAACAACATGGTCTCGTTTTACATACGTTTCGAGCCACCGGACTTGTTGGCTACTGGCCAGTCGAGTTTCAATTAAGTCAATGACCTCCAAGTCCTAGCAAAAGACAGAAAAAAACTGGCGAAGACTATGTGGAAATGCGACCGTCCCGGTCAAGAGATGAAGAGGAAAAGTCCAAGTCAAACCTCGATTAATATCAATTCCAAGTAAAGCCGCAGGTAAATGGGCGACTCGAGTCAGCCCGTACGACTCGAGTCAGCCCCTACGACTTGAATATGCCATTTAGTGCCATACCAATAACAAACCGTCTTTTGTGAGATTCGTTAGTTGGAATAACCCTTCACTTAAGATAAAACGCATACGGGAATTCGCCGTCAAAGCGTTGTTATTTAATTATACTTTAATAATTATCATTTCTAATTGAATTACTCTTTGTAATTATTACGTACAGTTGTCTGCATCGCTACGCAAAAAATTTTTTCACAACGTCAGGCGTTTTATACAATTGTTCCAAGTTACGTAATACAAGGGTAAGGCATTGCTAGACATTACTATAACTGCCAGTATTACGTCGCAATTTAGATAGTTGGATTCCAATAAGCCAACAAGGTATTGACTAGCAGCACCAAGTACAATGGCAAAGATGGATAGTGCTGTGATACTGTTATATATCCTGACATTTTGTAAATATTGGTGTCATGACAGTCACGTACCGACTACCAAGTTATTCCGTCCGGAGGATGGGCATTTTTGCTAGACACTCTAATACGAATTGTTTTTACCAAAAAAAATCACTGTTTCATTTTCAAATTGAGTCGACAGAGGAAACGATACTTGTCGACAAAGGAAGAGATACGTGTTGACAAATGAAGAGATACGTGTTGACAAAGGAAGAGATACGTGTTGACAAATGAAGAGATACGTGTTGACAAATGAAGAGATACGTGTTGACAAATGAAGAGATACATGTCGACAGAAGAGGAGGATATACGTGTCGACAGAGGAGGAGATACGTGTCGACAGAGAAAGAGATACGTTTCGACAGAGGAGGAGATACGTGTCGATAGACGAAAAGATACGTGTCGTCAGAGGAGGAGATATGTGTCGACAGAGCAAAAGATACGTGTCGTCAGAGGAGGAGATACGTGTTGACAGAGGAGGAGATACGTGTCGTCAGAGTATATATATATATATATATATATATATATATATATATATATATATATATATATATATATATATATATATATATATATAAGGTCGCGGGGGTGGTCACATGTTTGTGGGTGACCTTGTGGCAGAAATGGCCCCACCTGTTTGTAATTAAATTTGTGTATTGGTGGTGGAATGTCTGTATTCTTTTGCATTACATGTTCATGACGACTTCTTGATGTATATATGTTATCGTCATGCCTGTAGGAATGTGGGCTCTGAGAAACTTGCCGGACGGGGCTGTACATGTGTTCAGTTCCTGTCTGGTTTGCTTTGAGGAGCTCACATTCCTGTTAATGTGCTTCCCAAAGTGGCTGCGTGATAAGCAGTCCACTTTGCAATAAAACGTCATTTATTTGGCCCTTTTCAATTCTCTACTACATCAGACTTGTGTTGGTTATTGCATAAATATATATATATATATATATATATGTATATATATATATATATATATATATATATATATATATATATATATATATATATATATATGTATATATATATATATACGTATCACTGGTTTCATTGAGCTTCTAAATATCATCTCACAGTTAAGAGAAACTCAAGGCAATCACAAGCAACGGGGGGACTAAAATCCCCCCATTGCTAAATATATATATATATATATATATATATATATATATATATATATATATTCATTTATTTACATTACATTTACATTTACATTACATATGCCGACTTTGAAATAAATTCTAAATATTATAAGTGTATTTAAAACGATGTGTTTCTATATTTTATGGATTAGCATTAAATACAATCATATTCCAGTTACCAACTTACAGCTCATGAAACTGTCTGCGCATCTTTGTGATATCATTATGCGACAGGACACAGTTTCCAACGTCAAAGTGTTCATGAATGTGTCGACAGTGTTCGAGTTTTCGACGTATTCCATATAACCCTCACGAATATGTATGACTACACCAGTGGCGTATTTAGAGGGAGGGGATACGTTTCCATTGTGCCGCTACATGGTAGCATGGATGACTAGGCTTGGCCCCTCCTTTGAGAGATCTTAGATACGCAACTGGACTACACTATATATATATATATATATATATATATATATATATATATATATATATATATATGTCATTGTTTACAATGTTAAATGTGAACAACAGGGCGATAGGTACAAGCTTCTCTAGTCGCTGTGAGTATTAATACAAGTATAGATATATTATAATAACAGGATAATGACGATGACGAGGATGATAACAATAATAAAGACGAGGATGATGATATTTTTATTATGATTATTATAATTACTATCATTATCATCAACAGCAGCATCAATATCATCATAACAGTCATCGTTGTCATCGTCATCATCGTTGTCATCATATTATTGACGATATTGGTCATGATGACGATACTGTTTATTATGATTGTTATAATTGCAATCATCATCATCAGCAACAGCAGGAACATTAGCATAATCGTCGTCATCGTCGTCGTCGTCATCATTGTTATCATTATGTTATTTATTACAGGGATCATGGAGACAACGATGATCAATGTGACGACAATGATTATGTATCACCGTCGTTGTTCTATAAGTGCGCCGCCTTTGTGCACGATCACTGCTGGTCAGCGCGTACCGTGCTAACACCGAATACACGTTTGGCTCGCTGGCTCTTGAATCGAGATGGACGTGCAAACAAGCCCCTTGACCCCGCTCAGGCGTGGCCGGGTGTTCGTGTCGGTATGTGTCTTAATTCATTAGAAGCACTTCACGTGCCGTCCGTTCGACGTCACCTAGAAAGAACGCAGGTTCACTTGCAAATACGATATGGTTCTCTCTACTCGAGCATGCTTCATAACACCTGTGAATGTACCTTACGTGTGCGTGTTGAGATGTTCCTGTGCTGGAATTTCTGGAAATGAAGTTTGTGATCGTAAGTATGTTTAAAACAGTTAACAAATATCTTCCCTGTCCACTTGCCATCGATGTTTTGCCTTGGATGGAAATCTTGCTAACCGTTTAATCATTGTAACTTGTATTCCGTCCTATAAACGCACATGTATTCTCCGTTATCAGTACGTAGTGTAATCAGATAAACTAAAAAAACAGTATTTTATATTAGTTATCATCAGCTCAGCTGTAATGAAATTAAGCAGGCATACATGATATAAACGATTTGGCAAGATTTAGAATCCCATGAAACATGTCCCAGCGGTCATGTCGAGAGAGTTTGAATTTGAACGGATAGAACGTCATGGCTGGGAGTGGTTCGCGTAGCAGTAGTACAGGCTTTATTTACAGGGGACGTTGCTGGAGCGTCGGGCTCTCAATCGAGAGAACCCGGGTTCGAATCCTCTTGCTGCCGAAGCTTTGGCAATTTCGTTCGTCTCACGTTGCCACAGTTCACTCAGCTGAATAAATGACAACCTGGCTACATACAGAGATGGATATATGTACGAATAGTCTTCCAGCAGTAATAGCAATGCTTCCCAGAGAAGTCGAAATGGCGTTGGAATGAACAGGTCTGTCAGGAGGTGAAGTGTAAAGTGCTTTGAACAGTCCCAAGGATTGGATACCGCGATATATAACAACATACCTTTACCTTTTTTTCACGATGGTAAACATGTCACTTTTATCGTTGTTACGTCATTGCAACTGTGCAAAGGATACGTAATGTTTAGAAGAGATCAAACAGGAAGAAGGGGAGGGGGAGTTATTTTATATATTACAGAATCTATTCAGGCTTACGAAATAAAATTAGAAGTGGAAGCATATTGCGATGAAGCTGTTTGGTGCAATATAGGTACAGGAAGTTCAACATTAACTATTGGATTAGTTTACCGAAGTTCAAACAAAAATGAGGAGGATAACACGCTATAAATGAAGTGAGTAAAGGGGAATGTATCATAACGGGATATTTTAGCCACGGACACATTCAATGGAAATCTCTAGAGAGTACACGGGGTGAGGACCAACAGTTTCTATTTTAAATTAAGGATAACTTCCTTACTCAACACGTGCGAGAACCAGCCAGAGGAGAGAATGTATTATATATAGTTTTGTCTTCACAAAATGAATTTGTGGACGAGGTCGAAATACACGAACCATTGGGTAACAGTGATCATAATCAAATACATTTTGACATCAAAGTAAAATCAAATACATTTTGACATCAAAGTAAAATCAGAAAGTAAAAATAAAAAACATACAGGAGAAACTTCCACAAAGGTAAATATAAATATACGAGAAAATACTTAGCAAAGCTAGATTGGAATAACGTGCCGAGGAATAAGACCGCAATTGAATGTTTGAACATTCTAAAATATGAAATTGAGAGTATCCTTGATCAATTTGTTCCCTTGAAAAGCCAAGGAAAACAGTCTAGAAAGAAACACTTGTCAAAAGAAGCTATTAGAAAAATAACGTACAAGCAAACTATATGGAGGGTTTATAGGCGTACCAGAAAGAACGAAGACTACACAAATTACAAAGAGGCATTTAATGCAGCTACGAATGAAATTAGACAGTCTAAAAGAAGCTATGTAAAAAAAATTAGCATGTAACATATAAAATGACAGCAACAGTTTTTATGCATATGTCAGGAGTAAACAAAACGTACGAGACAAGGTTGGACCACTAGAAGACAGTGCTGGAAATATAATATCACAAAGTTTTTTTAATGGCGGAAGACCTAAATGGATAGTTGAGTTCAGTGTTTACCAGAGAGGATATAAGTTCATTACCAGTTGCAGATGCTAAATTTCAGGAGGCTAAATCGGACTATTTAGGGCAGTTAATTGTAACTCCAGAAACGGTAGAAAATCAGTATGCCACTTGCAAGAGTGTTCAACTTGTCATTAAAAGAGGGAGTGGTTCCTCTTGAATGGAAAGAAGCAAACATCATACCATTATTTAAAAAGGGTTCGAGAAATAAGTCAGAGAATTACAGACCAGTGAGTTTAACATCAGTGATTTGTAATTTGTAAATTATTAGAAAGGTTAATTAAAGACCATATGGTGTACTTCCCTGTTAGGCATAAATGATTAAATCCATCTCAACAACGATTCCTAAAAGCAAGGTCATGCTTAACAAATTTTTTATGTTTTTTGGAAGAAATCACTAAGTGGATAGACGTGGGATCCCCATTAGATATTATATTATACTTAGATTTACAGAAGGCTTTTGAAAAAAGTGCCACATCAAAGATTACTACTTAAATTAAAAGCCCATGGTATCGGGGATGGCACAGTTGACTGGATAGAACAATGGCCGACTGACAGAAGACAGCGTGTTGTAGTAGATGGGGATGTTTCAAACTTTAAATCAGTTTTGAGTGGGGTACCACAAGGATCAATATTAGGACCTCTATTATTTTTAATATATGTCAATGACTTGGACGATAATATAATAAGCAACGTACTGACGGACAAATTAGTTAAATGGTCGATGTTATTCAATTTTTAGAAATACAAATGCCTACATACAGGACAATAGAGATAACTAGAGAGAATATAAGTAATATTAGTAAAGTGTAGATTGGACATCAGGAAGTAATCGTTCTCACAAATGGCAATAAATGAATGGAACAAATTGTCTACAGATTGTGTAACTGCTAGCAGCGTGAATATATTTAAAAACAAGGTTGACACATATCTCAGGAGGGCGGGTTACATAAAAATGAAAAATGTTGGACCATCGATAAGCCAATGGCTTCCTTGTCCGCTTGCCATCTGGGTGTTTGCCTAGGATGGCAATTTTGTTAAATCTTGTTAAACTTGAATGCGTAACATAGTTTCAAATAAAACGAACATTACTGTGTTTCTAGACACATTTTCAGTGCAAACACTATTCACAATTGTATGTAAAGATTTCTTGACAACCAATAGGAGTTTACCAAATGAAAGAAATATGTGCAGAATCTGCACATCAAACGTAAGTTGTGGCAGTGGTGAAATGGTTAGTGGCGCCACTGGTGGAGAGTTTGTAATTAGGCCTATGTAATTGTAATCGGTTTGGCAAGTATCGTTAACTTATGACAATACAATAGAACACATGTTTTTATATTCCATTTAAATTGTTATTGCATCTTTCCAGGGGTTTCTATAGAAAATGTGGAATTGCTTCAAAACTAAGGAGATTATTTGACAAGGAAGGAGAAACAGAAGTGAAATAAAATGCTGTGAAGACAATGGCACCTCGGTGTTTTGAAATAACACACATTTTGAGCTTGTTTTGTGGATTGTTAAATACGCATTGTTTCTGCCGGCAGGTCCAATTGCTTCTCCTGGCGATAATCGTCAACAATGCAAGTTTCTCACGCTTTGACATAACGGAGTACCTGGCCTGTTCCGACACGTGTAAACAACATTACAGCGGTTGTGTGACCGGTAGCAGAGAACATTGGTCGCGTCACGTAAGCATCAACATGAAAAAAGTCTGCGAGACAATGTTCCAGTCGTGTATACAAGAGTGCAAAGATGAAAGTCTTCCCATAATCCCTCGTGCCAAGGATCATCGATGGACACTGCCAAGTGGAAGGGTTACGCGGACGAACAATACTGACAGTTAATAGTTCGTCACATCCGGTCTGCGCGAATATGCTCGTTTTGTCGTTCCACGTCACACAACTTTGTAGAACACTATCCCTTTCACAGACACAGACTATTGCGACTGAGTTAAAACATTTGGATATTAAACAAACCTAGAGTGGCTGCATTATATGTGTTTTGTTTTACACCTGAACAAATGTATGCAGTTAGTTTAGTGTGCTTATTATATCAAGTGCACTTCCACAATACCGGGCAACAGCATGACACGTGCATTAATTTGGTCAGGCATTTTGGTAGAAAGAGAAGTCATTTATGTTGAATTATCTCTTGGCTTAAATTATCTTATAATTGTTCATCTGATTCAAACTGTCATTTGTTGTGGCTGCCATGCTTTTCTTTAAGCTACGTGGACAGTGGAGACCACAACACGTTTTTATCAAGTACTGTGTAAGTGCACCTATGCTATCAGCCCATCGATATAAGACGGTTGAGTCGTCGATCTACCATGAGCTAACATAGTTCTATCACGAGCTCACTTATACATTTCGAGAAGATGACCTACCCACAATAACGGCGAGAGACTACTACAAGGTCGTTAAAACATGTTTCGAGAAGATAACCGTACCAAGAGCAATGGCGCGAGACGACAAATGGACCGACACGGATGGTTGTGTGTTGGTAACGTGCAACAAGAATAAGCTGTTCGCTGAGCAACGATGAACGGGACAACGAAGTAAACATCTCTCTGGAATGCATTTATCTCTGGAATGCAATGTTTATTTCTAACATGTTATGTTTTAGAGGCACGGTGGGCTGGAAAATAGTTCCCTAAAGAATTATGGCAGGGAAAAGTAACAGAGGTTAGCCGCGGCAAAGATGGGGGACATCGCATATGTATATACATACATACATATATATATATAATGTGTGAAGTGGGGACTCGAGACATCGTTCATGAACTTGCTCGTGTCGCTCAGGACATTCCTCACAATGTGCGTGAATGTCGCCTCTTGTTAGAGAAAGCGCATTCCCTCATTACGCCACTCTGTAATAATACATGTATGTGTGCGTGTACGTATAAATATACATATTTAATAGAGTGCGTGTGTATGTATGTATATATATGAAACATATATATATATATACATATATATATATGAAACATTTTTATATCCTGCATGATTCTATTCTGGTCTATTAGGGAACACGCACACTATTCAATATACATATCAGTGCACACACGCACGCACACAATTCAATATACATATATGTATATTGAATAGTGTGCGTGTGTGCACTAATAGACTAAAATAGAATCATGCAGGAAATTAAAATGTTTCATTTATCTCTACAGTTTGGCGAGTTTGTGCATTCTACCTCCACATCACATGACATTATTATAAAGAATACAAACGCATACAACTAACTTGCATTTTTAATATCAGTTGTCATTATAATATTACACGTGGAATATATTCAATTAATGCATCCCCATGCAGCTAAACCCCACTTAGGCAATAGACGCTTTATCAAATAGTAATATATGACAAGGAGAAACATCTTCGGAATCATCACATATAAATGAGATGTCAATACACAACAGACTGAAAACAATCCCATGTATAATGTAAAAATAGTAAATAGTTGGATGTGAAAGAAGAACGGCATACTTGGCTCTAATCACGACTTGGCTGTTCAATGAACCACGACATCACGTAAGAAGTATGGCTAGCCGTGATGTCATCGTCACTTCTGCACAATTCAGTCTGGTACACGTGCTCTCTATCCCAATTCCTCCCACCCTCTCCATCCTTACTTCTCACCTCCTCATCCTCCCTCCCTCCGTCTCCCCTGGCTTCCATTAAACTAATACATCCCTACATGCAGCTGGGCTACGTGTTGGTCGCCTTGAGCATGTCGTCCGACGTGGCGAGGAGAGCGTCCGTGCCGTCGAGGATTGCGTCGCCGGTCGCCGTCTGGTACTGCGCCAGCTGTTCCAGGGTCACGTACGTGACGGGGGCGTCCACCTGCCCGGCGTCCGACATACTCACCATCGCTGCCATGTTCTGGTCGCCACCCGTCTCCGTAATGTAGGTCACAGTGTCTGTCGCTTGACCGTGGGTCAGCAGCGACGGGTTGGCGACGTGGACGACGCCGTTCTGGTCGGCGGTCACATAGGTGACTTCCGTCTCGGCGTGCCCCGGCATAGTGTCGATGGCCGACTCCGACAACACAGTCCTGGCATGCGAGCCGTACGCGGCGCTGTGGCCGGCCCCGGTCGCCATATGTTCCGTCGTGTCGGCTGTCACGTACGTCGTGCCGATGTTACCGCCGCGGCCGCCCAGGTCTGTCATCGACGTTACGGGGACAGACACGTACGTGACAGCCGACTGCATGCCGCCCAGTGCTCCGTCCGACATGCTCACGACGGTGCTACCATCTGCCGTCAACATTCCGCCGACGACCAATTTTGCGCTGTTGTCGCCAGTCGGGACGAGAGAGAGGCTCTGCAGAGTGGCCATCTCACACACGACATTGTCAACCATCTCTCCGCTGTACCCGCTTTCCGCCTCCATCTCGGCTAGTTGTTCCCGGTCAAGTCGGTTAGCCACTTGAGCTTGACCTACACCCTCCCCTAGGGTCACTTTCTGTTGCTGCAGCATTCCGCTCGCATTCACACCCATGGCGATACCACCGTCCGTATGTTCCGTTAGGGCGGCACTGTTGGCAGTTGTGACGACAGCGGGCGTCGTCACGGGCTTGTCTGACGCTACGCCGTCCAACGGCTGGATGACGATGACGTTGTTCTCGTGCAGCGGAACGGTCTTCGCCTTCCGAGGCCGTCCCCTACGCAGTCTCGTTCCGGCCGACGCTGCCGCCTTGATGCTCTCCTCCGTCACGGTGATGAGGCGCTTCCGTGGCGGCTGCGGCACTTTCCGCCGCGGCCGACGTCGCATCTTCGTCACCCTTGGCACCGTGTCGTCGTTGGCCGTCGCGTCGCCTTCACCCCGACACCGGTGTCGATTGAAGACCTGCATGCGGAGGAAGCCCTTGCCGCACTTGGGACACGAGTAGCGGTAGTCGGAGCGGTGCAGGCGCTCGTGGTCGACGAGATGTGGGCGTCGACTGAACGTCTTGCCGCACTCGCCACACTGGTACGGCTTGATGCCGCTGTGGGTGATAATGTGGGCCTTCAGCTTGTCCGGCCGGTTGAACGCCTTCGTGCAACCTACAGTAGATTTATTAAGGTTTAACAAGATTGACATCCAAAGCAGAACTAACTCAAGTGAACTAAGAAGCCATTACAGTTATCATCATAGCACAGTTATTTTACTCAACACAACCTTCAGTATAAGATATATTTTTGTAAACAAACATTTCACATTCTTCCTGGCAAACTGACAACCCACTAGTCATGTATCCAACAGTTCCGAGGAGGTATTTCCCTCCTACAACTTTGGATTTAAGCCAACGCGCTAGAGATTTACAACTAGAATTGGCCCTAACATTTAACAGTAATTGCTGGTAAAATAGTTGATAAAATGAAAAAATTATCTCATATTAGATCTACATTTCCCCACCAGACAAACCTAATCCACGTGTTTGCTTTAAACCAACAGCTGCGGCTTCTTCTACTGGGCGTTTACAATAATGGCGACACCAGCAAAAGTTGTGGTCTCACCTGTGTGTGACCTGAAAGGACATTTGTACTTCTTGTTTGGCTCATGTATGAGCATGTGTCGCTTGAGTTTGTCTTTGCGGTTGAAAGCAGCGCTGCACTGATCACATAGGAATGGCTTCTCTCCACTGTGGATCAGCATGTGCATCTTCAGGTAATGATCTGTCTTGAAGCATTTCTTGCACACCTCACATTCGTATTCACCTGCGTAAAGACAGATAGACTGTGTTTAACAAGTATAGGTAAAGAGTACCAGAAATAGTACTAATGTATTAATATTGTTAATGTGGTCTAGATGGGAGCGAGGATTTTATCGTGTACAGTGGTGATTTTGCATCCCATTAATATACACATTTAATTATTTATTATTATTGTTTTTAACTTATTTATATACTTAATTTATTCATATTTTATAACTTAAAGAATTTGTTTAATGCATATTTGCATGTATATGGGTTGTACCTGAAATAAGTCATTGTATTCGTATAGTAGCACTTAATGCAGTATGCTTGTCTTTTGTGAAAATGACAACAAATAGCAATTTCTCTTTATTACATCAAACCATTTTGCATCAATTTTATTTAGACATCTGCTAAGGAATTTGGTGCAATTAAAAACTCACTCTTGGATTATATCTGCTGGTAACAATATATTACCATTCTACAGAAAAACCACACATCTGGATTTGGGCTAATGCACAAATACTGTCCAGGGTATCCACTGTGTGTACACAAAAACTACTGGTGAATCGAGGACGAGCAGCTGGAGGAAGGGTCAACCCACCGATTGTGCCATGCGTTGGTAGGTGGCGCCGCAGGTATCTTTCACAGGTGAATGTCTTGGAACAGTGCGGACAGGAGAACTTGTGTGAGGTCGTTACCATGTGATGATGGAGCGCCTCTGGCGTGGCGTATTTGTTATTACATTTCACACAGCGGAAGTGTCTGCAGCGAAACAGAACCACTGTAACATCTGCCACACTGAGTACATGACGGGTGAACATGGTAACAACTGATGCACTTTGTGGCCATCTAACAAAAAAAAAATTTATTATTTACTTATGTCTTTCTTTTTTACACTTTATTTATAAATATTCTACTATGTACCCATGTCATGTTTTAACTAATTTATTATAATTTATTTAGCTAATTAATATTATATTTACATATCTTTACTATGTGCATATATGCAACATGTTTTAACTAATTTATTATCATATATTTAACCATTAATTTAATCACCTGTGTATTTTATGTGCCTCTGAATGGACTTTGTCCAGATATATGACGCTATACAAGTGTACTTGTTATTATTATTATCTTGTTCTTATTATTATCTTATCATATGACTGAAGTGCTCTGAACAGTGTTATTAAACCTTTATATATAACCATTTGTATATTCACATCTCAAGTACATTATCTATCATCCAGCAACTGTGAATTTTACAAATCATTAACATAATTTTTTATAACACATTTCCAAACCCTGCAGCATAGCATATAACAAAAACATGAAGAATAATATATGCCTATGTACGTTGGTTTCCTCTCAAGCAAACATATTTGGTTTCTAGAGGGTCTCTGTCCAGATTACAGGGTTGCTGCTGTAGCTGTCTTTTACTAGGGATGCCAGACATCTAGTCACATAGTATATAAGTTGTACTGTAATAGTTGAAAAGTGTTTACTATTTATAATGACTAATGTTTTATTGGTTTCAACATGAACTTCAGTGATGGGGAGGGGGGGGGCGAGGGGAGGGGTGGAAAGGGAGCAACAACAACTTTCTTTCAGAACAATCCTACAATTTCCCTGAAAGACATAGTGACACGTACTTTGGTCCGGGTTTCGGGCCTTGGTTGGGATAGAGGCTGTGTGAGTACTGATGAACGCCAAGCTCATAGAGCGACGGGAAGTGTTTGTTGCACACGTGACAGCGGTAATTCATCTCATTCTCGTGCGACTTTGTGTGCTCAAGGAACCCGTCAAGGTCTGTGAACGTCAAGCTGCAGGTGCTCATGATACACTTATACACCTGTGGGGTCATACAGTTCTCATGATACACTTATACACCTGTGTGGTCATACAGTGCTCATTATACACTTATACAACTGTGGGGTCAAATAGTGCTCATGATACACTTATACACCTGTGGGGTCATACAGTGCTCATAATACACTTATACACCTGTGGGTTCATACAGTGCTCATGATATACTTATACACCTGTGGGGTCAAACAGTGCTCATGATACACGTATACACCTCCAAGTCATACAATGTTAATATGAATCTTTTAATGAAGCTAACCCCCAATTGCCATAAAAGGTGACATTTGGACAAAGAGGCCATTGGTTTACCACGACTCCACAAGTTGTCATCTTTCTGTATCAGGCACATTCTTTAATGTTTCTGTTTATATATATGGTGGACATGCTTGTTACATCATTGCAACTGTGCATTATTTAACATAACATGGCTTAACACAAAAACTAATGTTATTGTGTTCTAATAAAATTTTCAATAAATGTACTATCCACAATTGAAATTGTGAGATTTCTTGACAAACATTATAAGTTTACCAAATAAGATAGATATGTGCAAAATTTGCACATCAAATTTAAGTTGTGGCAGGGGTGATGTGATAAATTTTTACGCACGCAGAGGTTGCAACACCAAGTGTACTGACCTGTTCAGATTTATGTTCGACCATGTGTGACTTTAACTGGAAGTATGACTTGAACTTCTGCGCACAATACTGGCAGATGTACGTGTTGTCCACCACAATCTTCATACTGTTGGACTTAGGGTCAGACTCATTGTTCTCTGGACTGATACTCATCTGTGGGTCAAAGGTTAACAAAGGTGAAATCATTAATACTATAAACATTATATGCTTCTCTTTTATATTTCATTATTTATTTGTCACTTTCTTCACTCAGTTATTACTGAATTGAGTAATATTTAAATTTAGTTATATCTATATATTTTAATATATTTATTTTTTATATAATTAATATATTTATTTTTTATATAATTAATAATATTTTAATAAGTAATGATTGCATGTGTGTAAAGCGCCAGAGGACAATCTTGATTGATCAGGTGGTATGTAAATACTTTTATTATTATTACATTATTAATATATTGACAGTAAGCCATGAATATAAAAATTTCATTTTCAACTGATGACGACGATTCTCAATTATCATATAATAAATGACAGTACTGGTTATTGTTAAGGCAAGTACTCTTAACAAATACCAAACTCCAATACACCATATAAATGACAATAATAAATAATAATAATTAACAAACAATTAAACATGTTTACATTCAGTTTTTTTAAACTCTTTTCCGACACAGGCCATTTCAACATAGGCTTCATGTTTTAAGCCCAAAGGACTTTGTTAGATGTCTAGTTTGTAAACTAACTAAGTGACATAATGGACGGAAGCAGTAGAAAAATACCAATTAATGTTAAACTCAGAAAGCATTTTCAATTAATAAGAGCAATGTTAAACATTGCTGCTCCACAAAATACCTCAATTTTTTTATTTCTTCAATTGTAACACCAGAATTTGTTTGACTATGCATATCCAATAGTACCTATTATAAACCATGTTTGACCAGTAACACAACTACCTCACATTTTGGTTTTCATAGAACCAAACCTAACACATCAGTTACTTATACTATGATCTGCAGCACTGGTATGTGATAACTGCAGTGTTCATTTCAAGAGAACCGTTACACAAAGACCTCCTTCTGAGTTAGTCATAGCGACGCAGACAACCAAATTCAAGATCCAATGGCTGCCTTCAGAAAATATCTCGATAAATGGTGCTTGAAGATGTTCTATGTGTTGTCCTGTTACTCAAATCAAGTTTATCACCACTCAGTGAGCAACTGTTTAGCTGCAGCTTATGAGATGCACAAATCTCTGACTTCATGTCAAAATTTCTCACAACTTGGCAGCCCCCATTAGTTAGCTCACAGATATAAGTTTTACTTTCTATAAATAAACATTTCTTGTGTGGAAATGTATTGAATACTTTGGAACAGAGACGACTTGAGGCAGACCTGGTATATAACCATCTCAGTGGCCAAACAGGAATAGCCTAGAAATGTTTTGTTCTAAAATAATCTGAGGAGCCACAGTTTAAAGCTAAGGAAGATGTACTCTCCTACAGAGATCCATAAATTTTTTTTCACAAATTGCATCATCAATTGTTGGAACAAACTTCCTGAAGAAATTGTGTCAGATCTACTCTGAACATCTTAAAGAAGAAATTGGGGTCTCTAGCCACTTACTGAAAGAGACTATACAATTATGAATGCCTAAGTAAGTAAACACTGCCTTGTCGTTTGTCTCACCTGGACCCGACTTCTCACACCTGTCATCTCATTGTTCAAATTCACCTCCACATTCTGCACGGTCTGCACCTGGTTTGGAGACGCCCTCTCTGACATGGTCACCACCACCAACTCCGGGGAAGGCTGCTCGGGCAGGGTGTGAGCCATGCCCTGCGGCCACACCTGAGGGCAAACACAATGGGGTAAAAATTACAATCCCCAAAGGGCAACTTGTTTGTTTTCTGGTCTTCACAATAAGTTGTCATAAATAAGGTGAGTGTCAGTTAGTAATAGTCTTTTTTAATATAAGACAGTTAAACAATCAAATGAACAGCACAGCTGACTGCATAGATAGAACAAGGAACCATTATATGCAATGCAATATACTATGCACACAGCTGGATTACAAAAGCAGTGTATATAAACAAAAGATAACGTGATAAAGAGCATCTGCAGCAGAGTGATTTTTCCATCAGCAAAAAACTGGTCTTGGGTAAACAGATGTTGTCATGTCGACAACTGTGACAATGAGAGCACATGAACAAACAAGGTGAACTAAAGGTAAAAGGTAAGTTCTTACATACACTGTATCTGGTTCAGCACTTTACAGACCTGTTCATTCCAACACGAATTCAACTTCTCTGGGAAGCATTCAGCCATGCTGCAATTACCACGTTCACCACTATCTATAGCCAGGTACTCATTTATATATCTGAGCGAACCAAGGCAATGTGGAAAGCACAAAACTACCCAACCTTTCAAATACCAGCAATTTGAACCCTGGTCTATTTAATTGAGTCTGATGTTCTAGTCACTGTGCTACTGCGTTCCTCAACTACTTGAGACACTGTGTCATACCTTATGCGTCTGCATGTGCTTCTTGACGTTTGACTTCTGAGCAAAGGCACGCCCACACACGATGCACTGGAATGGTTTCTCACCAGTGTGCGACCTTACATGCTGCTGCAGATCAAAGTTCTTCGTGAACAACTTGTCGCAGTACTGACACTTGAGCTTCTTCCGTGATGCCGACGCGGCACCCAATGCATCAACACCACTGTCGGCACTGCTCTCGAGTAACAGCAAATTACCGTCGACTTTAGTGCCACCATGACATTGACGCGTCACTGTGTTAGTGTCGAGGTCTGTGATGACGGTGATGAGGCCCGTGTTGGGCGCACCAACCGACATCTTTGGACTGGCTGCACAAATATAGAAAATGTGTTGTAAAAGAGTAGAGATTCTTCAATCACTTCCGCAGATCCTGTTGACTCATATGGGATTTACATTCATTGCTGGATCTGATGCATGCATTTCACAGGTGAACCAAAGGTCGTTTAGAGGAACCAATGCACATAAGACATATCCCAAGTTTACAAAACTGCCTCAGCTTCAGTAAATGCCACTATTGTGGCAAAGTAGGTCCTCAAAACTAGACTGTGCCAAGTAGTGGATAACTTCTCATTTCGCATACAGTATTTTAGACATGGTTTTTAACAAAGCTGAGTAGCATATCCTCCATAATTGTGGAAATCATACCCAAAATCTATTTTGATAGAGCTGTGCGTGTACATGTGTGCTTGCATGTCTGAGCACGCACATGTGAGTATGTAAATAAACAAATTCTTCACTACCTATTTTAGTAGCATTAGGCTTCACCACTGGTAACGTCATCATCTTCGGAGGCCCGACCCCAATGCTAGTGGCTCCCTCTTGTGTGATGACCTGCTGCAGTTCAAGGGTGGACTGCGGTGTCGCCACCTGCTGGATCTGCACCGGGTTCATGGGAATTGTACTGGTGAAAGCGGAGTTACCACTTGCAAATGACTGAGTGGCAATTGTGGCAAAATTTTGTGATGTTGTCATGGGACATGTGGCGCCACCACTGCTGACCTGCGAGAGGAACGGGTTCCCCTGCATGTTGGTTCCCTGCGAAGTAGACAGAAGTGTCAACCATAGGCCAATGAAGGTCACAAAAGTGTAATGTTTTATATTGTACTTGCAGCAATCATTTCACATTTATTGAGGTGCATGATTATGAAAAGCAGGCTTTGATTTTTCCGGGAGTCCGTGACTCCTTGTTTTACCTACGGACTCCGTATATGTCCCTTGTTAGGAGTCCATGTGACTCCCTAGTTTTAAAAGACAATAAATCCAGTGTTAAAGTGGCCGATTTCATCGATCCATCAATGTGTGTGTGTGTGTGCTGACTAATGCTGTCATCTTGAATCAGCTTCGGTCTGTAACGAGTGGTCATACTCGCTTCTGTCAGTTCAAATATACATGTGAGCACACCATGCTGCTTTCAGATCCGACATGGGCGCAGCCATCTTGTGTTATGGGTAATACAGACGTGTTTGCTTGTGATTTGTCAAAATATCAGAATTAAATTAAATCGCTAGCCCTGGCCTGCGCTAGAGGCATACGCAGGAGATCGGAGCGTGTTAAACAATGTGGACTCCCAAATTTTCTCTGGACTCCCACCAATCACCCATGAAAATCAGTGCCTGAAGAGGGAAGTATCCACCAATTATACCTCTGCATATTACGATTGGATAACATTATTGATACAATTTTGAACTGTCTGTAGACAAGAAGTCTTGAGAAATTTGTGGTGCTGCTAAGGACTCAGCTAGCCATCAGTGAATGGTGGCTTGGTTTGAACAGTTTGGCACAACAAAAGCTATTACAGCTGATGGTTTAAAAGTTCATGCATTTCTTCAACAAGTGTATGGCAAACACCCAGTTGTAGTGATTTATGACTGTATCCCACAACTACAAATACTACTCTTGCAACCTCCTGGTGTGTTGTGTTATTTCTTACTTCAAGACAGTATCTCATCATTCAAAGATCGTTACACTGAACTGACAAGTTAATTATGTTAAAACAACGATACAATTGACCTGATATAAGAAGGAACTTTGAAGAAAGTGATGCTGTAATGACAATAACGAAATAACAGGAGAATTATTTTAAATAACAAGCCAACTATAATAAAAGGAAAATAAGTTTAAATAACTAACAGTATATGTGTATTTCCTTCATTTTGTATGCATGTATACCTATTATGCCCTAATAAGCGTGCACCCCATTTTTAATCAACAATGGCAATCTTAATAAACAAGTTTGGCTGAAATGATTATGGCTTTATAGGTCATTCTTATCTAATTTTTTATCCCACACCATTTATTCTATCACATCAAATAGTGCTCCCTACTGTACCAATTATCACTCATTTTGGAAGATAACAATATTATTGCACGCTAACAACTATTTACGAGTGATGATGATGGTGCTACCATCTGGTGTGAGACTGTTGAAGTTCTACGCTTATTGCAACATATTTCTCCAAGTCTAAAAAATTTTTGACGCACTTAATTGGTTGAATATGGTACATCCCTCAACGAGAAAACTTACGACTTGGAGTGTAGAGTTAGAGATGGCTTGCTCGAGTCCAGCGAAGGGCATCAGATCGTCTGTGAGCACCATGCCCTGTCCAAGGGACTGTGTCAGGGGAGATTGGGGTATGGTGTTGTAGCTGCCCAAGTTCTGCTGCAAACAACCAGGTTTGTACAGTGGCGCAATGTTATTGTTTGATGTTTTACCTGCTCGTAAATCTGATCTGGTGTGGCGTTACCAGCCAGATGTATTTTTAGATGAATTACAAAAACATGTACAGTAACCACCACCACAATGGCCTTATAAGAGGGTGGCCTATCGTAAAGAGGAATTGTGATGGGAAAACCTTATTTGCTGCATAACGACGCAGCCTCTGCAGAGGGAGTTGGCTTCTTGTGAGAGGGACCTTATAAGAGGTGGACGGTATGTAATAAAAATTATTTATATATTCTAATTTGGCATGTGTTGAAAGCCATTCAAATATCTTGCTCATAATTACAAAATGCAACCTGCTTAGTGAGACCCAATTATATTGTAACCAGAATAGAAACGCCAATCTCAATTCTGTAATTGGAATTGGTGTTGTTTTTATTTTTAGGCATTGAGTATTCCTACAGCTGTTCCATTCACATATATTTATTTCGATATGGAATTGATAATTGGAATTGATATTTTGTAAATTGAATTGGTGTTTTAAGGTGTAACTGGAATTGGTATCTGTTATTGGTAGGTAATTGGAATTCACATAATGTAGTTGACCCCAAATCTGTCCACGAATAATGTGATATACCTGCTTGTTAAGGATGTGCGTGACTGAGGCCGTGAATGAACCATTACCGTCACTACCAGAGGGCGCTTGGTTGATGACCCGAGACATGCAGCCAATGGCACCACCCGCATTGAGCACCACTGGTGTACAGCGATTCTGTTTGTGGCTGACAAATGTTGAGAGGGAGTTGAACTGTTTCTTGCACTTTCCACACTGGAAAACATCCTCATCATCAACTGCAACACATACAAGAATAGAATACTTTTATTTCAGGTAAGAAAAACCATAAACATACAAATATGCATTAAAAATATAAATAAGTGAAATTAATTAATTTAATTACGTGGTAAAAATACATAAACGGGAGGTAAAATTACCACCGTACTAAATAAAACTTGTGCTCTTGACCATCTAGACCATATTAACCACATTACAATTGCTCATACATTTTATAAAAATATTTTCAATGTCGCATACACGGTGGTTTTTAATGTTGCACAGTGCAGTACATAAGTCAATGTCTTTATGGTAATTGGCAAGTTATTATGCCAAAGTGTCTCTATCCAAGGATTTCTTTGGAGAAATCATGTTGACAAGTTTCATTTTGTCTGTAGGTCTGGCCAGAACAATGCTGGATGCCAGCAGTGAATCAGATCATCATACAAAATTCCTGCGGCAAAGTTTACTTTCTGTCCTGCAATAATCTTCCATACCATCCAAAGCTGTACAAATCAGACAAAAATAATTTATAATAAATGTCTTGCTATTGTTGGTAATACATAGAAACAATATATTTATATATTATATTATATATATATATATATATTATTGTGAGTGAATCAGACAATATGGTGCTGCAAGTAAACAAACTACCAAGTACCAATATTTAGAGAAAGCTGACCACATCAAGTAATGTTTGGATACAGTTTCTATTGAGTCACAAGTGTATTCTTCTGACCTTGTGCAGGTTGCTCGGCAACAGTTTGTGACTCGAGAAGTGACTGGACGGCCATGGCTGTCTGGCTGTCCATACCGGCCACGCCAGCTGAAACCACAACACAATTAGTTCATCACATGTGCCATCTTACTTGTCACAAGAAAACAATTTAATGCAGAACTGGGTCCAATTACATGTTTGTAATTGATTAATTTCATTTAACTGCAACAATTATATTTTTTCATACAATTTTACCTAAGAAACCTATCAAAAGTGCTGTCTCACACAAGTCCACTACATCTTTATCAATCATATACAAAATATTTTCAAAGTCAACAACACATATAATTAAAAAATACTGAATAAATGTTTGGAATAAACAATTGGTCCCACTTAATGAATTTGTAATTGTGTTTCTTACTAAAATTTTGTAGTTTTAATTGATTCATTTGTGTAAAACATCAAAATTAATCAGTTTACAGTAGTGGTTGTATAATGCCCAGTACATGTTTAATACTAGTATAAACTATTACATGTAAACATTTACATATGGAAAACATAATATTATTAATGTAATTTTGATATATTTTCAGCGTACATAACTTCCAGACTCAGACAATGTTTTTAAGTAATTGGAATTGGAGAAAATGTAATTGGTATTTTCAATTACCTTTTCAATGAAATCATGTAACCTTTTAACTAAAATGATTCACTACAGATAATCAATAAAATGTTGTGTTTATCATATTTGTTTGTCATTATATGTGCCATAAATCCATAATATGCAGTTCTAAATTTAATAAAGCTGCTATAAAATAGACGTTATTTTTTGACATTGACTATATCTACTGTTGTTCTGTTCACATACTTTTACTTCAATCAATATGGAATTGATATTTGTATTTGGTGCGTAATTGGAATTGATATGTAACTGACCCCAAGTCTGATAACTTCCACACATTCAAAACTGATATTGTAATTGATATGGTACACAAACTGGTAGTCCAAATAGGAGCATTCTCTTCGTGAACCTGATTTGTCCACTTTCTAAGAGAATTGCAAGAGATATTAGAACAGGGATTAAGGAACACAACTGAAATTCAACTAAGTCAATAATGATGACATTTGTAGCACTATCACCACTTTATGATTAATGTTGAGGGGGTGTGGCACGAATCTTAACTTCCCATCTCCCACCTGTTTTGGAGGCCAACCTCCCATCTGTTTGTGGGACCAATCTCCCACCGTCCACCATTTATGAAAGTCCACGTCCCACCACCCGCCTATTTTTTTAGGCTAACCTCCAACCATTTTTTGGACCAACATCCCACCTCCCACGTCCTGTCACACCCCCTCCATGGTGGTACATTTATATATATATTTTGTTATTATAATTATTGTTAAAAGCTAAAGTGAGACACATCATTTAGCATTCAAAGTTCAAACTTAAAACACCTTCCAGAATGTATACACACAGTGAGAGAGTATACATAATAATGTTCTGGGGATGGGGTGGCATAGGGGTGTAATTTTTTTGCACCAAGTGAGAATGCAACAGAGTTGGGGTCAATTCCATTTTGTCAATTCCAAAAAAAAATTATTCCAATTAAAGTCAATTCCAACAATCTATTCCAATTCCATTCAATTCCTCTGTTTCCCCAATTCCATTCAATTCCTCTTGGAAAGAACCAATTCAAATTCCAGAGATGATTAAAACATGCATTCACTTAACACATCCGTTCATTCAACTTCACTCAAGTTCACTGGCTCATTTATGCAGGTTGCCATTGCATCAAACCATCATTAGTTCCTCAAATTGTGAGTCGGTCAGACGACAACTCTCGGGTCTAAACACTTTCCCGATTATGCTGAACAGGCCTTCTACGTATGTTGATGAGGCTGGTATTGATAGATACTTCAATTCTAATTATAATTTTTTTATTCCCAATAAAAAATTGGAATTGACCCCATGAGTGGAATGCAACTGGATGTAGAGCTATGTATGGTTAGATGAACATTTATTACAATGTGCCTTCTTTTTCAATCCGCCTACATTATATATATAATACGCCAAGTTTGTCTAAATCCCAGCACAAAAAATAAAGCTATTCAAGTTTGTAATCAATCTAATCAGACATTTTATTGACATGTGCATGTAACAATACTATAAGAATACAGTATTGCGTTTGTTTGATTTAATTGCAGCTATACTGGCAGTAGCCATGCATTTGTGTCTAATGTCTGGAGTGAAGGCTGTCCACGCGCCGACCCGTCTCTCTCACGATTGGAGAGACGGCCGCGCCGACACGGTCAACCTTCGCCGCCTGTTTATGCTGTGCCAATTTTCTGACACACCCCAGCAAGATTGCTGTTCCAGGTATTGGCTTCGTCCTGCCAACGACATCGGGTCAACCTTACTAGTAAGAAATAACAAATCTAAGTCACAGCAGTGTAACTCCAGCAATCGGACAACAACCAACAGACGGATATACACCGCAGTTGACTCGAATTTCACGCATAATTCAACATTTCTGCCAGTTTCTTTGTTTATGCATATAAACATGTTTTATCGGGCAAATGCACCGTGACACCGTAACCGAAGTGAGTCAACTAATTCGGTAATTGCATAACAGAGAGTGTACTTTCGATTCATATAATTAGTTTTTCCACTAATATAATATCTTGTCGGTTTAATTGATTTTCTTACCGGCTAGTGCCTCGAAAAGTGCTTGCGCCATTTTGTCGGCTTCGTCCCTTGTCCGAAGGCGCACTTGCCCGGATGTCAATCATCCAGCGGTGCCGTCTGACGGAATGATTAGGACTATTTTGGAAGCGGGTTTTGGGTACAGTGATTCAATGACGTAATATTACAGTTAAGTGGATTCGTTGACTTGTACTTAATGACATTGTATAGCTTAAAAACTATTTTATAATGCAAACAACAAAATAGAAATTATAGAGAATGAAGGTCAGTCGCGCAAAATTACTACTACATCCAATGCAGCTCACTTTTCCGTGGCGCGTCAGTGGTGTAACGGTTAGCATGGTTGCCTTCCAAGCAGTCGATCCGGGTTCGACTCCCGGCTGACGCATCTTATTTATTGTAAAGTTTGATAAACAAAAACATCAAATTAAGATCAATGAGAACAAAATGATTTGTTTCGTAGAATTTTTCACATATTCCTGTGAAAAAATTCATATTCTTCAAAATGCTCGATTTAATGAATAGAAGATCAAATTGAGAACAAGACATTTATGAAATTTCATTGCAATATTGGTACTATTTAATATGACACGTACAGTTTAAGTGTTTTTTATAGAAATTTATCAAACTGACAAATCAACTGATGAGTTTTCATATTTTTTTCAAAGTAACTAAATGCTTAAATAATGGTATGACACAAGTGAGATTCTGGGGAATATATCAAAGTTTCATATTATAGAAACTAATTTAAAATGACCAAAACAGTTTTACAAGTAGGTAGCGGGTTTAGGTTCAAATGTGCATCAGTGTATTAAAACACGTTTGAAATTATTCAAAGGCAAATGCACCTACACATTAATGCATTTAAATGTTTACGATTGGTTTAAATGCAAATGCATCTGGCTATGCAATTACAAATGTATTTGAATAGTTTTCAAATGTTTTATTTGTGTGAAAGCACAAACCAGTTTTCATCACCTTTATTAAATCTAGTTATGTAAAACATATGCTTTATAACTTTATTACTACAAAATAAAATTGAGCTGCTAGAGTCGTTCTTTTTTTCGGTATAAAGGTTAGAGCACCCGCCTGTCGATCGAGAGGACGGTGGTTCGATTCCACCTCCGCCATTTCGAAGCTTGGGCAATTTCGTTCACCCCACTTTACCTGTCTTTCAGAAGAGACATTAAAAGCTGTTGGTCCAAACTCCTGCATTAGCTCAAGATTGGGCTGTTTGGAGTAACTACTTGAGACTTTAATGGATGAAATGTGTTCAAAAGTGCCAGTAACATATCCTAATGTTATTTATAATAGTGTATTACTTTTGTATCACATTTTGTCACTGCAAACTTACACAAAATGAGGTTTGTTTGTATTTTATTACAATTGTTAATTCCGCAGGAATTTTTCCATGGAGGGGCAGGAAAGAAGAAATATATATATTTAAAGTTAACATATACTTTGAGCTCACAAATAAAGTCCGAAAAAAATCCAGATCAAGGGGGCACTTGCCCACTTGCCCCCACAGATCCCCATGGTTAATATGCTAACCTGTATCTGGCAATGCCAGGAAGCAGTAAACAATGTACAAACAAACAACATGAAAAAACCTGTAAGCTGATAACTTAAAGGCTCCAGAAAATACTTGATGATCAAGGAGGCTCCAAGTACAACCTGTATGCACATCACATCGTACAATAGATTGCTCTGAGCAGATCATAAGATCAGAAAGGCGTCAACTGCACACTCATAAAGATGCTTTTCTTTGCTTTAAGGATGTTTTTCCCTTTATTTGAAATGTGTTTAATGGACAAATTGGACTCCATAGCAAAATGTGAAATATATGCTAATTATACTCATGGACTATTTAAATAATGTTCACATTTTGAAATATGCATTTCAAAAAATAAAATGTTTTTAATCAAATGCAATTGTCTTTATTCAAGTAATTTTTTTGTATGCAGCTGCAGAGTAGGAGACAACACTGCATTTAAGTACAAATGTGACATTTTCAAATGCAAATACATTTGAACTCAAGCCTGGTGCTAGGAAGTGTCCAAACCTTATGGACACTCAGGTGGACAAAGGTACACATCGGCTCACCAACAGCCCTCAGGGCGACTGACTGTCCACAGACTCAATGACCAGTACAAATGTGAATTAAGATATCCACATACACCTGTTGCGTTATTCAGAGACAGGTGTAGCGGCTGTGGATTATAATTCCACCATCAATGTTGGCTACTTGAGCAGAGCATATACAATGAACAAATAAAAAACTAACCTCAATACACTATCTGAATCCTAAAATTAATAGAACCTAAAAAAACAATTGAGAAAAACAGCCCATTCCTCAGAGCCATCAGAGGGCTGAGGAATGGGCTGAGGAATGGGCTGTTTGTTGTAAAGCTACGTCTTACAGCATAGACAGCGATTCTGGAGCATATATTGACTGGTGAGCTAACATGAGCAAATTGTTCAAAGTTGTGCAAGTTTCTGCAAGATTGTTCATTTTATTCTCGTTTTGCAGTATCAATGTATATACACAGTCACACACCAATAATATCAGGAGGAAAATCCAAACATACTAAAAATTATTTTGTAAGACTCAATGACTCAATGACAATCATAGTATAATATTCTTGATTGTTTCACTTCACTGAAAACAAGGAATCTGTGCTTTGTGATTTAATTATTTAAATCGCCAAGTTTGAATCAGCATTATGTATTTTCCACACAAAAACTCCAAAAGCAATTACATTTACAACAAAATGTCATCATACATCTGCAAGTGTATGTTTTCTGCAGTGCTAAAAGCAAATGCAAACACCGAGAAACCAACAAAAGTTAAGTCTAGTCTACAAAAACTCAGTAAACGTCACAACTAATATAAGCAAAGCTGAAAGCCAACTGAAAGCTGAAAGCAACAAAATAACAAAAAAGGAAGATATTGTAACATTATTTGCAAGTATAGCTGATCCATTCAACACATGAGTGTATTCTGACATTAAAATAGTGGATTCCAATTATATAAGATATTATTAAGTCTGTGTTATGCCTGTGTCTGGTTCAGGTCAATTCCTGTAATTTCACAATTCTAATGAATGGGTTGGCTTCTGAAAGCACCCACCAGCAGAATATAGCTATCCCTCTTCACCTCTCTAGTTCTCATACTCTCCTCTGTAAAATATTCACAAATATCCTTTACTACAACAATACTTCCCTGCCTCTGATGATTATACCTATGGCATATCAACATAGAACATAGCCATAACATTTACATCAATCTATAAGGACACCAATGACAGTGCCATAAATGTTGAATCTATATAATCTCTGAGGTTCAATCACTAAACAATGATTTGTTTGCACAAACAAGGATCATTTCAGCAAACACAACAATGATACACATTGCCTATGAAACACAAGACATTAAATGACTGATATGCTTTATGCACTATAGCAATGAGTTACCATAATAATAACATTTCTATCAGTGTGGAAGCATTAAAAATTAAAGAAAGCATTGTTTCCCAATGCGTACACTGACCAAAAAGCAAATAGCAGAAATAATTGTTTCACTATTAAATACATTACACTATATACATTTCAAGTGATACAGTTTATTTGTTAATGCTTGCACCTTGGCACCTGTCAACAATTAATAATTGTCAACTAATAATTGAACAATATAATTAATATCTATGAATCATCATGAAGTCAAATAATAAAAAAATGACGGATTTAAATCATCTAAATACAAACCTATTTCCAACATCATACAACCTTATTAGATTAGCTCCAGAGGGCATTACATTTATACACCCTGAGCAACGTGATTGAATCATTAGTTTCATATTAAGAGGTTTTTGTAAACATCAAAAACACACCATATATCACCTAAAACACACCATATCTCACACCATACGTAAGTAAAATTAATGTTTTAATTTACGGTGCTGGTTACATTAATGTAAAACAGTTGTACTGAAAGATATAAACACTACATGTTTACATGATTTTATAGAAGTTTAATCACCGTACAAAAATCTCAACAGTTTTCAGCTGTAACATGCAACTTAAGAATCAACTCAGTAAATGCATAGTAATCACCCTGTAGTTCTCCTGGGGACAGTAGATTAAAAACTAATAGCTTATCTTGAAAATGGCTGATAAGCTGACCACAATTCAGCCTAGTTGTTTGACCTGACCAACATTTCCACCAGATGTGTCGATGTAAAACTATAATTTAGTTGGTACAGATCTTCCTATCTGCAGATAATGACAAATAAAACTGTTCTCCACTGAAGGCTGCCAGTTGCTTAGATGATTATATTATCCCTAGGACTAGAACATATGTGAACGAATGATTGTTCGGGTGATGGCTATTGTTTTTCACTTCAGCTTGAGGGTAAAAATATGCTCATGGTCAAACAACCAGATGCACTTAGTTTGTACGATGATATTCTTGGGACACGCAATTAAATGCCCCCTCCATGTTACCCATCATGCACCTGACCCTATAACAATAGCAGCTGACACCAACGTTGGTGGGTATATCCCTGATTTTACTGAGAACCTCTTCCCAGCAATATCGATCTCATATTTTGCATTTCTCAGCACAAAGTTGTTTGTGATGATGTTTGGTTTGCCAGTTTTCTCGTCAAAATCATGGATGTATCCCATACACACGTGTCGGTCCAGCGTGTAGCCATATGTGGTTGACGTGACAGTTCCACAGAATTTGCCATTGCGGTAGATTGGTTCGCCTCCCCATGGCCAGGTGTCCTCCTCAACGTCGTGGTCCTCGAGGAGGAACTGAGCGAGCCTCTTCTTGATGCCCGTGCTTCGCTGGTGTAGGAGGGCTGGACAGCCGATGAAACCACCAATCTGAAAGTGAAAGTGTGTGAAAATTATTGCTCTTATACAGCATAGCTTTTAGTTTGTGGAACTGCTCATGTTAGTTTATGCACCACCCTGGCACATGCCTTTATTGTGACACCACAGCCTAATGAAACAACTTGCCCAAGCTCCTAACGAACCCCTGTCTACAAGTGCGGCACCAGTTCTACTCCATGCACTGTGTTGCAAAAAGTAGATAAAGTTACTGGCTGTGTATGTAAAAATAAAATTTCATCGCCGAACTCGGACAAAGTCCACAATTTTTCCTACATCCGTTGATCAACCTCACAAACAATCATGAGTAACCAGATCAATGGTTCTGACGTACTTTGTACACGCCAAGTAGCTGGGTAACTGAAGGATTAGTAAAACACCGACTGGAGGAAAAAACAAATACAGAAAGAATGAATGAAACACTTCAATGCCTTCTTATTTTCCATTATCATTTCCAGTTACTTCTTTTAATGCTGATACCAATGCTACAGCTCTACTAAATACTGTCCACAGATCAGACCAGCATGCATTCAAAACATTTTCTGAATCTTTAAGTATTGCTTCCATTCCCTGATTTTGAGTCCTGTTTTCCCAACCTGTGAAGAATCTGCATTTGAAACAACATTACACAATAAGCTGCTACTCTAGCAACTCAAGACTCACATGGAACTTGACTCGAGACTCGCGTCCACACTCAATGGGCGTGACCTGGGGGGTAAGGTCAGTGCCCCAGTAGGCAAAGAACTTCTCCATGCGCAGAGCTCGTAAGGCATAGTAGCCGGCATTACGGATACCATAGTTCTTGCCAGCGGACATCAGACTGTCGTAGACGTGAAGTGCATACTGTAATCATAGCCCCAGACACAGGAAATTATTTTAATTCATGTTTAACAAGATTCAGGCAGTATATATGTAAGTATTTAAATATCTATGCATCTACTCTATTTCTATAACTTTGTAATGTACACATTATATATCAACACTGTTGGGAAACACAAATTGTATACAGTACAATTATAAAATATTACATATTGCTTGTAGTAGACATTTAGTATATTCAATGTCTACAAATGTTGTATATTACAATAGTTAGGTAGTATCATGACACTGGACCAGAGAAGTTCATGACTGCTGACAGTAGAGCAGCTCTGAATGCATTCAAATTAATACAGAACATCTATCCATTTTATCTTCTATGTTTTTATAATTTTATTAGTAAGTTCCCCCCCAGGCATTACGCCTTAGGAAGCCATGAAGGCTTATATGGCCAGTGCTTAAACCTGGTTTCTGTAGTGCGAAGCAACTTAGAGTGCAGTTATACTGACTCTCCTGGACGGGGCACTAGTCCATCGCAGGTACCTTCCAAACAGTGTTTGCACTCATTTGCAGCTGAGTAGACTGAGGCAAAGTAGGGTAAACGAAATTGCCTAAGCTTCGAAAACAAACCGTGCCCAGCGTGGGTCTTGAACTCACAACCCTCGAATTTAGAGTCCAACACCTTAACCACTAGGCCACGGCTGCCCCCGTTAATTAGTAAGTTACTGACATTTTATCAAATAGTATCACAACATTGGTTTCATATTATCACAACATTGGTTTCATAGTTTCTTAGTTATTGGCAACTTCACAGATTCGTTTGTTGAAGAAGGAAGACAGAAAAAGGTGGAAACAGATGAAGATGACAGGGCAGAGGATCATGGGATACAGATGATGATGACAGGGTAGAGGATCGTGGGAAAAAATTAAGACAATAGGGAAGAGGATCATGGGAAACAAATGAAGATGACAGGGCAGAGGATCATCAGAAACAGATGATGATGACAGGGCAGAGGATCATGGGAAACAGATGATGATGACAGAGCAGAGGATCATGGGAAAAAAATGAAGACAATAGGGAAGAGGATCATGGGAAACAAATGAAGATGACAGGGCAGAGGATCATCGGAAACAGATGATGATGACAGGGCAGAGGCAGGGGTGAGATTTAGCAAGTCATGGAAGGTAGCCAGTCGCGCTACCAACCTTGCAAAGTGAAGAAGCCCGACAGCTTCTTAGGTAGCCCACTTGCTAATCAATACTTTGATAAAAGAAAATAAATACTTTGAAGAATGTATGAACGACATCAATAACAAATAAAAACATCCAAAACAAACAGTTTCGAAATATTTATTTTCAAGGCAGGATCAATACAATGTAATACATAATACTGAATCAAATACGTATGCAATTATACACATATGATAGATTGTTTTGTTTTCATAACATGGTACAACAACAGTCTACGCGAAAAGTCTACAAGTGTCACATGATATCAGTTCCTGTGGACTGAACAGTTTACAGGACCTGCTGATTTTTCACAGGACCTGATTTTACCTCCAAATATTACCAAAACGGTGTCACGTGCACCTTGTGGATATATAATATATATATATATATATATATATATATATATATATATATATATATCAATTTTTTTTAATCTGGTATATAGATATTTATATATATGTTTAAATTTGTAAACTCTTTCAAACATGTTCTATTCAAATCGATTTGGGTTCTTGTCTTAACAGAGGGTACATGATTTTTGCTTATATAAAGACATTAGACAATGTCCACAAGGCCTCACCCCCTGTAGTTGCATAATCTGTCTTGGAAAGGAAAGCATGCTGTGTGTCTGAGGCTATAGCAGTGGTAATTACTGTTTGCCTATAGGGTGGATTAGCACCTGTCCAGGGCTGTGTGTACTCTAAGGGTCTCTAACCAGAATACAAACTGGTACAGTATTAAACAACTGAGTCAACATACTGAATTGGTAACAACTAGCACAAGCTATAAGTGGACTTAACTCAGGGCTTCTGTGTTTAAAAGATACTTCCTCTGGAAGACAAGTTTGTGTGGCTTCACTGCATTCAGAAAGGGAATAGCTCAAACATACACAAAGTCATAAAATATTTGACTATCAGGCTATCTGGTGACAATACAGCTACACAAGTGTGCGCACTTTGTGTTTTGTATTAAAAAACATACAACACTTTGTTGATCTCGATGCTTGTAAACAATTATTTGTGTTAAATTCATATAAATCAGCGATTAAAAAACCAAGTAAAAAAATCATAAATCAATGATTTTAAAATTTTTTTTAGAGTGATTTAAATCAATGATTTAAATCAAACAACCCTGATATATATATATATATATATATATATATATAAGTGGTGCCATGCAGCGCCAGCCTAGAGAAACTTTAACCAATTTCCCGATTATTCACCAGAAGCGCTCTGTGCACCATGTAGATATATATATATATATATATATATATATATATATATATATATATATATATATATATATATATATATATATATAAGTGGCACCACACAGCACCAAGAATATTAACATGACCGGTTATTATGTCAGTGTAGAATGACCGTTCAGTTACATGTTGAGCGTCGATGTGGTTGATTAAAAATATAGTGAATGCTCCCTATTGATATCGCTTCGGCTATGGTTTGGCAACATTTTTTGCATGTCAAACGTGTCACAAACACCAGATTTATGGTTAACATAAATGCTATATGGCCAGGACAACACTTCTGAGATGTTTATTAACATTCCGTTTATTTTTGCTGTGTCTAAAATATTGCACCCCATAAATATTTTGAGTCGTCATGTGGGCCACTGTCGTCAAAACAGAAGTTGCCCGAAGCTATTTTTGGGCGACATTGGTGAATGGGCGACTGCTAAATCTCACCCCTGCAGAGGATCATGGGAAACAGATGAAGACGACAGGGCAGAGGATCATGGGAAACAGATGAAGATGACAGGGAAGAGGATCATGGGAAACTGATGAAGATGACAGGGCAGAGGATCATGGAAACAAATTAAGGTCACATGGCAGTGGATCATGGAAAACAAGGTTGGAGAAGATCTTAACCTAGATGTTGATCATGAGGGTTACCTCGGAGGGTATATAGAGCATCCAGCCATCCTCTCCTGTGTGAGTCAGGCGCATCGCCTTCACCTGACTCGCCTGGGCCACATCGATTTCCTGCAAAAGACAAACTTGTGTGGTGCCTTTACAACAGACTTGTTAACAAATGCAAATGCATTTGAATGCGCATTTGAATGTTGAGCATTTGAATGCGCATTCAAATGCTTCCATAAAATGTTTAATGCATTTGCATGCGTACTTTGAACATTTGCATTTGAATGCGACCCACAAACATTTGATTTGTCAAATGCACAATCAAATGTACAATCAAATGCATGCGTAATCCTTTGAATAACTATTATTGTTAGATTCACTTTCACAAGTTCAGAACATGCCATTAGAAAAAGTGATCTGTGGTGAGCAGTACCTCAGCAGATTATGAAATCATCATCTGACCTGTGAATCAACTTTCACTACGTGCTCTTTAAAAAAGTGCTCTGTATGTCAACTGGTCAATGGCCGAGCTGTTATTCATACAACATGAAAAGACCAACTGGTGTATATGTTGATGGCTTCATGGACTACCTGTTCATTGAAAAAATGCAGACAAATGAGTCCCTTTTGTCATGTTGGCACTGCTGGGGTGGGTTGGGGTGGCAGCTCATTGGGGGAGTAAATATTAGTAATGCCAGCCCTGAATATTTACAGCCAGAGAGAGTGATTAGTGGTGGCTGTAATTATCCACCAGGTTATCTTCCCAGTGATCCCACCAGTGGACATTCTATTGTCTTGGATTCCTCTTCCATTCTGGCCTACCTGAAGGATTAGCCTTTCATTCCCATGGTTCCCTGTAAACTGTCAACTGTCTATTCCTCCCTCCCATTTCCACCACCTCTGCAGGCCTGGAACTGTGTGACTCAGTGTATGACTCTACAGACATGATCATGTAGTGGGACTGGTATGTACTGGTACTTAGTGGTTACAATAATGTACTACTGTATTTATTAAATAAATTAATAATGTGTTTGTATACATTATGTTGTTTTTTTCCAAATAAAACAAAACGTTAATATAAAGCCAAAACATTTGAAATTAATTCAAATGCATTTGCAAATGTATAACCAGAACATTTGCATGCACTACCCCAAAACATTAGCATTTGCATTTGAATCAAGTGAAACATCTGCATTCAAATGCATTGACATGCATTTGTTAACAAGCCTGTCTGGCAATGACTTCTTGTTCTCAAGAAATATATAAAGTAACTCTGTGTTGTAGATGATTTCACCTCAAACTCTTCATTCCACAATATACATAGCGTGAACCTAGGAGCAAATTTTTTTATTCTAGCAGTTCCTGTTCTAATAACAATAATTACAAAGTGCCATATATATATAAAAATTCTGTTCAGAGGCACAGAGATTACAAGACTGTTGACCATTGTTCTCAGGTTATGCTTTGGGCATGGACACACACACAAACACACACACAAACACATGTGCACATAAACGTACACACACACACCTACAAACACATACATATAAGGACATGTGCACCCACCCACCCATTGATATGGACATAAACAGACAGTAACCAAGATCGTTGACAATGCAATTTTCAACCATATCAATACCCACAAATATCATCCTCGAATTCTCACTTTAAATTAATCAACCTTGACCTCTCACCTTGTAGGTCATTGATGGGAAGTTATGTTTGTCCAATGGTGTGTCTGTTAACTCAGTCAGCAGCTGACGTGCCTTTGGACCAATCACATTAATGGATGTGTACATGGACGTGACATCATTTAGTTGCACGGAGCCGTCCTTTGGTAGGTGACGCTTCAACCAAGCGAAACTTCGCACCTGCTGCGCTGTTGGTCCAATCATGAAATACCTGCACATGGCAGCAAGGCAATTAAATCTACATTCTGTTGGTCCAATCATGTAATACCTGCACACGGCAGCAAGACAATTAAATCTACATTCTGTTGGTCCAATCATAAAATACCTGCACACGGCAGCAAGACAATTAAATCTACATTCTGTTGGTCCAATCATGAAATACCTGCACACGGCAGCAAGGCAATTAAATCTACATTCTGTTGGTCCAATCATGAAATACCTGCACACGGCAGCAAGGCAATTAAATCTACATTCTGTTGGTCCAATCATGAAATACCTGCACACGGCAGCAAGCCAATTAAATCTACATTCTGTTGGTCCAATCATGAAATACCTGCACACGGCAGCAAGACAATTAAATCTACATTCTGTTGGTCCAATCATGAAATACCTGCACACGGCAGCAAGGCAATTAAATCTACATTCTGTTGGTCCAATCATGAAATACCTGCACACGGCAGCAAGACAATTAAATCTACATTCTGTTGGAATATTGGAACTAGGGCTTTCTTGATTTCTGCACTAACTCTTTGGAATTCACTCCTTATTAGTGTTAGTTCAGTAGGAAACACGATACAATTTCACCGTCATCTGAAGACGTATCTTTTTAACCGTGGTTACCCTTCTTAGCTCCCTAACGTATCCATCTATCTGATGACAACTTTAACACTGTATGGGTAAAGTCACTTTATGCACATAATTACCTGGTGTAAACATACTGAATGTATGTTTTATGTTTCATCCTTTCCTATCATCTTGTTGTGTATCACTATACGGACCTATATATGTATTCTTGTATGTGTGTCTGTATCTGAATTAAAGAGCTGAATTTGATATGTCGATTTCAAAATTGCATAACTCATGTTCTGATGAACCACTGAGCTCGGGTTTTGGATTTAGGCATGATAGTAAGCTTTCATATTACTTTTCTTATAACAAACACCGAGATAAAACGTCCCAGTTATTACAATGTATTGTGTTTAACCCATTAGAGCCCGCAACGGCCACAGCCGGCCGCTCTGTGCAGTTCTGGAATGGCTGCTGCCGGCCGTATAGAGGACCCTCTATTAAAAAAAAAACCTGGTGATTAACTACTGAACTAAACTTTCGGACCCTTTCGGAAATCTTGATTTTCATCGGTTTTGTTCACGCCATGTCGAAATTTTTATTTCTATATTTGTCATGATAAAATATGGTGTAACCTGAAAAATAACTGTCAGAATTTGATAATTTTTTCAGTGGTGCAAAGCTAACACATATAGCTACATTTTCTTCTCTGGGTTGCATAGGGTTATAGCATGGCATCATTGTCAAATGTCAGTCGCAAAGTAGAATAACTTTCAAAGTTTTCACAAACTTACTATTTTTTCATCAAATGTCAACATTTTATTAATATATCTTATTTCTATGTATACACACGTGGAGAAATTACTACTCTCAAAAATAAACACAACTTGTAATTGTCAATATTGAATAGTTTTTTCTACAGATTTCTGAACACAAGGAAGTAAAATCGCTCGAAATTTGCCAGAAATCCTGGGAACAGGAGAACATGTTTTTATAAAATGCTGGGGCCTAATGGGTTAATACTGATGAACCACTGCGCCACCTGGTGGTCATTCTGTACTCACTTATTGCGGGCGAGACGGACGATGCTGCAGTCGTTCTCGTAGCCGCCACTGTGGTTCTGCATGCCAGTGTGCATGATGGAGCCAATGGGTTTGTCAATGTCGTTGGAGCAGACGTACTGCAGGAAGTCTACTACCTCGCTCCCTGCAGACTATAAAAACAGAGTGTATGTCAAGGAGTCTCATCCAGTCTTTGGTGGGTAGCCCTTCTTAAAGCCACTAACTTGCAGCATTGGAAACTTCAGCTGCTCTCATGTTGTACAGCTTTCCAAAGATTTTCCACGTCCAAGAATAAAAAAACCTACCTAGTATCCACTGCAACATGCTAGCTCGTTTGTGCAATTTCTGTGTATAATTTTTGCTAAATCATCAGACAAACTATGAAAATACTGAATCTTTGGTGAAATATTTAGAGAAGTGAAAATGGAACCACTGAAAACTAATGAATTTGATATTGTGTAACTTTGTCTTGTGATCGGCGAGAGGATGGACGTCATGCCCATGATCAGCATTGACCTGCACAGAGCTTACCATTTTTGATATCCACTAGTTTGAGCCTTACCAGATCTAATGACTAAAGTAAATTCTTTCAATGATTTGAACAAAAAAGGCTTTTTTATTAAATCTACTGCAGATGTTACATAAACGATTTACACACTACATATCTGGATATCAATGAATCAGATTTGTGATAGGCTGGTTAAAACAACAAGTTGAAATGTTGAACATATGGTGGACTTCACTAAACAGAACCGCAGAGAACAGAATCAACTGTTTAATAAAACAAAATGGCTGGGACGGGATCATTCCTTATTCCCGCTGTATTAAATGTGCCACTTCAGTATACATATTACATACCATCAGCTCAAACTTGGTGAATGTGGACATGTCGATGAGACAGACGCCCTCGCGACATGCCCAGTACTCAGCTTTGACCTGGTTAAACCAGGCCGGCTTACCGAAGGAGCCGTGTGCTGCATGCCTCTCGTCCATTGTCTCACTAAAACTGTCTGTGGTCAAAAACTAATCATTAGTGGCAAATATCGTGGTTGGGTTTAATTTAATTAATACATTTTTTATAATTACATAATGTTTTGAATATGCATATATTATTGTGTCAGCCCTGTCTGCGTTTATGTCTGAGTACTAAATAGTAGTCACAAAATGATACAGAACAACTAGGATACATAAGAGTGCAGTGACAAAAAATAATTTGTACAGTGATTACACGGTAATATTACACCTTTTTGTCACTATTCATATGATTAGAGATCGTGCAGTTTGCTTTGATTATTTTAATCAAATAAAAATATATTGCATTTTTCTATTTAAATACCCTAAAACCATCAAAACAATTATGTTATGTAAGGCAACTTTAGTTCTGTACATGCATAACTTAAAACTTAGTAACAAGTATTTTGCCATAATTGCAATTTATCTTGACTTGGAATATATTTTAACAAATTGATTAGTCTTAATAACATCTAAACATAAATTATTGTAAACGGTATCGATCAATAATAACAAAAATACCATCAGGAGTCAACAAAATGACCACTTACAATTCGAGGGGGTTAGTGAGTTAGCAAAAGCGACTGCCAGCCAGGCATTAGTACCCATGCAATGTAGTAGTCTAACAGTACAGAATCTGACAAGCATGCAATTAAAAACATGTTCTAAACTATCACAATCGCAAAATACTACACCCACATAGGAACATTTTAATAGAAAGGTCTTTCTTTAAATATAGGTCCACCGAGATGCTAGCAACTAAAAGATAAAATGTGTGAAAAGCTAAAATGTGTAAATATACAGAGAGTTTCAATATAGCTAAACTACAAAATCAATCGAGGCATATCATTCTAAAAATCACCATGGCAACACAACATGAAACAGATGATATTAAATAGTTGTGTTGCTCAATACAGATACAGTGGGTGTTTGTGATACAAGTGAAAGGGACCATCTGTAGGGAAACAGAAGTGGAAAAATATTGAAGAATATAAACAATTACGTACAAAGCAAAAGAAAATCAGGTAGCCAACCCAAGCAGTACTACCCCACCCGTTTGAACTTATCCACCACCATGCCTCATCCTGCACCATCCAGCACCATCCTGCATCACCATGCACCATCCTGCACTACTATGCACCATCCTGCACCACTGTGCACCATTCTGTACTACTGTGCATCATCTTGCACCACCAAGTAACCATCCTGCGCCACATTGCACCATCCAGCACAATCAAGCACCATCATGCACAACCTGCACCAACATGCACCATCCTTCACCACTGTGCATCATCCTGCACCTTCCATCCACACAACATAAGCACCATCACAACAGCACTGCTCCACAGCCTTGTCTACACAATTCATCATTTTCTGGACCCACATCACCACCATCACAATCTCATCATCTTAATCATCAATCTACCTACGACCTCACACTCCCAATGTCACACATCCAGATGTCTCACAGTATTTTCATTACCACTCTATAAAAGTTCACAGATTTACCACCAGTGCAATTCAACCTCAAATCCCTACCCTGAAGAACAGAGGACGAATCAAAATATAGAGCGGGCTCGAAGCCAATGATTTGTCCGAAGACGGCACCATGGGTTTGTAGGCGTGTGTAGAGGGGGGAAGTGCGAACGCCCCGCCCTGATTCAAACTCGATGTCGGGGCCTGCACAACTCATAGTGGCACCTGGTGGCAAAAACAGTCAACAGATGGTGAATAAACAGCAGTGTTTGTGTGCCTTGTGATGGGTAAATCTAAAAAACTTATTGATGAGAATGCATCAACAAGGGCTGTCTGCAAAAAACAACTCAACACAACAGAAAAGCAGCATAAAACTTTAAAAGACAAAGAAATGTGATTAGTATCAAACTGGATGAACCTTAAAAGATTATATAAACATGTCAAGAGTGTGCATATTTGAGAATTACTATCACACAATCTTAGTTTATTCCAATAAATAAAAAATATTTTTTAATAATTGTCTGTATAAATAAGTATCTGTATCAAGAATTTTGAAATAAAGTTAAAAAAATGGGTTACAAATCATCCCATCTTCCGAAAATTACACTAGTGAAAAGTGCTTCACTTACACACAATCTTAATGCAAACAAACAGACACAGCACCACTTGGACATGAGAGAGAAGTGTAGTGTTTAACTCATCTGCCTTGTAACTAGTGCCTTCTTGGATGGCTCTAATCACCACAATAAGTCAAACTCAAATGATGGCTAAATACTGGTTTACACGAGCGAGTTGTGCCCCAATTGGTCGGGTGAAACCATGCCACATGACAATATGCAGCTAAATTATGTGTGCATTTAGACGAGCAACATTCGGCCTAGATCTTGACTTATGCCTTTTCCAATTTGAGCTTTGATAAAAGATCATGACGGGCACACCTGCTGCTGATTGCTATTGCTTCAAAATGGTTGCAGACTATCAGTGAAATTGGGACTGGCCTCAATTTTACCAAAACAATAGTACCCACAAATTGGTCCCACTAATCGGTCTCACAAGGCAGTTAACATGACTGATTGTTGCACCATGAAACACCACGACTGAGTGTTGGCCGACCAACTGAGCAATTAATCACTTGTGTAAACCGGCCATAGGAACAACAAGAAAATACGCACAAGCTAGTTATCAGAATGACAGTATTGTAGGGTAAATCTACAGAGTGAGGAAGCATGCCCTCCCATCTCAGTGCTATGACTATGATGGTGAATAGAAACTGCAGAAGGAAAATAAAAAATTCCCTCAATAGGGACTATTTTTAGGAATGTGTGGCAGAGAGTAACGATGCGACAGTCAAGGCTGTCTTTCTTTTCGAAATGCTTCTGTAAATAATATGGTTTGTCACAGTGAGTTCGATGATGATAACAGCCAAAATGCTAAAACATAAACAACACTCCCACTACCGTCATCAAACGAGATGTTTGAGAGGTTTGAGACTTTATTGAACAAAGCTTTAATCTTCTTCCACAAACTCCTAATTTGCTAGTGTCTTAAAATGAACAGCAAGTCGGAACTCGACAACATCAGCCTAAAACAAACAACAACAACAACACCGATGTATCACCATAGAAGGAGTAGTCGACAATGCTGATGGGAGGCAATGTGCCATATGACGTCTCCTGCCATGCATTGAAGTAGAGAGGGCGCTCATAACCCATACTGGCGCCGAATACGGCCTCATACTCCATTCGTGGATACAGAGGCGACATACGGCGGCAACGACCGTAGTCATGAAGAGACAACTCTTGGTTCCAATGGGGCACCTTTGTGCAATTACCTGCGTGCAACCCACATCAAACAGATCACTGAGGTGGAGGGAACATAAAGCATTCAATTTATACCACACCCCTCAAAGATTCATGGCTCTGGGTGCGATACACTTTGCCCCCGGCAAACCTGTTCACGAAAACACCATTTCAACTTCTGTTGGAAGCATCCAGCCAAACTGCAATTGCTGCACAAAAGCTGTTCGTTCTGATATTTCTATCACTGGATAGTTCTTATACTTCCCATCACTTTCTATTGCCAGGTACTCATTTATACCACAGGGTGAATTGAGGCAGAATTGAACCCCGATCCTCATGACTGACTGTCCAGCGCTCACCCACCAAGCTGCAGCCCCACACATCATGCCACAGATGGGAAGAGAGATCTGCAGGTACCGACATGTACGGCATAAATTCTAATCAAGCCCGTCAGCTGGGAACTATTCTTAGCATAACATTGTTGTCCTTGGGTTGACTGAAATACCTTACTTGAAATTGTGGCAATACGTTGTTGGTATATATCTCTAGCAATAACCACATTCACTGGTAAAACTATGAATTCAGTTAGCCACTTTGGAGGCTATAAACAACACTGTGAACAATGAAGTATCGTGTCACATTCCAGTGAAACTGAATACTGTACCATCATAAGTTTTTGATGTTACGTAATAAGTTCCTTTAGAAATGATAAATCTCAAATACATCTATGTCCAATGTACTTGATTAATTCTAGGCACAGTCTAAGGACATGTGTGATAGGACATGTGTGATAGGACATGTGTGATAGTTAGTCAGTGTCGCAGACAACATCCGCCACAGAACTGATCTAAAATGAACATTTTGTAATAGGTGAACACAATTTACATGCATTGTTGGTTGGTGTTTAGATATATTTCTAATAAAATTGCTGATGTATTGCACTGTTTGACAAAGTATTTATTTTCATCTTCAGTGCAAAGTTTTGTTACTGTAGAGATGTTTTGCAATGAAACATCATTACAAACGTGAGCAAACTTTGAATACGTTTTTCTCTTATTTCAGTTTTTTCAGTAAATCACCATTTAGTTTTGCAATATCTTGGCTGTTTTTTAATGGAATGACTTGAAACTTTGCACAGTACATCCTGGGAATATGCTGCAGGGGGAGACAAGGCTGTTTTTGTTTATAAAGTTACACAATGTTTATATAATGGCATACGAACATGCGCCATCAGAAACGTTTTCCTAGCACGAAATATAAGTAAAGTTATAAAATCACACTTTTCAAAAATTGGCAAAATAACCTTGTCACCCCCTGTGGAATACTCTCAGCTAGCTAGCTACCCAATCTAAGTGCATTTGGAGCATTTACTACAAAGATATTTTGTTCCCATAAGGGCACACAAAATCCAAGATGGCTGCCGTTTCCATAGTAACGCCTTCATAAAAAAATAAACAATACCATAACACTTTCTACTTTTCTCCTAATAACAATGTCTGAAAGTTTGAACAAGATAAATTGAGAATTAAAAAAAAAATAATTTCCACTAGAGCCATGCCTTAAATGTATTTCGGCTCTGTCATTTATGAGGGAACCTGATCATTTTCTGTAGTGCCTGCCTAATCAAGTGCCAATTAAAGGCTGCTGCCTACATGTGGCCCCACAGTTGCACCATGGCATGGACCTCATATTTGTAATCGATTGATTTCCCCTGATCAATCTCACAAAGCTGACTTCACCAATCTGAAAAATTTCCTGCAAACTCAAGGTTCAAGCTCACGAGGAACTTTAGAAAAACAGACAGTTGATACAGTCGTCAATATTAGAAGAATTACACACAATTATACACAATGTACTCTTATAACAATGACATCCATTATTTGCAAAACCGTTATTAGACACCTAAAAATTACAGCTGTGAATTCATCATCAAAACTCGATATCAGTTTTTCTTCTAACTTATGACCAGTGCCATTAATTGCCATGAAATTGTTACAGTCCATGATCTTCAAAATACGAAATGCACAATTTCTTGTCTTTTATGAGATATATCACTAAATGCAATTATTACAATGAAATAGTGCAGTAAAATTGGATCAAAGTCAAAAAATTAATTGGTGTTGCCATAATCACTGTGATTGAGCAGCAAATACAGAAATAAAATATGAAACTACAACATGTAATACTGTTCAATCATTCATCACCGGTCAGATTTTAAATATATAAATATTCTATTAATAAATAAAGATCATAACAAACTTGTGAAAAATGCTACTAAGAAACAGCCCTGTTCAGATAATAACCATAATTTGGCATTATTTCAAAGCATACATATCATCCATTCTCTCCAGCATGGTGTTATTAATAATAATATGCTAATCGTTAAGACAAATTTAGCAATGCAAAACTAGCAATATAAATAAATATATCTTAAGCATAACTGTCACACATACCGGGGGGATGACTTATAACTGTCACACATACCAGGGGGGGATGACTTATAACTGTCACACATACCAGTTGTCTCCTTGACTCGAGCACGCAGAAACTTCTTGTTGTTGTGGAGCTCTGCGAATCTCCTCACATCCTGACTCCACAGGAACATTTCTGTTTCTCCGTTGACGATCCACTCAGCCGTTGCCTTGCCCACGCCCCCGGCCGCCATCACTCCTGTCGCATTCATCCCTGCTGCCACGTAGTAGTTGCCCACCTGTCACAGTTACACCATGACAGACTCTTATGGATGAGACACTAGAACTGTCCACTCCATTATAATATTATATCACAACATTATTATATACACAACATTATTATATTATGTAACACAGACAATGATTTATAAAATGTGCGAACAATTGTGTAAATACATTTATTGGGCCCATGCGGATGGACCCATAACTGTGTACAAAGGTGATTTTATACTTTTTTTACTTATGTTAACCCATCAGACCCTGCAATGGCCACAGCCGGCCACTCTGTGCAGCCCTGGAACGGCCGCAGCCGGCTGCATACAGGACCCTCTATTAAAAAAATCCTGGCGATTAACTACTGAACTAAACGCTACAAAATTTTGCCTCACCTTATCGGATACATTTTGCAACAACATTTTATTTCTATATTTGTCATGATCAAATATGGTGTAACCTGAAAAATAACCATCAGAATTTTATAATTTTGTCAGTGGTGCAAAGCTAATTCATATAGCTACAGTTTCTTCCCTGGGTTGCATAGGGTTATAGCATGGAATCATTGTCAAATGTCAGTCGCAAGGTAGAATAACTTTCAAAGTTTTAACAAACTTACTATTTTGTCTTTGCAAATTGTGATCAAATGTCAACAGTTTATTCGAAAGGAAGAGTTATTCTGCAGCAGTGATAGAGGGGGTGAGGAAGAGAGCGAGGGTGTTTGTGGGGGATTCGATAGTTAGGAAGACCGACAGAGTCTTAAACAAGGGAGATGATGTGGTGGTCTGCTTGCCTGGAGCCAAAATAGAGGCGATAACTGAGAGGGTAAAAAACATCGTAGGCTCGGGTAAGGGTGGATCTGTTTTAGTACATGTAGGGACAAATAACGTAGAGAGGGAGGGTACAACTGCCATAGTTAGGAAATATAGGCAGTTGGTCAGAACACTAAAACAGACGCAGGTTGAGCAGGTAATACTGTCAGGGATTTTACCTGTGATGGGCAGGAGGGGTCATAAATATCGAAATTGTCGGGGGATGGCAATTAACATGTTAGTCCAGAGGCTGTGTAGGGAAGAGGAAGTTGGATTTGTGGATTTATGGGAAAGTTTTGTTGGGAGGGGTGATATGTACATGAAGGATGGGCTTCATTTAAGTGGAAAGGGGGCGGCAGTATTCGCGGACAAACTTTCAGCAGCAGTAGATAGCGACTTGGGTACAATGACAAATATTTTTGGAAGTAAACATTCTTTAAACTAGAAGTGCAGGGGGTTACCTAGAGGTGTCTCAAGCAGAACAAGAGACCACTAGCACAGATAAACCAATATCAAATCATCCGAAAAACATCTCTGAAAAAGGTTATAGATGCGTATGTTTAAATGCAAGGAGCATAGTAAATAAGAAAACGAATTAAACATTATGGTAGAAGATATTGACCCTCACATAATTGGTATAACTGAATCATGGGCCAACATAGATATAACAGATGCTGAATTAGGACTGACAGGATACGTAATGTTTAGGAAAGATCGAATAGGAAGAAGGGGCGGGGGAGTTATTTTATATGTTAAAGAATCTATTCAGGCTTATGAAATAAAACTAGAAAGGGAAGCAGATTGCGATGAAGCTGTTTGGTGCAAAATTGTTTCAGGAAATTCAAAATTAACTGTTGGATTAGTTTACCGAAGTCCAAACATAAACGAAGAGGACAACACAAAAATAAAAAACGCTATAAAGGAAGTTAGTAAAGGGGAATGTATCATAATGGGAGGTTTTAACCATGGACACATACAATGGAATTCTCTAGAGAGCACAGGGATTGAGGATCAACAATTTCTATGTTTAATCCAGGATAGCTTTCTTACTCAGCACGTACTAGAACCAACCAGGGGAGAAAATGTATTAGATATAGTTTTGTCATCACAAAAAGAATTAGTGCACAATGTAAAAATATTTGAACCATTGGGTAATAGTGACCATAATCAAATACATTTTGACATCAATGTAAAATCAGAAAGTAAAAATAAGAAAACGTACAAGAGAAACTTCCACAAAGGTAACTACAAAGATATGAGAAAATACTTAGCACAGCTAGATTGGAATAACATGCTGATGAATAAGACTGCAATTGAATGTTGGAATATTCTAAAATATGAAATTGAGAGTATCATTGATAAATTTGTTCCCTTCCGAAAACAAGGAAAACGGTGTAGAAAGAAACACGTGTCAAAAGAGGCAATTAGAAAAATAATGCTAAAACAAACTATGTGGAGGGTTTATAGGCGTACCAGAAAGGAAGAAGACTATGCAAAATACAAAGAGGCACTTAATGCAGCTACAACTGAAATCAGACAATCTAAAAGAAGCTATGAGCAAAAACTGGCATGTAACATAAAAACTGACAGCAAGAGTTTTTATGCATATGTCAGGAGTAAACAAAACGTACAAGACAAGGTTGGACCTCTAGAAGACAGTGCTGGAAATATAATATCACAGGGGTTTTTAATGGCGGAAGACCTAAATGGTTACTTCAGTTCAGTGTTTACAAAAGAAGATATTAGTTCATTACCAGTTGCTGATGCTAAATTTCAGGGGACTAAATCTGACTATTTAGGACCGTTAGTTGTAACTCCAGAATTGGTAGCTAGGAAAATAAAGGCAATGAAGGATAACAAATCACCGGGAGTGGATGGGATTCCTCCAAAATTACTAATGGAAACAGTAGATCAAATCAGTATACCACTTGCAAGAGTATTCAACTTGTCATTAAAAGAGGGAGTTGTTCCGTTTGAATGGAAAGAAGCAAACATCATACCATTATTTAAAAAGGGTTCGAGAAATAAGTCAGAGAATTACAGACCAGTGAGTTTAACGTCAGTGATTTGTAAATTATTAGAAAGGTTAATTAAAGACCATATGGTGGACTTCCTCGTTAAGCATAAATTATTAAATTCATTTCAACATGGATTCCTTAAAGCGAGGTCATGCTTAACAAATGTGTTATGTTTTTGGAAGAAATCACTAAGTGGATAGACGAGGATCGCCAGTAGATATTATCTACTTAGATTTTCAGAAAGCTTTTGACAAAGTGCCACATCAAAGATTGCTACTTAAATTAAAAGCCCATGGTATCGGGGATAGCATAACTGACTGGATAGAACAATGGCTGACTGACAGAAGACAACGAGTTGTAGTAGATGGCGAAGTTTCAAATTGGAAATCGGTTTTGAGTGGGGTACCTCAAGGATCAGTATTAGGACCTATATTATTCTTAATTTATATCAATGACTTGGACGACAGTATAACAAGTAACGTACTGAAATTTGCGGACGACACAAAACTGTTTAGAAAGGTTAATACTGATGGTGATAAACAACATTTACAAAACGATCTAGACAGATTAGTGAAATGGTCTGAGAAATGGCAGATGCTGTTCAATTTTGGGAAATGTAAATGCCTACATACAGGACATGGGAACTTGAATGTAAACTATAAAATGGGAGCTACTGTTCTTGGTACTACTGTAAAAGAAAAGGACTTAGGAGTTACAATAAGCGCTGATATGAAAGTTTCAGAGCAGTGTGGTATTGCAGCTTCAAAGGGTAATCAAATTCTTGGATTGATTAGAAGAAACATAACATACAAGGGAAAAAAGTTAATTATACCTCTTTATAAAGCAACAGTTAGACCTCATTTAGAATACTGTATACAAGCATGGAGACCATATCGTAAGAAGGATATAGATACGCTTGAACGCATACAAAGGAGAGCAACTAAAATGATTCCAGAACTTAGAGACCTTAGTTATGAAGAACGCCTGAAAGAATGTGGTTTAACAACTCTAGAGACAAGGAGGTTAAGAGGAGATCAGATTGAAGTTTTTAAGATATTGAATGGGTATGAAAATATTGATAGAAATATGTTTTTCTCACTCAAGAAGGATAGCAGAACTAGAGGACATGAGGTAAAATTAGTAAAGGATCAATGTAGATTGGACATCAGGAAGCACTCGTTCTCACAGAGGACAGTAAATGAATGGAACAAACTGTCTACAGATTGTGTAACTGCTAGCAGCGTGAATATGTTTAAAAACAAGGTTGACACATATATCAGGAGGGCGGGTTATAAGTAGGTGAACATTGTTGGACTCTCGATAAGCCAATGGCTTCCTTGTCCACTTGCCATCTGGGCCTTTGGCTTGGATGGCAAATCTTGTTAAATCTTGTTAAATCTTGTTAATATATCCTATGTCTATGTATACATGCATGTGGAGAAATTACTACTGTTCAACATAAACACAACTTGTAATTGTCAATATTGAATGGTTTTGTCTACAGATTTCTGAACACCAGGAGGTAAACTTGCTAGAAATCCTGGGAACAGGGTAACATGTTTTTATAAAATGCTGGGGCCTAATGGGTTAATGTATATTTGTATGTATATGGTATTTTAAACAAAATAAAAGCATTCGTATATGTATATATGGTTAATGCCATCTAACAGTGTTATACCTCAGGTGCGTGACCAAGTATGTAGCGTCCGTCTGGTGTGAAGCTCTCGGGTCCATTGACAAACTGTTTCACTTCGGCCGACTGTAGACCCGGCATACGATGCAGGAGTTGCTCCAACAAGATCTCTGTGTCGCAAACACAAATAAACTGTATGAATTTTCAAAATGGTGGACTATTTGTGACTCCGTTCTCTATTACTGCTGAACTGTATTAGAAATTAACTCCGACTTCCCTCAGATATCCATGCTACAAAACATATTCAATTTCAGTACACGTTGTTTTTTAAACTCTCTGTTCAGTCTGACACCATGGGTGGGGCCACACATACAAGTACAATTGTGAACTCCCAATAAGCCAATGGGTTCCTTGTCCATGTGCATTTTCTGATTTAAACAACAATCTTATTAATTAAATGTTAGCATGAAGAAGGAAAAAAGCTACGTTCTTATATAGCGTGGTATCTAGTCCTTTGGACGACTCAAAGTGTTTTACACTTCACCCCAGGCAGACCTGTTTATTCCAATGCCATCTCAACTGCTCTGGGAAGCATTCAGCCATGCTGCAATTGCTGTGTGAAGACTATTGTAGCCAAGTACTCATTTATACAGCTGAGCGAACTGCGTCAACGTGGAGTGAATGAAATTGCCAAATACGACATTCTAACCACTGTGCCACCGCGCCCCACCATAGAGATGTACTTACGGAACTGGTCCCAGTCCTCATTGAGAAGTTGGTACTCAAACTTTGGAGGGATGCCATCATGGAACACTGGTTTTCCCATCGGCTCAAAGCCACCACCCAATATTCCCCCACTCCACTCCCGCAGGTAGATGTAGCCATCAAAGTCCCGCACAACTGAAAACAGAAGCAGGGCCCATGCAGCTGTCAACAGGCAAGAGGACAATACTCAACAGGCAGAGGTTACAGTTTGTCTAAAAGGAGAAAGTGTCCCACCATGAATGTGGATAGGTATAAAAGACTGGAAAAATAAAACCTAAACGTAGAAAAAAACAAATACAAAATGTGCAGCATGAAGAATGGATTTGCTAAAAATTCAAATGTAGTTTCAAAATATGGCAAGCAATGTCAATATGCAAGATAAGCATGCGTGCACACGTACGTTCGGAGTACAAAGTTATCAGACGGACGGACAGACAGATAGACAGACATGCAGACAGACAACAATTACGATGATATGTGACACCATAAACGATGGTTGACCAAACTCTTTTGTGATGATTTGTTGGCCACATATGACCTGGACATCGGACTGGACAATGTTCACATCATCTTGTATCAAGGTTGCTTCTTCACGCATCTTGACCATTCTCTCCTTCAATTCAGCTGACAAATGATGAACCGGACTGTCACAAAATACTTTACAACTGATCAACTTTCTCATGGTGCTGAAGCGAATGTAGCCGACAAAGTTCCTGGCTGGTGTGAGAGGCATACTTGTGATACATATCATAGACACCTTTGAGCACACTCAGTCGCATTGACAGACTGTTCCAGTGGCTCCATTTGCCCTGCCCTTCAGCTTCACTGAGACGCGACTTCAGATCAATAATTTTCATATACAGCAGTTCCATCTGGTCGCAAACACGGTTGAGTTTCCTTTCAATGACACCAATGGTCAAAGCTCCGTCCGACTTGGAGGTTGTATCATGAACCTGCATTATCTCTGCTCTCTCGTCTTTAGTTGTACTCGCTGGAAGATCTCAACCGCTTATGGTGCTCTCAGTGAGTACCCAGTATTTATACCCCACCCTCATTGGGGCTCACTAATTAGGGCTGCCACAAACACACAAGGCCAATTAGTGCAGAAACAAGTCATGCTCTGCCTGGGCTACATGGAGTCTGTTTGTCACAGACACAAGCCAGTGTCCAGCGACTGTGCCCTACTGCTCTGACTGGCACATCTGTGCCCAGGCATTGTCCAGGTGCAAGACTGACCAATTCCTTTTAGTGTCCACTTGTGTGAAACACAACTGGACATTTCTGATGACCAACAATAACATTGCTGCTTCAGTGCATGGCTTTTGTCAATTGCGATCAGTTACATTAGATCAGTTTGTTCCACATTACCAGCACTCATTTCCCCTCCACATGTAGGGTGATGACAGTTAACCTGTAATGAGTATTCAGGTGTCTCGTTTTAATGACAGACAAAACACAAAGACCACCACAGGTGCTCAATCAACGATCATACCTGTCTCAAACAATAAATCATAAACTAATATCTTTACATGAATTATTTCATGAATATGGGGTCAAATACACATTTTTGTTCAAGTTTTTAACAGCTCTAGAGAAGGAAAACTCTGAAAATAATTCCTTTGTTTGTCCTATAGACAGGATTGTTTGGAGTTAAATGCATAAGTCAAGTCATAAGTCTTACAGTTGTTGCTAAATATGATTATATTTAATATCCAAGAAACTTAATAATGAGGAATACAAACATATCTTAAATCAAGTTATGTAAAGTTAAAATGGTATTTTACTGTTGCACGAGTACAAATGTGTATTGAACAATATTCAAATGTTCCTGCACAAAATGCATCTGGTACATAAGTAGTTTGCGATTAGTTTCTTTAAAATATCTGCAAAATAAGTTCCATAAAATTACCCGAAGACTCTGAATAATATACTGGTATAAAGAGAGCTGGACACAAAGACATAACTGGAAGATTTGGACCAGGATACATTCTTGTTCATCATATATATCTTCTTGACACACTCACAAATACAAGGGATATAAAAGAGTATGGTAAGTGTAGTTTGTTTTGGGGTTCGCTCAAAGGACACAAGTACTGATGCTTTATTTTAGCACACTGTTGAATTCATATCCGACCCAAAATTTTATGAAACTGAGGTTAAATATACATGCGATATAAATCAGCTGGAGTGGGTCTTTTCCATGCTAGAAATAGTGTCAACATAATGTCATGGGTGTGTATTCTTAACTGAAATCTGGAAATCTAATTGTTTATACACTACATAGAAAATTGCATTGGCAAATGATAGATATGCAACATCTTAATTATCTTGCTCAATTATGCCATCAAAATTACCAGGAGAAGAACTAACAGTACGCTCCAAACATTAAAATTCTGGGCTAAACACATTGGAATTAAGGAAGAATTAAGGTGATATATGACTTGCCTTAGTGTCAGATGGCCATACATAAATGCAGAAATAACAAAACACTGAACCAGTTAGCATTACAACAGACTACAAGGCATGCTGTTTGGCACACTTAGAATAGCCCCCTCTTGAACAGTGACACACAAGGCAAGGCAGAAACAGGTAATTGGGGTAATTACAGAATTAGACAGATCCTTAAGTGCAATCAGGGTTATTGATTAATGACAATTTGGTACTTCACCAAGGCTGGCCTGCATTACTCCTGGTTCGAGCTGCCTTGATGTCTTTCCTGTTTGTACTACCAATTATGTTTACTGGATTTTTACTGATGATTAAAGATGTTATTGTAAAACAATGTAGTCCAAATAAAATATATTCCACCATCTTTTATTGTCATATATATATATATATAATATATTGAGAACAGTATTATTTACTTTAAAGTACGTGAGGATGGAGGAAGTAGTAAGGAAATACAGAGGAGAGTGCAAGCAGGGGTGGCAGCATGCAGGAGGGTGGAAGGCATTATGTGGGACAGAAAACTGAAGAAACAACTAAAAGGAGAAGTGTTGGAAGCCTGCGTGGTGCCTGCCTGTATATACGGGTTGACAGAGAGACAGGAGGAGAAGATACAGATAGCAGAAAACAACTGGGTTCAAAGAATATGCAAAGTAACCCAAGAAGATAGAAGGAAGATGAAGGAATTGAGAGAAGAGATTGGCATGAAAAAACACCTAAAAAAATCAGAAGCAGAATGAAATGGGCAGGACATGTGCAAAGAATGGGTGAAGACAGACTGTCAAAAAGAGCACGGAAAGCAGAAGAGGGCGGCAGAAGAAGAAGAGGAAGACCAAAGCTGTGATGGAAAGACAGTGTTAAATGACATCTTGAAAGGGCAGGTACGAACAGTAAAAAAATGGAAGACCATCACAGTAGACAGAGGGAGACAGTTAACAACGAAAGTGGAAGAAGCTACAAAGTGACATGGACCCTACCCCGCAAGGGGAAAAGGAAGATGTCTTACTGGCTTTAAACAGTTTAAATATTCTTTTTTTTGTTTTTCTCTGCACTGTATTTAGAAGTTCAGATTGTTCCATTTGGATTTCCTCCATTGGTCATTGTGATTTATTACAGTGTAATTAAATTCAATAAAATAAACTAATTAAACACTACAAACGTTTATTCACATGTAAACAAGCCATACATGAATAAACCTGATATTTATGTACTGTTGTTACTTAGGAGTCAACTCAGAACATCGATGTTGTATAATAAATGAAATTACTTTTGTTTGGGGGATGGGGTTCAGAGGCAGTTTTGTCTGTTGTTGGACATCGATATTTACGCTTCAGATTTTCATGCCCCCTCACTTTGTTCATGCACATAGAGAAAATGATTACACCATTTCATTCTTCATTTTACGCCGTCACGTGATATGCTCATACAAAAATGGCAACACTGAAGAAAACACTTCGTCAACCTACAAGTTTTGGATCACAAAAAGTGGCATATATCTTTAAAAATCCATCTTCAGAATATGAAAAGATTGTCAAAAAAGAGTGGGAGAAAAACATTATAGAGAATTTGGGGTTGAACGAGAACGAAATATGCAAAAAAGCTCAAGCTATTTACGGGACACTGAAGTCAAAACCTGAACCGATCAGTGAATATTTCCACCACAAATTAGAGCCCAAACAATTTTTCAAAAAAAAAAGATTACTTCAGCCAGTGAAACGAACTCACAACAATTCCAGCAATAATACTGATATATCTACCAAGTTGTTTTTGCACACTGTCAGTCCCAACCACTAGAGATGAAGCCAAATCCATCAGATCTCCTTGGAGAAAATGACATAGCACTGCTGAGGTAAATATGATATTTTGTGATATATTGTTTCTATCTGATTCTTGCAGTCATGTACATGGAATCATGGTTTTAATTATTTTCTAATCACCTACTGTGTATCTGTTGTATAGTGTTTTAATTAGTTTTTGAATTAATTATTGAATAAATAATTATAATTTGTAATATTACTGTTATTCAAAGTTAATGCACATAGGCAAATGAGAGTATCAATCAACGTAGATCAACCGATATTTTTAATATATTGATATCATTATATCAATGTTTACAAACTTTCATCTGAGAGGGGGTGGGAGCTGAGGCCAGATGAAAGTTATTTCATCTGTGGTAGGACATTGATGCTCTGAGATGACCCCTTACAACTTCATAATTGCATTATATTTTAATCATAACAAAATCTTATCTACTGTTTAAAATGCATTATATACAATAACATGCACACTTGAGAATTTGTGGACAGCTTCACAACAAGTATAATTTTAATCCATCTGCTGGAAGTTACTATCACATTCAAAAGTTCACGTAAAATTAACATATAGGTACTACCTATTTTGTTGAAACAGTCCTGTATTTAAACATTATATTTTATGAGAAGACTGAATGTTTATCTAAATATCACATATTTTATCCACTGCATTTACTGTGAACACTGGTAATGAAACATTTGCCTTGTTACATCCTAAATAATAACTTCAATCAATTGTTTCTAGGTGGCATAAACAAACAGTATGCCTGTCTTGATCATAAAGGAGGAGATATTTAATTAACCGAGTGTCCTCAAACTAAACATACAGCATGCCTGTCTTGATGACAAAGGAGAAAGAATTTAATTAACCGAGTAGCCTCAAACTAAACTAAATCATGTAACTGCAGAAGTACAACAGGCAAGTTGTAGAATGCATACAAACAGCACTTAGCATTCACACATTAGTAAATACCCTCTAATTAAGGTAGCTGGCTATTACATGCTTTTCTTGAATTGATTAGTTTCAGTAGAAGTTTTTCAGATAAATTAACAATTTCTTTACAGATTGTAGTTGAAATACTATATAATATACCATATTAAAAAAAAATTATAATTTATTTGGTTATGTTACAAAGTTTAAAAACAAATTGTACATGTGAAAAAATAAAATAAAAATGAAGTTTAATCGTTTTGAGAAAATCCCCGAAGAAATAAATGCCACACATGTAAGTATGACAATGTAACTGATAACTTTATGGCAGATTTTGGTTAACATAAATCAATTATGCCTGCTACACCACCGTCAATGAATTAAGCAAAAGTTGAATGACAGCCTAAAGTGGTAGTGTATTTTTGATACAAACCTTTCACCAATCGTAATTTACTGCTGTATTACGTTGTGTGCACATAAGACTCGTTCATATGCAAAATTGCAACGTGGTGAGTGTTGTTGTTTTCTCAAACAATATTTTAAACATCATTTCCGGGTTATTAATGAAAACACAATCTCAACAAATGCTTGTTTTTGTGTTGAAATTTACGGTTTTTCACTGGCATTTTATGTATTGTTAACAAAACATAATGGCCATTTGTAATATTGACGTGTCCTCTTAATTTGCTGCCACAACATCCCTTGAATCTGTACATGTAATGTGTTGTCGTCTGTGGTATCAGGTTACACCAGCCATCTAACAAACACGTGGCAGGGTGTGTGTAGTACTCTGTATGCTCATTTTGATTGGGGTCAACTATGTTAACGCTGATGTTTGCTGGTTTAAGTACATGATTTAGTTAGGTAGATATGGTACTGATGTGTACTAGCATTTCAGTAACCAGACCATATGGTCCGCTTTCACAGTGAACGAATATAGCTGGTAGTGCACACGGTCGTTACTATGGAAACATTGTAATTTTTACTGGAACTCAAGGGGATTTCCAAAAGGACTGCATTTTTAAAGGAATTGGTGAAATATGATGTTAGTGCCGGGTGATTTTTTGTGGTGTCGACATTTAGTTCAGTATATCCTAGCATGTTATGAAGAAAAAATCAACTGACACGCTAGCTGCCCCAGCCACCTTAAGCAGTACGTCTAATTGAATAAAACTCATATTGTCAATGTCCACTAATTAGAAGGATTTGAATAGTTAGTCGTTTTCACAAATTCAAAGAGTACATCTCTATTTTATCAGCAGCAAACACAACTAAAATTACCAACCAGTTAAAGGGAAAAAAGGTAAATAAAATTGCACATGTTGTTGCAACAAAAAAGCAATAAGTAATTTTTTTTAAAGGGACACTTGCTAACAATGTGAGCAGGGTTGAAAAAAATCATGATTTAAAAAAAAAATTTGGGGGTAATTGTCTTAACAGAGGGTACTTGATGTTTGCTTATATAAAGACATTAGACAATGTCCACAAGACCTTACCTCACCCTCACCCTCACCTGTGTGTCTGTGGCTGTAGCAGTGCTAATTATTGTTTGCTGACAGGGTGGATTAGCACCTGACCAGGGCTCTGTATTGTATGTTTGTGTGGCTTCACGGCATTCAGAAACGGAATAGCTCAAACATACACAATGTCATAAAGTATTTGACTGTCAGGCTATCTGGTGTCAATACAGCTATGCAAGTGTGCACACTTTGTGCTTTTGTATAAAAAAAACATACAAAACTTTGTTGATCTCGATGCTTGTAAACAATTATTTGTGTTAAATTCATATAAATCAGCGATTACAAAATTTGAAAAAAAATCATATCATGATTTAAATCAAATGATTTAAATCAAACAACCCGGAATGTTAGATTACAAAATAATTATGCATAAAACAGCAGCATTACATATTTGTCATGTTAATAAATATTTTTTACTTATAACCAAACATTTTTATTACTTATGTAGTGGGCAATTAATTAACTTGTTCTCTAAATAAACAGACAACGGCATTTTAAACTCATATTGTTTTGTCATGAATGTATGTTTATAAGATTTGAAAAATGAACAATTAAAATGTGCACATAATTCAGTTGCTTAGCTTAAAATCAACATTGCACATCACATATGTACTAGGCCATAATATTTGTTGGAAATGTACCTCAAGTAACAGTCCTACCTGGAAACATTGGATCGATGTCACCAAATGGCTTAGTGACCAGGTAGAAATGTGCACAAGGATGTAGAGGTACTCGGACGGGCTGGTCACACAGATGGCCCAGCTCCCATGCCCACTGCAAGCACACGCCCCCAAGACATGACACACCATCCAAGATATGACACACCATGCAAAACATGACACACCCTCCCAGACATGACACGCCTCCAAGACATGAAATGCCCCCAAGACATGACACACCATCCAAGATATGACACACCATCTAAGACATGACACGCCCTTCTAGACATGACATCCCTCCAAGACATGACACGCCCCAAGACATGACATGACATACCTCCAAGACATGACTTGACATGCCTCTAATATATGACATGCCTCCAAGACATGACAGGCCCTCAAAGACATGACAGGCCCTCAAAGACATGACACGCCCTCAAAGACATGACACGCCCTCAAAGGCATGACACACTTTTGCAATTCACTCCCTCTTTAGTGTTAGGTCAGGATAAAACATTACACAATTTTGCTGTCATCTAAGACTCATCCTTACAGCCATACTTACCCTCCCAACATATCCACTCTGAGCTTGGTTACAAAGTTCACCTACCTGTCCCGCGCAATTGACAAAGAATTTGCAGGCGATGTTGCCTTGGTCAGTGTCCACAGAGCTGACCTTGTCGTTCTCCGTGCGCACACGCAGCACTTTACACCGTTCCACGATCTGTACTCCTAAAGTGATGCAACATGTCCTGTCATTATTTAGTACACTAACCTAATATTTAATAGTCCCAACGGCACTTCTAATATGACAACTTTTTCATGAAGAAAAAAATTACCTAATTTTCTAAATTATCCTCTGATATGAAGGTTAGTTATTTTTGATCGATGTGTCACCGTTCTTGATTTTCTGTTGTTTTTTTACATTTCAAATAGCACTTGAATTTTGTTCCATTCTTCACCCATAGTAGTCTCTGTTAGCTTCTGCCTTTTGAACCATGAAATGTGCTTATAGGAGGTTTATTGTGTGAAATGTTATTTACGGAGTTCAGTTGTTTCTCTCATTTTATTTTTTTTATATTACAAAATTGAATATTTCAGTCAAACAAAAGGCAATATTCAGTCAAGATTCAGCTCTCCCTGTTTCACTTGATTACATTCTCAACCTATCATGTGACTGGTTTCACGAGGTGTTCATACTGTACAAACCTTCATACAAAGGTTCTCAAAACATCACAAAATCTTTGCAACATTCTTTGTGGTTTCTATGAATTGTAGCAGCAGGTACCAGACTGGTGTTTCGAATATCTGGTAACATGCCACTGATAAGTTGATGGCTTTAATCACAATGATTGTGACAGGACACCAACAAGTTTGTCAGAACACCAAAAGTCTCCAGGTGAAATGTGACAGGTCTGAGGACAGGTTGCAATACTATAGATGAATGCAAAAATCAAAGTTACAAATGCCCATTTGGGATTATTTTAATTATCATATTTTAACTACCTAAAAAATAACAGAAGCTTTCCTCAACAATAAAACCACTTGAATTCAGATGTCTATTATTCCCCTGGAGAATTAAATCAAGTTCTTTATCTTCAATATGTTTACTTTTGACAGCTTTTCTTGATTTCTGATAAAAAAACTGTTGAACATTATGCTTTTTGACCCTTCCCCAATGAGGTCCAAGATTAGACATTGTCATGGCAACCTACCGCCTTCCCTAGCCTTCTTTGCTAGTGCCATGGTCAGGTCTATTGGATTGACCACTCCGTCGTCTGGCAGCCAGATGCCCCCCTACAATCACATGCACACACACTTTTATACAAACAACAAAACTGTAAAGAATGTGGCATTATATTCAAGTGATTCTAACATTGTCTTGGCTGTTGCTTTCATATAAGAATCCAAATACACTTGTATATTACACTCCTTCATTGGAACCACATATTTCACACATACCCGTGTGTTATCAAATTACAATCCAAAAAGATCAATGGTAATTCACACATGCAGCAAGTTCTCATTGAAATCACAACAAATGCAATCCTGTCATGAAACTAAAAATTTTCATTTTGTCACATCCTTTAACCTTTATGTCTAACATTTCTTATAAACTAGAGTGTATTTAAAAAATTGTTTTCCCAGTTACTAAAAGGTAAAACTACATATATGCTTCAAGAAATAATTTTATGATCAATCACCGGGCATCATGTGTATGTTTGCAGTGTGTAACATTTTATGTTGGCGTTGTGGCACAATAAGAATACATGTAATTCTTCACAAGATACACATATCACAAAGACCTTGATGTGTTGGATGCGGCATACAACTCAGTGTGATACAAATGGCCTGTGAGATTGGTGGAAGAACAAACCTTTATATCATTGGTCCTCAGCAGTGGAACTCTTTCTTTGACTTCGTCTGGTGATAATATCTCTCCTTCAATACCCAAAGGCCTACAGGAACCAAAGACCAACATCTGCACCGGTGACTTAAATTAACGAAAGCCAAGTCTAGAAATATGCAAAATAACAACAGAAATGACATCACCCAGTACTGTTACAAAGTCTAGGGCTTTAGTAGACGAATGGTGATAACTAATATGATGATAACTAATATAAACCACCTAATATGATGATAACTAATATAAACCACCTAATATGATGATAACTAATATAAACCACCTAGTAAGTAAATAATTTTAAATGTTCTTCCTTTTTCATGTATCTTGTAGCTGAGTGCACATTCCATGTTGTGTTGGTATACATGTAGACAATTGGAAACTGATCCAAAAGACGATTTCTCCCAGAAATTTTCCCATAAGCACCACTGAGTATATGGCTACACATCTTAAAAGCACTGCCAGGATTACCACTAACCAAAGTACCACATACAACCTAATCTAAGTGTATGTCCTAACATAAATGCATCTACTTTTTTATAAAAAAAGTATATACCATCTTCAACCTAATAAGCATTAAAGAATCTGTCCTTACAAGGGTACACCAAAATGTGTTTCTCTAGACAATAAGGTAACTGCTGAACACTGACTCAAGCTCTACAATGCTGTGGATATTATGTACCATATGGTATATTAGTTACATTTACCTTGCATTGACCAGAGCACGCTTGTACGCTAGCAGGCGGTCATCTGTTCGGGCAACGTTTATTGACCCACATTTCTTCCAGCCTGCTCACAAAGATAAGACTACAATTATGCTTTTGTTTGCATTACCCACAACCATCACTACATCCTTCATACACATAAACAAATGCAACTAACTTACCCTGTGTTAAACCCAACAACAGAAACACAATTTTAGCTGAGACAATTCAATCATCGTCAATGGCAAGAGCACAAAAAAGTGCTATGAATATATTCATACAAAAAGAAAGTTACTCCTTCATTAGCAAAGAATTAGCACCTTAGGACATCCATGTTTTGCAGAAAAAGGGTCCAGCACCTAGGACATGGATATATATATGTGGTCTTTTTAAGAAACATTTGCAACGTTTGCTTATCTCTAGTTAGTTTATTTCATAATCAGTGAAAATATTAGATGTTTACATCCCTATCTGAATCTGTATGAAGTGTAGTAATACATGAATCAACAAAATTACTATATGCAGTACACAATTCAATGCAATTAAATCAAACTTAGAACATGCATTACAGAGAGTACAGTATATGAACAAATACACTCAAACTTTTGTTTTAATCAGCAGGATAAAAGCTGCAGGTCAATCAGAAAAACACAAATGACCATACTGTACCACTTCAAAAAGTTTGAATGGGGGAGACACATGCAGTATACCTGTGTGATAGCCTTCGTCTTCGAGTTGCTCGTACAGCTGTGTGCTGTACATGGTCAGAGCAGTCTCCACCGCGCTCCATCGTAGTCTTGTCACCTGCCCAGCTGCATGCCAAGTTGTCCCACAGGTCACACTGAAATCATCACCAGTAGATCATCATCATGAACTATAGGGGCAACACACAAGAACAATGGGAATCAGTCATGGGCAGCGACCATGCAATCATCCTACTCTTTGATAAGATTAGTCAAAAATTGTGTGTGTTTAACAACCAGTTCAGTGTGGCAAGTCACAGAGCTCAGTTAAGATATTTAGTGGCATCCGCATAAGTTCAGACCATCATGTTACTATAACTGAGCTGCTGAGTATACGTGTATACATGTATTTATGTATGTTTGTTATGCTACTCCTAGATGCTTTGCATCTCAGGTGCCAAACTGTAAGAGCTCATCAAAGATCCCAAAAAGGATCTGTAACCTACATATTTTAAAAAATTCACCTCACTATTAACCTGAATTATACAATTGCCCTGAATCGTTGATTGTTCGCAATGCTATGCGTTTTTCTATGATTGTTCCAGGCTACGTACAAATATTGTTTGCAATGTATGTGTGTTTTCTACGACTGCTCCAAGTTACATAAATCATCTACTGATCAGTTTACCAATATTATGTGCCAGAGGACGCTACATATACGTAGATGACATGGGACGATTTATATAACTATCAAGTTATCCCGTCTGGAGGATGAATATCTTTGCCAGTTTATGTAATTAGTCTTGAAACCAAGTGTTGATATGTGGTCCTCATAGGAAAGAATGTGATTAATTTTATTTGTAAACATCATGTATAATGGAGGCGATGAACAAGTAATCAAGATCAATCAGAATAACATAAGCTACATACAGTAACATGGAAACTCAAATTTTGCTTTTAAATAAGTGAACATTTTTTGGTTAGTTTGTTTGCTTTTAGCATGTCACATAAATTTTAAGTTCTAACAAGAGCAGGTTATACAGATCGCGTAACATTCGTACTCGATTGACTAGGTTCTCTAATCGCATGTGCAACTGAAACGGTGGGCTTTTACTCGGAAATCGGGTCAACGACATAAATACTAAAGAAGTAAGACCAAGTATTGGTGCATACCTGCCCTGTTCCAACAACACAACATCCGACCATCCCAGCAGGGTGAGATGATACGCCAGCGAGGTGCCAACTACGCCGCCTCCACATATCACCACCCGGGCTTGTTCTGGGAGATCGATGGGCCCAAAATGCCCGGTACTGCTGTGTCGTTTCGCGATGTTGCACCCTGGCCGGTGGTTCGCGTTTTTTAGCAACGCACGCGCCCCCGAACGCCATCTTAGACAGAGTCTCTCAGAATATCTTATATACCGATGCATTTTCGTTTAGCCGCTACGTTTCTGCCATTATCTGCGACCCGAATTCTTGGGTATTCTTTGCCAACATTATCTAGCTGGCATCATATGTTCAAGGTATGCGTAAATAGATTTCTTCGTCTTCACGTTCTGATAAAGGTGTCGGGTAAAGTGAAGTTTTAACCATTTGACGTTCCCCAACAAGGTAAACCAGACCTATGAAACGGTCATACATATAACTGTTAAGTTGGATATAGATCAAATACGTTATAACGTTTTGATATTACGTCCATCAGTGACATGGTTAATTTTAGGGTTTTTCATCTGGTTGTGGCGGATTATGCGGAAATGCTGTCATGATTAATTTAATGTAGGTCATGCAACCAAACACCATGCTAATAAACTCGACTAATGTTATGATAACGATATGGGGGGGTGTGACGTTGAAACTAACGATGTACTAGCCAGCAGATGGCAGCACAGTTTTTAAATTTCAGAGTTTCAAGTTTGAGTGGCTGGCGTGCCTGTTTTTGCCTTTTGGACTGTATGATGACATAGTCGATGGAACACCCCAGTGTCAAATGCAAAGTACACATTTTTTCCAGAATAAAAAATCACACAACATCAACTGTGATTGCAAACAGTTGAGCATGACAGCGATCAAGTAGGTGATCCAAACCATGGCGCCATCTGGTGGATGTTACATGAGGCTCATGAAGGGTTACTGGAGCATCCCGATTAATCGTTCAATTTGTGCGTTCAGGCACGTTCTGTTTAATTAATTTTCTGCAGTGGCCCCAAGGTCGTACAGCTACCACATATGGTAAGCCATATTTGAGTCTATGTTTACGGCATCTTTTGATGAATTTTAGAGCAAAGAAATCAATGCTTATTGGTAAGTAAGGCGGGAGGGAGGCGTGAACCGTGACCTCTCGAAGGTTCGTGGCTTGTACGATTGGCACGTGTCATGCTTGTTTTGTTTCCGTTGCGTCCGCCAGCTGTTAAGAAACTCGGCCATGTTCGATTGATGTTGTAACGAACACGTTGGCAACTACATAGTGCAACAACTGCGCAATACTGGGTTTTGGCAATCTGATTGTTTGTGATATTATCGGAGTAACTATCCGGAGTAAGAACACTCAATTTCTTGCGTGCAAATGGCGCCAGTGAATCCTCCGAGGGCTAAGATGTCGAGAGGAATACGGTGTGCATACTTTGCCGCGGTCGGGCTGGTCGGTGTTGTCGTCATTTTGGTTGTTGTGTTTTCTGTTCTGCCGCAGTTTGACGCAATGACATCGCAAACTCGAGAGAACGCGCCTTCACGCGTCGTCATCGTTGGCGGCGGTTTGGCAGGCTTGAGTGCCGCCGTTGAAGCGAGCAGGCACGGCGCCTGGGTGACGATCATCGAGAAGGAGAAGAACATCGGTGGCAACTCGGCGAAGGCGACGTCGGGCATCAACGCAGTCGGCACGCGCGCGCAGAAGGCGAAGGGCATCGAAGATTCCATCAGCACCTACGTCCAGGACACGCTGAAGTCAGGAGATGGATTGTCAAACGAAGATCTGGTGAACATCCTGGCGACTAACAGCGTTGCGGCCATTGACTTCCTCGAATCGTTTGGCTTGAGCCTAACGGATGTGGTTCAGCTCGGTGGTCACAGTGTCCCAAGAACCCACCGCTTTCCACCCACTGCAGAGGGCAAGGCAGTTCCAGTTGGATGGACACTCATATCAACCCTGAAGAAACACATTGAAAATTCTCTCAAAGACACTGTCAACGTGTTGACACTGTCCACCTTCAAACAGCTGGTCATTACCGATGGCCGTATAACTGGCTTGGAATATACTGATGGTAATGGCAGTGTGAAGACCGTGGAGGGGGCCGTGGTCCTTACATCTGGTGGGTTTGCTAATGACCACACAAATAACTCACTGTTGGAGAAATATGTGCCAAGCTTAGCAAAATTGCCAACCACAAATGGCGTATGGGCAACGGGTGACATCATCAAAGCGACAAGTGGCGCTAACCTCTCATTGATTCACATGAACCGAGTGCAGGTGCACCCTACTGGATTCATCGAGCCGTCGCAGCCACTTGCTCACACCAAGTTCCTCGCTCCAGAGGCAATTCGGGGATGCGGAGCTATCTTGCTGAATGCAGAAGGGAAGCGGTTTGTGAACGAGCTTGGGCGAAGAGACCATGTGACCGGAGAGATGATGAAACACTGCAAACCTTACCAGGTGTGTAGCAATTATGTACATGTTCTGTACTAAGTGTGTAGCAATTACATCAATACATGTACTTTGCAACTAATGTAATTGTACTGGCTGTACTTGAACTGACAGATGCTGTTGATACAGATGTTGCATTAACAGTATAACTATCATTATATTAATATCATTACATAACAAATATTTGGAGTTTTCCTGGGAGTTAAGGCTGGTATATTGCAGTTCACAGTGACAAAGAGCCTACTATTACCAGGTAGCAGGTGTGGCATTCCGTCTGAAATCAACCAAAATAAGAAAATCTTGGTGCACTAAAATTTGTTATTCAAACAACATTTTACCTATTAATCCGAAGGTTGACCATTTCAAATTTGGCGGATTCTGTAGTTTTTGCCAATTTTAAGAAATTAAAGATTTCTTGTTCTACTTAAAATACAAATAACTCAAAAACTATCGGTGCTAGAACTCTGGGATTTGGCATGCTTATTCTCCACTATACATATATATATATATATATATATATATATATATATATATATATATATATATATATATGTATGTAAAAAAAATGAGCCAACAAGTTATTTTAAACCCATATTTCAACAATAATACATGTTAGAACACAGATGAATGTTATTTGGAACAAAAACACACATACATATGTATGTAATTTGATTAAGTGTGAACTAATTTCAAATGTCAGGGGATAATCATTTAAAACACCATCATGCACGCACATGCTAATGTCATGTTTAATTAATAATAAATTCTAGCCATTCCAGTTACCAGTAAGAATTTTTTTTATCAGATGTCAGATCCTAAAAGCAATCCTAGTAAAAACCAAAGACTTGACATGATTATACGTTATTAAAATGTGAAACTTTGTGCAATGCAATCACTAACGTTTGGCAAAAAATATCATGTAATATAAACAAGTAGCAGAAGGTTACTTCCAAAGTTCCCAGTGCATTGCAGTTAGCGCTGATCAGGCCCAGACTTTGCCCAGACAGACCTGGGCTATTTTTGAAAAGTGCATATATTTACACTGAACATAATCTAGGGTGGCTACATAACTTATTCCACTTACCAGTTGGCAGCAGTGCTCAGTGTTTGAACATAATCTAGTGTGGTTACATAACTTATTCCACTTACCAGTTGGCAGCAGTGCTTAGTGTTTGAACATAATCTAGTGTGGTTACATAACTTATTCCACTTACCAGTTGGTAGTAGTGCTCAGTGTTAAAGTTCTAAACCTCCCTGTTGTTGCATTTGTGTAATTAGCTGTAGTTATTCCAATAGTCGAAAAAGTGTGTTGAATCAGAATCAGTTACATGCAACCAACAATGTGAATATTGATCAGCGATTTATGTATACAACTGTCAGTGTCTCTCACCATATTATGGTGACAGACACTGACAGTTGTATACATAAATCACTGATCAGTATTCAAATTGTTGGTTGCATGTAACTGATTCCGATTAAACACACTTTTTCGACTGCTTTCACATCAGCCAATCCCAGAATCAGTCATCAGTTCCGATTCTGGTTTCACAATTATAATTGTCGTTGTATTGTGTAATATGCAGCATGCGTTAAATTGTGACTTGCAAATTTGGGTGTTATATATAGCGCAGGAAACAGCATAGCAGATCATGTTTGCCTAGATTGGTGCTCAATATACAATAAGTCCTCCAATAACACTCCAGCTGAGTTTATTGTTTTAGTGATTACTCATGCAGGAAAGGCTGGCTCTTACAAATCATCAGTGTTGTGTCAGAATATTTAGTTTGATAATTATAATAATATATCTACTGAGGTGTTGCGACACTCCCGCCATGTATACAAGGGTAATCAGCTTCTACTATTTTTCAGTTGGGTACTTTTCCTTTTTTGTGGAAGACTAAAATGTGGCATTACAATTCATTAATTCATTACAATTCAATCAAAATTGTAAAAAAAAAATATTACACCTTTACAGTAGGGAAAATTATTTAAAAAATCCATTGTAAATTAACGTTTTTATTAATTTCTTTAACACAAGTTCGCTCTTTTGTAGAGTGTTGAGGGGAACCCCATTGTGGCAGCGATGCTTCTCACGCAGAAAGTCATTGATCGATTCGGTGCGCCGGCTGTCGGCTTCTATCGCTTCAAAGGGTTGGTCGAGGATGTTGGAAGCCTATCAAAGGTCGCTGAGAAACTCAGCGTCAGCATTGACGTTCTTCGAGAGACACTGCATGCTTACAAATCCGCTGCTAGTCGCGGCAACGACGAGTTCGGGAAGTCTGTCTTCCCAGTGGCATTCGAAGATGATGACCATTTCTTTGTGGCGTATGTCACGCCTTCGTTGCACTACTGCATGGGAGGGCTGAAGATTAGCATGAGTGCTGAAGTGCAGCAGGTGGATGCGTCTTCGTCCAAGGAGCTGTCACTGCCGGGGTTGTATGCGGCCGGAGAGGTGACCGGGGGTGTTCACGGAAACAACCGACTCGGAGGTAACAGCCTCCTCGAATGTGTTGTGTTTGGACGAATCGCCGGGCAGCATGCAGCACATTATTTGTGAATCCAGCATGAATAATAGCGGCCCATTAAGACCTACGGTCTATCGAAGACAGATGACGGAATTTGAATGTTGTATTGACACTGTAGGTTCATCCAAAATTAGAATTCAGTGTAGATGCGAACATGTGACATGGAAAGGAACTGGTTTAGCATGAGGTCGACTCCAGATGTGACGTTGTAATTCCAATGTAATTCAGAGCAGTGTGGTATTGCAGCTTCAAAGGGTAATCAAATTCTTGGATTGATTAGAAGAAACATAACATACAAGGGAAAAAAGTTAATTATACCTCTTTATAAAGCAATAGTTAGACCTCATTTAGAATACTGTATACAAGCATGGAGACCATATCGTAAGAAGGATATAGATACGCTTGAACGCATACAAAGGAGAGCAACTAAAATGATTCCAGAACTTAGAGACCTTAGTTATGAAGAACGCCTGAAAGAATGTGGTTTAACAACTCTAGAGACAAGGAGGTTAAGAGGAGATCAGATTGAAGTTTTTAAGATATTGAATGGGTATGAAAATATTGATAGAAATATGTTTTTCTCACTCAAGAAGGATAGCAGAACTAGAGGACATGAGGTAAAATTAGTAAAGGATCAATGTAGATTGGACATCAGGAAGCACTCGTTCTCACAGAGGATAGTAAATGAATGGAACAAACTGTCTACAGATTGTGTAACTGCTAGCAGCGTGAATATGTTTAAAAACAAGGTTGACACATATATCAGGAGGGCGGGTTATAAGTAGGTGAACATTGTTGGACTCTCGATAAGCCAATGGCTTCCTTGTCCACTTGCCATCTGGGCCTTTGGCTTGGATGGCAAATCTTGTTAAATCTTGTTAAATCTTGTTAAATGTAAATGTTGGTTGGACAAAATCTAGTCCTGAGAGTGAAAGTATGGTATAGTCTCAAAGATCAAATTTGTTACTACAATGTTGCTTCCTGACATCAAGCCCACATACTTCATGTGTGATATTTAAGTCTAGTTATAAGTACTAGTAACGTACAGTTCAAAAAGGTATTTGTTAAGGACCTTCGTATTTGTATAGCTTCATGAATTCCGAGTGCATTTTGTCTGTCTGAATTTAGAAAAGTTGGTGTTTTACTGTGATGAATGATTTATGAACTTCATTAGTAGTAAGCAGCAGAACTTTATCATGGTTTCCATGATCTATTCTTTGTCACTTTATTACAAATTGCTACAACGCATGCATGTAATTTGTTTAGAGTATGTTTTAATTGATTAATGATTATTCAGTTAGAAATGGCTAATAGTTAATATTCATTTCTATGCTAGTTTGTACTGGCTTCATGATATGCATTATTCTTATAATTATAAATTAAATTACCGTATTCGACCTATTAAGTGTACATGCACAAATTAGCGGACACCCCCCTGTTTAGTCAGCAGGACTAGTATGGAGCAGCTGAAGAGTCGCCATCTGGTGTTATACAGTTGGCATCACTTTTCAGTTGTTCTACACTAGTCACCAAATGACACCACTAGTGTTAAATAGTTACCTTATTGTCTAGAGAAAGTTTAAAAACACAATGTTAATTTTTTTTTATTAGTACTAATAATTGGAACGTGCATTATTTGTGGTGTCCATCATGCATAAAAATTATTTGTATTGTAATGTTATCGGTGTGGTTACCATTGGTTAAGACTAATAGGTTACATAAGACATAGGAATACTGTGTTGTGATGCAATGTTCTGTATGGTCCAGTAATTACGCTTGTATGCAGTACAATAAAATGCCATACAGTCAATATTTTTGTCAATCGGTTGTTATCTATGTAATAGCATGTTTGTAATCATTGATTAAAAGAGTAGATCAATACCTGCTGATGGTGTGAAACATCAACCAAATGTCATGAATTACTCAGAAGTGGATAATTGAAGGTTGTGTTGTCAGAAGTTTTAGTTAGCTGGCAAAACCTACAGTAGTGTTTATTTAGACTGCTGATGTTGTATAGTACATTGTACCCTCCATACAGTTGTTTCCTGGGCTGATAGCAGTGTCCTGGCTCTGGCTGGGTTGGTGGATTTACATACACAATCATTTTCCATGACCGCAAAAAGCCAGTGTCTATTATAGTATCAGGTTGAAGGACTGCTATTCAGAGTATTTTATCCAAGCTTGATATGATATAGCTATTGCTTCGGATTTCATAATTTATTTATGGTGTCGCCTGTCATTGTCATTGAATCCTCTTGGGCTGCCATGGGTGGAGCTGTACCTTGATGGATTACAACTAATTGTTGATGATTTACAACCAACTGTTAATGAATTACAACCAACTATTGATGGATTACAACCAACTGTTGATGGATTGATTACTTGTGTGATGACAGTGACAAAAGTTAAATGGGTGTTGTGTTGTCAGGTGCTTTCTAGTGTACGGTCAAGGGTCGTTCCCAATGTCAAGACGTCCACATCTAAATATAACACCATCACGAGTTGTTCTTAGCATTAGGTAAAAATTTAGGTCATGCATCATGGACATTATTGACTTTGTGATTTGTCATCCTCGTGTTCTATCTGTGGAGTCATGACAGTGTATGTGACAGACCTGGGGCGATTCCAACTCCGGAATCGGAATCAAAGGACGACTCTGGAAGTTAATTTAGCGGAGTAAGAATCGTTTGGAGTTAATTCAGCGGAATCAAAATCGGAGTCGGAATCATTTGGAGTGGAATCGGAGTCGGAATCAATTGGAGTGGAGTTGTAATCGGAATCACATTGAGTGGAATCGGAATTGTCATGAAAGTCACTACTAGTGTTTGCACAGAAAAGCCACAGGTCCTTCCACATGGGACATGGCTAATTGCAATTTACTTTTATTGGTATCTCACTGCTCACTGGCCTGTCACTGCTAGTGTTTGCTCAGAAAAGCCACAGATCCTTTTGAAGGATTAAATCCTTTGGTTTTATTGACAGTTAGTCAGAAGAGTCTTCATATGCCTGGTTCAGATCTGGCCTGGTCATACCTAGACAATGGCTAATTGCAATTTACTTTTACTGATTTCTCACTGCTAGTGTTTGCACAGAATCATACAAACCCTTCTAAAGGATTAAATAAAAAGTTGTGCTGGAGTCATAATCGGAATCAAAAGTTGTACTGGAGTCGGAATCGGAGTCAGAATCGAACTGAGACAACTGGGGTTGGAATCGGAATCGCAAAAATCAGCTGGAGTCGGAATCGAACCGAGACAACCGGAGTTGGAATCGGAATCGGAATCGAACAGGCCTGCTGGAGTCGGAATCGTTGAAGCAGAATCGAATCCATGTCTGGTATGTGATGTGTTATATGGAAACAAAATGTTAACAATAGTTAACATCATGTAAAATCACGTGAGATCAAGTCGTTTCATGTTAAGTTTAATTATTGTTCTACTTCAAAACTTATGTTTGCTGCACCCTTTCTAGATTAGCAACACGCACGCGGTTTCTTCACGACAAATAAAACTCGCCGTCGTAAGCCCTGCGCGACAGTCATAACTGGTGTAAGAGTCTTGTAATTACACTGACAAGAAACGACGCCACCCCTGTTGTTATGTTAACAGCTGACACTGTTGGTCCCCAGGTGTCGCTACTTACGTTTGGAAGTGCATCGTTAGTGCTTTCGGCAGATAAATAAAATTGCATGTTTAAAATGTACAACGTCTGATCGTTTTTTTTATCGCAAGATAACGGTAGACAATTGCGTAGATTATGCATATTCTAACATTTTGACCGCCCAAATGTATTGTCATGAATAACAGTCAAATTATAGTTTTTAAATTGTGGTTCATTTAAAACACGTTTGGGCATTCAGAATGTTAGAATAGATAATAGTTTATACTACATAACATGAATTTACGAAGAAAAAAAATTATTGAACTATGCACCTTTTAATTATTATTATAAAAAAATCGACTTTTGCTGACTATTAATAATAGTGAGCACACATGTATCGACGGCGGTATGACGTCACGTCTTCGTTCTAACGGACCCGCCTAGGTAGTTCTAGGCGGTGTCGTGTCGTGCCTCCGGCTGGGGCGTTGGTTTGTGTGAATATTCGTTGAACCAGATCGTAACGGTTAGTACTATGACTCGCCTGTCATGTAAGCATAAATGGAAGGCGGTGCCGTGCTTACAGCGCGGAGCCACACATCAAAGAGATGCGCTGGTGTCGTTGACATTTCCTCCTTACCTATACATGACATAGTTCTCTGTTTTAGCAAGATCGTCACCCGAGGCAAAACCCAACTGGCAAATGGACAAGGAAGCCATTGGTTTGTCGAGAGTCCTACAATTGTTCGTCTAGAGTTTATGTGAAGTCGGCCTTTATTACGTATGTCATCTGTCAGTTCTATTTTTAAACACATTAGCTCTGAAAACATTTGCACAATCAGCAGATTATTATTTTATAATGTTTGTTTATTGTCCTCAGTTGGAACCTGTCCTTATCGGGAACGTAAAATAACCCACAGAGGGCATATAGGTCCGCTGGCAGTGACTTCACCAAGTACTAGCCACCATGGATCAAATTTATTGTAAAAAAGGTCTCACGATGTAGTAACTACAATATATCTGTTTACTGCCACATGATTGTTCCTGCGAGGTGTGACAGACTGGTATGTCGGACATTATGATGTTATTTTTAAATCCGGGACTTCGTCTTCTCCCGCGATCAAGTCGTGTCCGTTCGACGGTACCAGCAGTAAGCCTATATATTTAACTAATGTGATCGCATGACACATTATTAAGATTTTTATAATCTGATTTTCAGATTACGTGTAAAGTCACCGTGTCATTGTGTCCCAGTCACAAATCAAATCACAAGTCAAATGACCCAGTCACGATTCGAAATAGTCATGACAGGAGTCACAAGTCATTGATGTCAAAACCCGAAATATCTGTCGCGTCGTCTGTATCACCAGATGACTGACTAGCACGTGAAGATCAACGGGTACCCGATGGGATGGACACGAATTTCATCATAATTTCGATAAAAACAAGGTCCGTGTCGCAGCGAGTCACATATCCAAGTCCATTACTACTGCATGACGTCTAACACGAACGTTCAATGCAGCATTTAAAATGTTGCACCCCTTTATCGCAAGGACGCGTGTGCAGTTAAATGTTAAATCGAAAATTGTAGGGTAAATGTATACACAAGCCAATTGTACATTATGGTGTAATATATACATTTACTTATTTATACAGTTGTACCACGTGGAATTAAAATGCATTGTTTCTGCGTCAGCTCGATTTAAGCACATGCCATACCACAAGATCCACTCAAGTACTGATCTCAATATAACATCATGGAGATCTGTGATCAGACGCATGCACACACGCACGCACGCACGCACGCACGCACGCACGCACGTACAGCGATCACCCGTCCACCGATACACTACTTAGGAATTAACTCTCGTCCGGTCGGTGCACGCCTCTGTATTGCTGGTGACGCATTGCAACTACACTGTATACGAATTATACGTCGCTCACTGTGTGAATCACTCTCGCCTCTCACCGATTCTAGACAGCTAGGTAAACCCACTGACGTCTATTTCAGGAACTGGGGTAGCCCGTTACCTCTACAAGTATTAATGTAAATGTACTGGATCTAGCCTGTCTTATATATATATATATATATATATATATATATATATATATATATATATATATATATATATATATATATATATATATATATATATATATATATATATATATATATATATATATATATATATATATGACAAGCAATATAGTCACGGGCGTCTCAAGTGGTTTACTCCAAACAGCCCAATCTTGGGCTAACGCAGGAGTTTGTGGTGGACTGTGCGCATGCGCTGTGGGTGGTACATTCGATTAAAAGACTAGTATCATTAATGTTGCTGAAATGTTTTTTATCTGATAGTTTTATTTATTTTATGTATAGGATGTTTAACGAAAATTTTTAATAGGTTGGTTGTGTGTATGGATACTGTCGCTGCCTTGCCACATGCACACATAGACAGTCTCCATACTCACACCATGGATAAGTTTACGCTGAGCACTGTGTTTTAAAGGCAGCTTAGGTGAGGAGGTGTGGTGAAAGGGAGTTCCATAATAGCTTCTTGAAATGATTTTGGGTTTTTTATGTTGGTAATTTTTGATGGAATCATATTCCATATGCGAATGGCTCTGGGATAAAATGAAAAGACCATTGCATTTATACGACACTTGGGAGCTATGTATTGTCCACGGGTTCGAGACCGAGTTAGTAGGCCTGGAGGGGGGGGGTGATCTCAATAACGTTGTTTAGAATTTTGTAGAAGGTAGTGGCTTGTCTGATAATGCGCCTTCGTTCGAGGGTTGGCCATCCAAGGGCAGTAATTAGATCTGCTGGATTTGTGTTCCGTCTGTAATCATTTTTAACAAATCTGGCAGCAGAGTGTTGCACTCTTTCAAGGCTTTTAACATGTGAAAAGGTGTGGGGATTCCATATGGGTGAAGAGTACTCAAGTTTTGGCCGGATTAACATGTTGTAGGCTGTTTGCTTAACTTCTGGTTTGCATGGGCCAAGAGTTCGTTTAATCATGCCTAAACATTTCGAAGATTTTGAAGTTATGTCAGTGACGTGATTTGTCCAGGTTAATTTGGAATCCAATTTTACTCCGAGGTATGAGTGGTTGGATACGGTGGATAATGGCTGGCCAGAAAGCGAGTACTTGTGTGTGCTGGGTTTAGTTTTGTTTGTTATTGGAAGGTGGACGCATTTAGATACATTAAATTCCATTTGCCATTTGTCTGACCATGTTTGGAGTTGGCTTAGGTCAGTTTGGAGAATTTCGTGGTCGGGTTTGGAAGAAATTTTACGATATATAATACTATCATCTGCAAAAAGGCGTATAGAAGATTTGATGTTCCCATTTATGTCATTTATGTAGAGTAAGAAGAGGACAGGTCCTAGAACTGAACCCTGTGGGACACCAGATGTGACACCTGTGATGTCCGACAGGGCACCGTTAACTGAGACTCTCTGTTTGTGGTTGGATAGAAAAGATTTGATCCAATTTTGAGTGTTTCCAGTGATTCCGTAGGAGGTCAATTTTGATAGAAGACGTAGGTGAGGCACTTTGTCGAAGGCTTTAGCAAAGTCAAGCAGGATTGCGTCAGTTTGGGTCTTGTTGTCCATAGCAGTCATCCAGTCGTGGACTGTCTCAATGAGTTGAGATTCACAAGACAGTCCCGACTGGAATCCGTGTTGGAAGTGGAGAATGATGTTATGCTTGTGCAGGTGTTTCCACATGTTGCTTAGGATGATATGTTCCATTACTTTACAGAGGATGCAGGTTAGTGATATGGGTCTGTAGTTAGCTGGGTCAGATTTATGGCTCTTTTTGTGTATAGGAGTTACTAATGCTTGTAGCCAGTCATTAGGAAGTTTACCTGTGTTGTATGATTGTTGGAAAATGTGGGTGATGTTGGGAGCTATCTGCTTTGCAGTTTCTTTAAGGACTCTGGCTGGGAGTTCATCTGGGCCTGTAGCTTTTTCTGGTTTAGATTTTCCAGCTGCTTTATTACGCCATCTATGCCAATTTCGAGAAGGGGGATGTTGGGGTAAGTTTGGGGGATGGGGTGCTTTTCTTGGGTAAATACAGAGCTAAATTGGTAGTTTAGGGCATTTGCTTTATCTCAATCATTAATTATTGGTTGGTCGTTTACTCGAAGTGTGGGGATGCCAATGTTTTCTCGTTTATTTGCCTTAATAAATGACCAGAATCGTTTTGGATTAGTTTTCAGGCTGTCACCAATGTGGTTGTTAACATAGTCTTTGTAGGATTTTGCTGATGCTTTAGTAGCTTGCTTTTGGAGTTCCTTAAATTTTTCCCAGCCACTGTTTAGTCCAGTTTGCTTTGCCTTTTTGTGGCTTTTGTTTCGTCTTCTCTGCATTCTAATTAGTTCACGTGTTATCGAGGGGAGGTGGGTTTTAGCTTTTGTGTATCGTCTAGGTATGTTATTGTTAATGTTCGCGGAAAAAGGTCCAGTTTATGTCTATGTCCTGTGAGTTGGGGTCGATGTCGAAGTACTCAAGATTTAGTTTGTCTATGTCGTCTTTGAGTTGGTCCCAGTCTGCTGATTTGTAACTATAAACTTGGTGGGGGGGTTTCTTGTTGCGAAGTGGGTTTAAGTTGACATTGAAGGTCACGGATTCGTGATCGCTCATACCAGGAGTGCTGTGGGTGTTGATGATAATGGAGGGATTTGAGGTGAGTATGAGGTCAAGAATGTTACCAGAAGCGATGCGTGTGGGGTCGTTTACCATGTTCTGCAGCCCAAAGTCGTTAGTTATTTCTAGTAGTTTGTTATGCTTGCTGGCAGTGCTGTTATTAGTGGTCTGGTGATTTGTCCAGTTGAGGTTAAAATCTCCAGTTATGACTACGTTAGGGGGAGTTTTTTGTGATCTATATAGTTTAGTTAGGCAGTCGTGGAGAGCTTCAAGGGATTGGAGGTGGTCATTTGGGGGTCGATAATAAGATGCAAAGTATATGCATTTGTTTCGTGCAAAGTGAATTTTTTTCCAAACTATTTCACAATTTGAGTTTAAATTTTGGAGGGGTTCAGCTACAATGTTGTCACGGAAGGCTATAAGGACTCCGCCGCCATGGACATTCCTGTCCTTTCTGATGGCCTCATAGTTGGGTGGTAGGAAAGAGTATGTTGCATAGTTTGCATCTAATTTAGTTTCAACTAGAAATATGATGTCTGGGTTATTATATTGAATAGTTGCCTTTAGTTGGGTTGCTTTTTCTATGCTCTTAACGCTGTTGGTGTTTATCAAAATTCCTTTAAGTGTGTTTCCTTGGGTTTTCTTGTGGCGTTCGGGGGTTGAAGTGTTTTGGGGGTTTGGGGCGAAAATTAAGCCTGCATTTTGTGACGTGTGGAGTGTTCGGGTACTAAGCGTGGAGCTGTCAGACTGGGTGTTGGTAGAAATGGATTGCTCATTTCTAGATGGAGAAGTGGTAATATTTGGAATTGGGCGCCCATATGGGCCAGGGTTTGGGTGGATGTCACCTGAGAGTGCTATCAGTCTGCTGACGTACAGATGTGTAACAATGTCTGATTTGAATTTGATTTTGGGTGGGAATTTAATTCGGGGATTCAAAGTTAGGGCATAATATTTTGGTTTAATTTTGAGATTTGATCGAGATACGCGTTGACATGTTCCAATGATCGTTCCTATTAGGAGAGTGACGGTGATTATTTGCGCCGGCAGTGGGAGTCCGCCATCTTTTAAATTTTGGTTCATGTGTTGCGGTAAAGGGCGTTGTTTTAATTAGTTGCGTTTGTTGTCGTTTGGTTTGTCTGTTTCTGCGTGATCAGTGGATTATGTTGAGTTGTTGTACCAATTGTGGTCATTTGTTGTGTTGGTGAACATGTTGTGTTGAGTGAAATGTGTGGAGCGATGTAACGGACTCGTACCACCCCGACGCATGCGCAGTCCGGTGGGACTTGCCATCTGGATTTTGGATAAATTTAAGCATTTTATATCGAGTATATTGTTTACAAGTTGTGTTAAATATATCATATAGTACATTTGTCAACTACTTTGTGTGAATATTGGTTGAACCAGATCGTAACGGTTAGTACTATGACTCGCCTGTCATGTAAGCATAAATGGAAGGCGGTGCCGTGCTTACAGCGTGGAGCCACACATCAAAGAGATGCGCTGGTGTCGTTGACATTTCCTCCTTACCTATACATGACATAGTTCTCTGTTTTAGCAAGATCGTCACCCGAGGCAAAACCCAACTGGCAAATGGACAAGGAAGCCATTGGTTTGTCGAGAGTCCTACAATTGTTCGTCTAGAGTTTATGTGAAGTCGGCCTTTATTACGTATGTCATCTGTCAGTTCTATTTTTAAACACATTAGCTCTGAAAACATTTGCACAATCAGCAGATTATTATTTTATAATGTTTGTTTATTGTCCTCAGTTGGAACCTGTCCTTATCGGGAACGTAAAATAACCCACAGAGGGCATATAGGTCCGCTGGCAGTGACTTCACCAAGTACTAGCCACCATGGATCAAATTTATTGTAAAAAAGGTCTCACGATGTAGTAACTACAATATATCTGTTTACTGCCACATGATTGTTCCTGCGAGGTGTGACAGACTGGTATGTCGGACATTATGATGTTATTTTTAAATCCGGGTCTTCGTCTTCTCCCGCGATCAAGTCGTGTCCGTTCGACGGTACCAGCAGTAAGCCTATATATTTAACTAATGTGATCGCATGACACATTATTAAGATTTTTATAATCTGATTTTCAGATTACGTGTAAAGTCACCGTGTCATTGTGTCCCAGTCACAAATCAAATCACAAGTCAAATGACCCAGTCACGATTCGAAATAGTCATGACAGGAGTCACAAGTCATTGATGTCAAAACCCGAAATATCTGTCGCGTCGTCTGTATCACCAGATGACTGACTAGCACGTGAAGATCAACGGGTACCCGATGGGATGGACACGAATTTCATCATAATTTCGATAAAAACAAGGTCCGTGTCGCAGCGAGTCACATATCCAAGTCCATTACTACTGCATGACGTCTAACACGAACGTTCAATGCAGCATTTAAAATGTTGCACCCTTTATCGCAAGGACGCGTGTGCAGTTAAATGTTAAATCGAAAATTGTAGGGTAAATGTATACACAAGCCAATTGTACATTATGGTGTAATATATACATTTACTTATTTATACAGTTGTACCACGTGGAATTAAAATGCATTGTTTCTGCGTCAGCTCGATTTAAGCACATGCCATACCACAAGATCCACTCAAGTACTGATCTCAATATAACATCATGGAGATCTGTGATCAGACGCATGCACACACGCACGCACGCACGCACGCACGCATATATATATATATATATATATATATATATATATATATATATATATATATATATATATATATATATATATATATATATATATATATATATATATATATTATAGACAGGCTAGATCCAGTACATTTACATTAATACTTGTAGAGGTAACGGGCTACCCCAGTTCCTGAAATAGACGTCAGTGGGTTTACCTAGCTGTCTAGAATCGGTGAGAGGCGAGAGTGATTCACACAGTGAGCGACGTATAATTCGTATACAGTGTAGTTGCAATGCGTCACCAGCAATACAGAGGCGTGCACCGACCGGACGAGAGTTAATTCCTAAGTAGTGTATCGGTGGACGGGTGATCGCTGTACGTGCGTGCGTGCGTGCGTGCGTGCGTGCGTGCGTGCGTGTGTGCATGCGTCTGATCACAGATCTCCATGATGTTATATTGAGATCAGTACTTGAGTGGATCTTGTGGTATGGCATGTGCTTAAATCGAGCTGACGCAGAAACAATGCATTTTAATTCCACGTGGTACAACTGTATAAATAAGTAAATGTATATATTACACCATATATATATATATATAATATAATCACGGGCGTCCGGTGGGACTTGCCATCTGGATTTTGGTTAAATTGATGTATTTTATATCGAGTAGATTGTTTACAAGTTGTGTTAAATATATTATATAGTACATTTGCACCATTTGGCTTACATTTTTTTTTAGCTATAGACAGTGGTGGATATGTGAACGAATAGTCTTCGCGCGGTAACTGCAGCCGCAGTGCAGCGTGGTCGAGTTGGCGTTGTACTGAACAAGTCTGCCCAGGGGTGAAGTGTAAAGCGCTTTGAACTGTCCGAAGGACTGGATACCGCGCTATATATAAGAACGTACCTTTATCTTTTTACGTAAAAACTGATACTCTGGGTTTCGGTAAACCAGAGTCGAATTAAATCCCAACCCTCTCCCGGTCCGCCTCCCTAACCGTCCCGCATTTCTACCCCTCTGTTTTCCTCATATCCATACTCCACCCGTACCTCCCTTTCTCGCCCTCTAATCGTCTCCCGATCTTTCTTTCATTGCGTCCCTTCAATCTTCCCTCCCTCCCTAAGTGGGTACTATAATTCCAAAGTAACTTTCACTCCCATTGCCTCCTTTTTACCATTCCTCTTCCAGTCCAGCGTTTCTCCCGTCCCTACTCCCACCCGGGACCAACGATCGACTCCCTGCCTCCCCACACCTCTCTCCTTCCGACCCAATATTCAGTCCGAATTTAACACGGCTTTCGGGTTACTACGTATGTTAATAACCGTGATGATAGCTTCGGTTATTTTTATCATTGCAATCATCGATCGATACCCGGGGGTCGATATTACCTGGTCCAACCAGACAGCACGTTACAACACCGCTTGCGTCGGCGGATGTTTGGAAAGGAAACAGAACGTATGGGTTTATGTGTATTGTTTCTTTCTATTTTGTGAAATTGCTAGATTAAGTACAGGAACAAAATAAAAAAGTTAATTGTGGAATATTTTAGATACAACAGGGGACGAACTATAATCTTACAGTATATCATATAAAAACAATAAATATTTTATTGAGGTTTGGAACAATGCGGATTATGCTTTGTATACCTGGCGTTTCATTTGTAGCCCCTGATAGTCACGATCACGTAAAAGAGGAACATGTCCACAACTTTCAGCCGGAATAAAACTGTTGAATCAAGGATTTAGTCGTCATGGACCTAGTCATTACTTCCTAGTCATTTAATGGTCAGTCATTGTGTATAATTATATTCTGGGTCTACGTACTTATTCAAATAGTAACGGTATGACGCCCTAGGCTCCCCACCGAGCGCAGACAATGTGTTTAGTATTTGTAGTTACTAACCAAAGAGAAGACGCGGAAGAAATGACGCTGATAATTTTATTTCGACGACCAATTATATTTTCAAATACTAGGAACATCGATCATTGAAGCGTGACATAAGTTGGTTGCCGTTGTACGTACATGCAGTGTAAATGCGGTTGACGTACAGAAGTGTCGAAGCTGGCGTGTGTAACCTAGGTCTGATTAACAAATAAAATAATTTGCAGACACACTTTCAGTTGAGATAATTGTGTGTGGAAACGTCAATATATTTACACCGATGCCGGTGTTAGTAATTTCCACGCTTTGTTTTTGTGGAAGACCGTCACTTTCCCAAAACGAACTGACAGAAGCAGCGATAAAAAAATTTACGTGTCTACAAATATAGACTCATACACGAGGCGGGTCGTAGTTAGAACCACACCCACGAAAAGCATGTTTCTGCTGTAACAACAATATGGACAATAGACGTTTTGAAATTCAACCACACTCTAAAAACAACACTTAAGGAGTTAGATACAACACTTCACAAGTGTATCCTTAAAGTGTTAATCCACTTGCTAAGTGTTGATATTCCAACAAGTATTGTAGTTCAAACACTGCAAAGTGTATGTATTTTAAAACTTATATTGTTAAAAATTTGACACTCAAAAGTGTTCATAGAAGTTATTTATTTATTAATCAAACCACTGAATGTATCAGACAATCAGTTACATGTATAAACAATATAATGCAACAGGATGTTAAAAACCGAAATTAATAATATAGATCAACTTCGACCATGCAGTGCGACCGGTAAAACAGGTAAAAAAAATCGTCCATCCACAATGATTCAGATATAGCTATGTATCAAGGTCCTCTGCGTATTAAGGTCCTGTCAATACATCATATATATGTATATGTATATGTATATGTATATGTATATACATATATATATATATATATATATATATATACACATATATATATATATATATATATATATATATATATATATATATATATATATATATATATATATATATATATATATATATATATATATACACATACACATACACATACACATACACATACACATACACATACACATACACATACACATACACATACACATACACATACACATACACATACACATATATATATATATATATATATATATCTATATATATCAGTGATCGTCTTGATGCCCTCTTGTTGACTATACCGATGGCGTGTTGGAACGAAGAAGATATCAAACAGTGTTGGACCCAGAACACATCCCTGCCTTACTCCAAGCTGCTTGATCCGATGCCCTCATGTTGAAAATCCCCTCCGGAAAAATCATGGATACGCCTTGTCGAGATTCGACACGAACCACCACGCATAAATCCCGAACCATCTATGGGTAAAGCCCGGATCCGCCGTGGGCCTTGTATGAGCGTGCACGCGAACCCCCTCCGGAGAAATGGTGGAGCCACCTTTGCATGAGACATTATAATTCTGACGCAACGGCAATAAACACCCACACGGCCGGTTGCCCACGCGTATCCTCGCTCGTAATTAGGTTGTTGGCCTCACCGCCTATGTTGTGTTTGCTGAAAACGCCCTGTCGTGATTAAATTCGTCGCACATTTGTTTACTAATTACGATCGATATGTTACTGTAGAGCTGCACGTTCACTTCGACCGAGACCTTTCCCATGCAGATACTAATATTGTTTACATTTACCGAACGCTTTCGACAAGAGAATAATGCTTGTTTATATCAAACGTCACTACGGCTGTATGTGAAAACAACTTGTTTACGAGACCTGCGCAGTTTCCATCGAACGTGTTTTGCGTATTTTGACTAACATTTCCAATACGATTTCTTGTATGCGTAACGAAAAGGTATTCCCACATATATGTTGACAATATTTTACTTCATACGACTGGAATTAACCTGAATTACGTCTTTCGTACGTAGGCCCAATAGTAGCGATCGCTAGCGCTTGGGTTTCTCAGCGAGACGAAACGTAAACATCACGTACACGTGTCCTCACGTGATTTGCATGAGTAAGACTATAATAACGTATGGTTTGACCTAGAAAACCGTAGGCCTATACATTTGCCGAGATATACAAGTGACTAAAACTTGGTTGCCAAATTACGGTATAGCCTACTTCAGCCTATACGTGTATTGCGTAGCAATGATAGTGATTCATGTCAAATGGAGTGTTGACAGTTGCTAATAACGAGATCACGCCTCTGCATCAAGCCTCGATCTCCTCGGTGAATTCACGAGGCCAGGCGAGAGTCAGATAAGCGAGACTATATTTAGCCTAGATCTGCTATATGGGTCTATGACTAGTCGGTGTTACTAACGGCCATTGAGCATAAGCCTCAACGCTACGTTTAGTTTCTCTAGTTCAACACTCTGTAGTCATATCACCGACTAATAAACGAATAGTCATATGGTCATTAATAAAATACATGAACGTGATGACACACCTTACTTCTTGGGTTCGGCCTATACCGGATGACACTAATTTAATACAGCATAACTACAATGCTCAGGAGTTGCGAAATTATACTGGTAGGCATATGTTAGTTATGGTTTATCCCCATTCAGTACTCCGGCGTAGACGCCCTTCTTAATAATGGAGACTGGGCGGGGAATCCGGCTCTTTTCAGTCAGTTAATATAATAACTCTTTCTTTTACAAATGTATATACAAATATTATCATGCGAACAATTGCAAAACAAATACTCCATATTACGTATACATATACAACATATTAGCATCCGACAGGACCAACACTAAATAGCTTAAACAAGTTGTATGCTGACCAAACTCCTGTCGAACACAACGAAGTATTTATGCTTTGATACAGCAAACATTTACAAACAAACATCTACACTGGTGTTGGTATTTTTGTGGTAGTCGGTGGTTTTATTAACTGCATTATTATCCCAAGCAATGTGTTTTAAGGCCGTTGATGCGGATAAATTGCCATTTTGAACCCAAACTGTCCGGATGAAATGAGAGTTTGTGTAATATTGAGGTAATTTACTGACTAAGAAAAATTACGAAGACATCAATGTTTGCCATTACGAGATTCCGCAGTGCCCGTAACAGTTGAACCATAAAAACACTGATCCCAGCGTTAATATCGATGCCAACGACAGTGAAATACGTGTGAGTGTCAAAGCTGTTGGTGTATCTCCAGGACGACAGGTCATAGACAATACGAATAATAATACGATATGTGTATTAATACGGATGTGGTCAACAATACACACAAATCCATGTGAGAAAAATGATGCAAGTACTGTACTTTGTTAGTCACGAGTGAGTATGATTAATATCATATGTGTCGAGAGTTGAACCCATGCGTCTACTTGCACTAGGACACTATAGGTGGGTGTAAAACACAACTCATCGGTGACTTGTTGACCCTTAAGCACTTGAAGCACACTCGTCTGTTGTTTATTTTATACATGTGTAGGTGTGAAAGGCACGAGTAATTAGCAGTGCTTGGCGTGGGGGGCACTTGGTCGTGAGTACCGACAGTTTCAGTTGAGTTCACCTCGTCGTATTTGCAATAAGCAAATTAACACGTGGACCGATTGTCACCCAAATCCGCTTCTGACTATCTGCTAATGGTTTAGAGATCGTATACAATAGGAGAAATCAAATAAAATTGTAACAGCGTTTTATCAGCTCATATTATTTCCGGCAGTCAATTTATGGATTTAATATAAAGTGTACTTGAGTGTGGATAATATTATATCAATATTATATCACAGCCACTTAACGGCCTTGTCGTAAGGCTTTTTAATATACGAACGACACTATTATTAGTGGACGATAAATACACCTGAACAGTGCATAATGACGAGTGTATTTCACCATCAAAGTGCAACTGAAATTTTTGATTTTGTCATCATGCGATTTTGTCAACGTACAGCTGACGCAGTATATTCTATATATATTTGCTTCGATTGCCCAGAAGTGTGAAATACAATTATGCAACTGTCAACGCAGTGGGAGAAATACATTGTAAGCACATTTTAAGATGTGCGATATGGGCACTTTTACAGTGGTTATGTAGCACAACCGGCCGCCATAGGTAAGACAGGTTTTAATGCGGAAATCGACAGTAAGATAGCACAGAAATATATCTTTGGGTAGGGATCTATGGGGGGGGGTATTATTTAATGTGACATTTGATTAATCACTACATGTTAATTCCATATAGCTGCCTCGGTGATATACTTGTGACTTGATTGATTTGTTAGGCGGAAATTAACGTAGGGTGTTGATAATATCGAAAACATGTGGAGGTTTTGTTTGACATATAAGCACCTTGAGGTCTCTAGCCATTAGTATAACGAGTATTCGTGTACCTAACATTACTTGCATATCAGCCGAATGCCAAATTAAGCTGATTATATTCGGGGAGGCACTAGAACGGACTCAACGTTCTTGCCGGTTTATCTTACTCTAGTAAGTCGACGACTTTAGATTTTTTAGTAAACCCCTAGCAAAATATGTGGTAAGACGAACATTAACAAAAAGTCTACCCACCTTTGCGACCATGTTCGTGTGCAATGAAATGCGAGCTGCGCAGTACAGTGCAATGAGTCATAAAACCACGGGAAATTCCCCGTTGTTCTATATCGGTATATAAAATGGAGCGTGTGTTAGTTAAGCAGCACTATCTGATAACAGTACGGCAAACGGCAGGCGTAGGATGATCAACAAACTGGCGTGTTCCACTAACGCCAAACCTCGTAAAGCGGACGTCGTTTCTCACAATGTCATCGAAACAGACAGTTCCGAGGCCCAAGTATCACCAGACTTCACCGGGACAGACACTGTGCCAACGGACTCGACCAGGTATGTTTCCATAACGACGTCTTAACAACATCATAGGCCTACATATAACATGCATTTATCAGTTGGTGGAAATACATACCGTACTATAGAGCCGTGTAGGAGGCAGAATTCATCTAATAATAACAACTAACGACAGTCACGATATCTTTCCGACATGCCTAAATATTAGTATTATATTCAGTAATTGTTAAATAGTTTGTGAACTATGCTACAATGTTAAAACGTTATTGGTAATACACATTATACCATTAATTGAGAATTGAAATATTTGTACAGATTGTTTCGTACATGTTATGCAAAAATGGTGTTTTTGCGAAAGTGCTGCACCCGGGAAATAATCAAACGTTTCACCTCAGTAGCTTTATTCCCGAATATCACATCTATATAAAATATAAACTAGACTGTATACAAGTGACTAAAACTATGAACATAAACCAAATTTCTCCAGTGATGACAGAGTAGAGACTTGCATCGTGTGTCACTATTTATGACACTCTGTAATATTGCATTACCTGAGTTGGGTACAGATTTCAAATTATGATCAGCATTTTGCAGGTGTATAATCCTCGTGCCACAAACATACAACTGGCACTGCAGTTTCTGGGTTCATTAGTTACACAACAATCTCAAAACATTATTGCATTCCACCCAGAGTTTTCTAATTTATTTGTGGTTCCACCATAACTGAAACGATAACAAAAGTTGTTTAAATAAGTGTAGTAACCAAATAATAATATTTTGTCGCATATTGCGTTTATTTACCCAAAGGAAATATGTATGTCACTGCTTTCCATTGCATGTTGCAATGCATCAGATATGCGATATTTGATTGTCAAGTTTGAGTGCAACGCTTGGCAAATAAGGAACATTGAAGTCAACTTCTAAATTAGCTGAGTTCGATCACAGCGGCCGACGCGAGTGAGCCAGATCTAAATGAAGTGCTGACGTAATTTGTTTAATAAACAAGATTGCTGATTATACATTATTAGATCTGGTGGTGTTTTCAAAGGTTTTCTTGGTATTAATGGTATTAATGTATTGTGGGCTAGGCCTTTTTTACGACATAAACAAGGTCACTCCAGTAAACCAATCGGGCATTCCGCATCAGTTAGTCGATGAAAATGTAAAACGTTTTATTTACCTATTTCTATAGCAAAGATGCCGAAGAGTAAAAATTGCTAACAAATTTCCGCATGTTGTAGTGAAACTGAAAGAGAAGCTTCCGTCAACATTTCCGCTTTTCCGCAAGAGACAACAGCTGACACCGTCACGGCTGACGCGAGCAGACAAAGTGAAACTATTGCAGACATGTGTCAAGATGTCTCAAGATTCACTGACACCTCCGCCACAAACGTGGACGAAATTACGTATGACTTGGAAGACCTCGACTTGTACAGCCATCCCAGCATGATCGAAGGCGAGCGGCCCGGTGCGATGCCGGTGCTTTGCGACACGACGCCGTCCGAGACGCGAAGGACACCCTCGAGTTGTCGCGTGGACAAAAGCAGACGACACTGCGTCGTCGGAGCAAATAACATTACGAACGATACGACACATTGCCATTACGCCACACCGGTCTCGGAGTCGGGCGAATACAACGCCATCTGGTGTCAAAACGAGGACGGTGACACGCCATTACACGTAGCTCTCATATGTTACGACTGGCACGCGGTGGAGTCGATAGTGTCCATGTCGACTCCTAGTCTACTCGACGTCCAAAACAACCTGCGACAAACACCGTTACACCTCTCGGTGATCGTCGATCGACCGGAACTCGTCACGCTGATGCTGGAGCGTGGCGCATGCGCGACGCTGCAGGACAGGAACGGCGACACACCGCTGCACATCGCGTGTCGTCGTGGCTTACTAGACTGCATCGAGGCGATGACGTCAACAGTGACATTACCAGACACAATCTCTGACGTCATGAACTATGACGGCGAAACAATCGTACACGTGGCAGCGGCGGAAGGTCACGTGAACATTGTCCGTTACCTTATACAGCGCCCTCTGTCTGCCAACGTGAACGTGCGCGACGGACGCAGCGGACGCACGGTGCTGCACCATGCGGTCGAGTCGCGAAACATGCCGGTGTTGATGCTGCTGCTCCTGACGCCGGGAGTGTGGGTCGATGCGATTACGTACGACGGTCGGACCCCGCTGGCGCTGGCCGAGGGCCGCGGCTACGGCGACATCGCCGAGCTACTGGTGGTCGCCGGCGCCGACACAGCGTGCGGCTGGGCCGACTCCGACCTCGATGACACTAATGACGACCCGTACGCGTCGGCCGACGATACGTTCTTCGATGACTTCTGTATCCGCGGACGCCCGGTCCAGAGTACACGGACGACGCCAGTGGCGAGAACACGTGACTAACGGACGATGCAAATGTGGAATATAGAATCACTGTGGAATATAGAATCACAAGGAAACATCGCGTGGAATAACGTAATGCCATTAATACACGTTTGTTTAACCGTCACGAAGCTGAACGAATAGCGTTTTTGCTAACTATCATAACATTAATTGTGCCAAACTTCATTTGTGTGTGAATATTTCTCAACAACTGCAAATAATGTCATAATTTTATCGACATTTTAGTCACGTTTCTATGTTGTTTTGTAAATAGGTATAATGTGTGTTCAATGTTAATTTATAAACACAATATATAATGTTATCCATAATTGTGTATTTTTTATACATATGAATACTTATCCACTAGGATATGTAGTGGCTGATTTTACATCAATAGATTTACAACATTTACGACGTGTGCATTGTTGTTATACTAGTCTAAGTCTCAAGGAATGTCACCGCTATTTAATAGAATTATACTGGTGCCTTTGTGCATTAATACAAACTAAACTAATATGACGGTCTGTTTGTATTTATTCATTGGATATGGCACTAACAATAAATACGAACATTTTTATCGCACCAAAATCCTCGGAATGCCGGTCTTAAGAAGCGCCAAAGGATTGAGCAATCGCAAAATCGGTATACGATGTTATAGGTGTCAACAGATTGATGTATGCGTTATTGGGGATCTTCATATAACGGCGAAATGTTATAATGTTTCCTGCTGACCTAACACTGACTACACTCACGTGACCACGATACACTCTTTACCAGATGCAAACTAAAACAGGCGTAGCGTAGACGATATGTTTCATGTTGAAAAGATGAAAACAAAACTCATGGGTGCCAAAATAAGTAGGCTGGTTGGTACCACGGTCTTTTTAGGCTTATTTGCCTCTTGCCGCCGGAGAACATTGCCCTGGACAAGGTCCGCGTCTGTAGCATTGCATTATCTTCGTTAGTTTCAATATTGACCCTATCAAATAACAAAAACGTTCGTATTGATTACAGGCCGAGTGCGCGAAAACCACACGCACGTGCGGTCGTCACTTACGACATCGTCTGAAATCGGCCCATTATTGTAAAAACTGAAACAATGACCATTTATTGGGTTGCTGATGTCACGATTTGTTCGCGTCAGCACGCGCATGCCTGACTAAATAACCACCTTACATAATAAATGTTATTTCTTACGTCAACTCATCAAGGGTCACGAACCTAGATTCATAGACCTTTTATTTCGCTAGTCTCATTTCAAAAATTGCTAAAAAATCAAACCTGCCAAGTATCCACTGCAACATGCTAGCTCGTTTGTGCAACTTTTCTATGTCGTTTTGTGTGTGAAATCATCAGACAAACTATTAAATCACTTAATGTTTGGTCAAACATTAAGTGAAGTGAAAATGGAAACGCTTAAAACATTAAGTGAAGTGAAAATGGAAACGCTTAAAACTCACGAATTTCACCGAAGTTTCGTAACTTTGTCATATGATCGGCGAGACGATGTCACGCTCATGATCAGCATTGAACCGCGCAATGTTACCATTTTGGATACACTACGTTAAGTCTTACCAGATCTAACAACTAAGCTCAATTCTTTAGATTAACTGAACAAAAATAGGCAAATATTGTTAAACCGACTGCGGGTGTTTCATAAACTATTTATACACTACATATTTGGACATCATCGAACCGGATTTGTGAAATCAGTTGAGGATGGAGTGTTAAGATAAACATTATGGTTATTCGTTCTGCATTAGTGTGTATATAACTTACAACGATCGCGTAACACGCACGCGTTTAATTGTTTTCATACAATTAAATGTAATGATAGGCCTTTACATGTTTTTATTTACAAAAACCGCAACGCTGCCATAACAAAGGCAGCGCTTCGTATCGTGTTGCACCTAAACCACAACAGCTGTTGCTTACTAAATCATGTTTTAAAAATAATTTATCATTATCAGCATTGGCCACTGTTAATAAGATATTTATAATGATTATAAGTATAGGCGTTAGAACCAGGGGGAACAGACCCCCAATATTGTTGGTGCCCCCTGATATGTTCGCAGAAACGAACCTCGCCCCGCGGCCGCCCCAATAACCTTGGTAGGGACCAGTTTTAGCATCCTCGCCGTCAGGGGTTCTGACCACACCAGTACCCGGGTCTGCATACGGGAGTTAAATTTAATTAGTCGTAGACCCGTCGTGGCTGTTCGGACGGGTGATGATAGGCATTTCCTACAAACGCTCTTTGAAGTGAGGGCGCGGGCGCCATCTCAGCCGTCTGTGGTTCCCAGAAACACGTCGACCGAGACAGCAAGTGGGACGAAGTAGGCATAATTTGGTGCATTTCGGTACAGTGCGCATGATGTATGCCAGGGGTAGTAGTAACACCAAAGAGCTTATATTATATAAGGCTCTTTGGTAACACTACGGCTGGCTTGCGATGATGACTTAGTGTGACAGACCCACTGGTTCAGGCAATGCGTGTGGAAAGTGGCGCCCTCTTGTGGATTGCTACATGCGTAACAAGGGCCATAAATTACCAACTTTCTTTGCAACTGTATACCGACTAGTGCCCTGCGCGGGCCGGTCTTTGGGTCCAAGCCCGGGGTGCGGGCCGGGCCTCTACATAATTCCGCGGGCGGGCCGGGCCGGGCCTGGGCCTGGGCCCACATACTGCGGGCCCGGGCCAGGCCTGAAAACAATTTAAACACATCAGGCTTGGGCCGGGCCTAGTGTGAGCGGGCCGGGCCAGGACATAATAAAAATATACATAAAAAACACCGATTATTACTTAATTTTTTAATAAAACCTGATTATAAATTGTAATTCCGGTTAATGAATGCTTAAAATTATTTCTTTAGTATTATATAGTTGGAAATTGACCCCATAAGTTCACTTGGCTGGAAGTGGCCAGCCCCAAATGTTTACTTTAGAAATATTTGCAGAGGCAATCAAGCCATGACTAACCATAAACTTTGACCCTACCAGTGGACATTCTATTGTCTAGGTCTTCCCTCTAAACATTGCCCACCTGAATGACCTGCCCACTGCCAAGTCCACTAGTCCACTACCCAGTACCCAACCCAGTTGGTAATTGGTATTTTTCCCCAGTCCTAATTCGTTCACACTTGTACTAATTCACACGTCTGAACCTGTCTATCTCAGGCTAGTGACTGCAGGCCTGCTGGAAATGCCACTGGGTGACATTTAATTGAAATATCATTAAATTATGTTAACTTGACGTTATTCAATTAACACTATAAATTGGGGTTATGGCTTGCATAAGGGTTAAGTCAGGGTTAGATAAACAAATCTCGTACCCTAACCATAAGCCAATACATTAAAGTCAAATATAACAAATCTTATCATATTTAATAGTAATGACACTAAGAAGTTTTTCTTTATTTTTTTAAGGATATTCGTCTGTTTGAAGAAGTTGGTGGTACTGTATTTTTAGAACTCGTCCAGCACACTATGGACAAATAAACTGTTTTACAGTTTATTTGTGTTTTGTCTTTGTTATAAGATTATAGGTTTATCTTCTCTAAACTTAGCGATCCCGGGGTGAGGGGGGGTTGTTGAACGTACGTAATTTATGACGGGAGGTTCCGTGCAGCATTACATGGGTGGGGTTGTCAAATTTCTGAGAAAACATTACATAATTTTTTAATACTCTCTTTCGGTAACTGGAACTGAAGAAAGCAGCCGATGTTGCCGAAACGTCATAGCAGCGAGTAAACTTTATAATTAAGATTAAAAGAAAATCTGTGATCGAATGCCAAATTGGAAGCATTTTCAAATGTTCTTTATGTTGTGATGTTTAAAAGAACCTCTCCCAACATTAGATACCATTACCATGCTGAATGTTCGGACACAGACAGTATACTGGAGCCCCAACATCCAACTGTAAGTTGTAAAGACAGCATAACTCCGCATTCATACTTGGCATTCGATGCTAATTAGTAATGTGAAAATTCACTAGCTCGAAGCATGCTGCATTCATTCCACTGAAACATCTAATGTAGAAAAATAAACAGGACATTTATTCTTAATCAATTATACATAACATTACTTTTTAAATAACAACTTCATGCAGCATCAGTAAAACTGATTGCAAACAGCCTTTGATGGTTCATATGCAGCATATGCTGCAACTCTGTGTGATTTATACATTATATAAAGTTGCACTCCGACTAATATAATATTAATATATCCTAACATATAATTTATTAAACTGGCACATGAACATTCTGCGTATTTTCCAATACAATAAATGTATGCTACTACTATAGCTAAATCTATCATGAACATGCTTATATAAGCTAGGCAAATTTAAATTCAAACATACTGGCAAATTCCATTATACTAACTTATTAACTGGTTAAGTCAGAGTGCAACTTTAACACAGAGAAAGCCCAATATGACTTCAAAGATGTTTAGACTTCTACAGATCAAGTTTTACTTTGCATGATAACCGCATGTCTGCCTTAGCAACTGTAAAAATTTCATAAAACAACTATTAAAATCCTAAAACAGGAAACCATGCTCAGTGAACTAACCTGTAAGCAAAGTTCCACTACAACAGATAGACTGACCATGTTCCATCATGTCTTGGCATGCTCGGTGTTAGGCAAGTTGAGTTAGGCTCGATTCCCGCCTGACACTTGTGTACAACCTGACATTGGCAACATTCAGCAATATTGGGCTATGCATGATTATCACCTTCCACTTGCTGGAAACAGCAAGGCCATCCACCAAAATACTGTTTCAGAGAAAAACAAGCCACTGTTCTGTCAACGTCGTGGTTAGCACTCAAACTTGTCGTGGTTAGCACTCAAACTTGTCGTGGCTAGCACTCAAACTTGTCACCAATTCTGTTCGTCTGTGACATTTAGTATGTCTTTAAAACTACTTGCGCTCGCTGCTTGGATTGAGAACCAGTGTATGCCACCGACCGCACATCTGTAGTTCGACCAAAACAACAACTAAAACCAATGTAAAATGTGACAGATTCTAAAGTAACATTCACACAAGGTAAAACCTTTCTATTGTGCTGCAATCAACTATTCCCAAACATACTGTATAGAATGCACCAAAACCAACGCTACATTTTCAATACCAATCTGCATCTACAAAGCGTGATTTTCAGACTTTTAACAAATCCAGCCGGCTGGAATATGTTAGAACGGTATGTTCTTAGATTAGACCCCTTCCACAACATCTGGCCAATTTGTTGGATCAGACACAGTGTCCTAAGCTGGACACTGATCAACAGTGAGCTAGCCAGCCCTCTCTACAGGCACAGACCTTACAAGACGGATGCAGTAGGCAGTGCCAGTAGGCTCTATGGTCCATCACAGAATTGAATCTGACTTCTCCTTTAGTCCGACTGCAGGTTCCCAGTAGGTGGCGGGAGCTGGTGAAGTGTGCGTAATGACGATCACACTACAAAGTCTGTTAGAACTTCTCCGAAGAGTGACAATATCACAGATGTTTCTTCTTACGTTCCGCCGTACAGCGAGGACAGAACCACTTTCCCTTTGGCTTGCTCGGAAGTGTCACGCACGCAAAGTGAAACCATTCAATCGGACACTGCAAATACACAAGACGACTTCTGGATGACGGACTTTCAAACATGTACGACTTAAAACATTTCAGTTTGGCCTGTGAAATCTAGAGTATACATGACTTTTTAATTTTGTGAAAGTTCAGGCAACTGTTAAACCTTAATGGATCAGCTGTTGTTACAAGGATCTCATTAAATATCCTCAAATTGACATGTTTATTACATGTAAGGATGTGTTTTATCATGTTCTCATAATAAAGTTATTCTACCCAAAGCGTCTACAATAAATAACTAGATTTATTGTTCTCTTAAAATACTGTATATGGATTTAGTAGGACAATAATTGTAAGTAAATATAACCATACTCGAATACAAACAAAGGTACAGTGGGCTGACCATAGGACACTACAGTGAAACTCACATCAGGATTATCGCAGCCAATCATCTCTCCGTATGACACTTGGCGACAGATGCAGTAAGTAGGTTCGTTCGGGTCGACAGGCATGTCAAGTACATCGGAGGCGTGTGCGATGGAGAGAGGCAGCATGGGAACTCTGGCTGGCTCCACCGTCGGTCTTCAACAAGCAAACATACGCGATAAAATGGCGACAAAAACATTTACAATTCCAACAAAAAAAGCTGGGTTTGAGTTGTAATGGAAAGCGAATTACATTAATTGTTATAAAATATATAATAACACTTCTATAGCTCCTAAATCCTCAGTAACCCGAGCTTACAAGTGCAACAACCCAGAATCTTTAAGCAGGATATGATGAACACGCACATGCAGAAGACATCATCAGAGCAAGGACTTGATAAGGGTTTTTAAGAAATGGAATTTCGAGAACAAAATGTCTTGACATTACTGCTGAAGATAGCTAAGGTTCCAGACGATTTAAGTAATGCTATTTTAAATTTTTTCAACAGCATTTTCATTATATGCTATAAATGTTATTATTAAAATTAAACCCTGGAAATAAACAACCGAATAACGCCAAGTCTTAAAGAAATCCCTTTTGAATTTCTCGTGCCTTGAAATAAATAATGGAATAATGCTAGTGGACTGTTTTAAGAAATCCTTTTCTTTATCCATTCTGGTTCTACTATAGTGGTCATTGCGACTCACTCCAGTAGCTGCGACTTCCTCTTCTTTTTCTTCGGAACCTCATCATCGAGATCCTTTTCTTTATCCTTCCTCTTCTTCTTGCTTCCGTTCCGTTCTCGCACGTCCACTGCTGATGACAACATGTTTCTTTTTTAATTTGCTGTTCAAGCAAAAACATCACAAAGTAACAAGGTACAACAAGTTTTGAGAGATTGCCATGCTCCTGGTAAATGCACAATAAATTTGACTGATATTGTGTTTCAACGGAAACATTTCAGGATTATGTGTTACACTTAATTTATGAACACTACCACATTGAATAGATTAGGGATCGATAACTGACTGACTACACTGTAATGGGAATACAAAATAATAACCTGGATCTGAGCAACCGAAAACACATGAGTTGACGCGAAGTGTAAAAGTTGAGTAAACATTGAAAAACAACAATATTAGTAACTGTTCCACTTCATCCTTCAACCACTCTGAACACATAAAACATGACACACATCTCCCGTACCACTTAACATTGATTCACTGTTTCATGTGCGGATGACGAATTTGTATTTTGGCGTATCGAGTTTCAGTTGCATTTGGCAGACCTGGGGTGGAAGTGTTCAGTACTTGTGTACATTTCTGAAGTACTCGTACTCATATAACTTATGGGTCATGTACAAACACTACCACATCAATAACCTGTCATTACCTTTTCCGCCGGTGGTCTGCTCCTTCAATTCAGCCTCAAAGCGAGCCAAATCTGCATCAAGTTTACGGATCTGCTTGTCAACCTGCAAGAAAAGAACACACCAAAACTTCCGTCATCGCTCTGTGGGTAAAAAACTCACCCCCCATACAACCCCTGGGGTGACTCACCCAGACACCAGCCACCACTGCTGTGGTGACTCACCCTCACACAACCCCGTGGATTGACTCACCCTCAGTCCATCACGTTTGAGGGGAGTGATCGCTCTCTATCACTCGCGCAAATCAATAACCTTTTAGCCAATTGCTTGCCATCTGCAAGTGTTTGTCTCAACAAATACTTTCTTGAGTATTAGACTTGCTAGGAAAGTCTTGCCTCTTTATATCGCGGTGTCCAAAATTCAGCGAGGTACATTAGGAGTTCCCATATCAGCCATCACCGGGGACCTATTAAACAAATGGCGATCACCGCCGGCTGCACCGAGATTGCAAGAACACCATCGAAGCCACGAGTGAACTAACGTCAATGTGTAACAGGGCTTCACGTTTGAGGCGAGCGATCGCTCTCGCTCCCTATCGCTCTCGCTCCCTATCGCTCTCGCTCCCTATCGCTCTCGCTCCCTATCGCTCTCGCTCCCTATCGCTCTCGCTCCCTATCGCTCTTGCTACCTATCGCTCTCGCTACCTATCGCTCTCGCTACCTATCGCTCGCGCAAATCAATAATCTAGTAGGGAGCGATTTATCGCTCGCGTCAATTATTAAAATCGCTCGCTGCCTACAAGTGTTCGTCTTGACAAGTACTTTCTTGAGTATTAGATTCACTAGGAAAGTATCTCCTCTTTATAACGCAGTGTTCGGGCTCCAACATTCGAAGTTCACATATCATCCATCACCGGCGATGGCGATCGCAGCCTGCTGCACCAAGATTGCAAGAATGCCATCGAAGCTATGCTGGCCATGCAGTTTATAAAAATTATCAAATGAGTGAACTAACGTCGATTTGTATTGTGTGTAAATGTCACATGGTGTTGTATGTCGAACTGAATAAAATACATGTATACATGTACAGTTATGGAATAAGGGATCAACAATATTTCGCTATGATCTGATTGACCGACTATGCTGTAATGGCAATCGAAAATAATAACCTGGATCTGAACTACCAAAAATGTATATGAGTTGACACGGAGTGTAAAAGTTGATTAGACATTGAAAACGATAATTTTAGTAATTGTTCAACTTCATCTGTCAACCGCTCTGAACACATAAATTCATGATGCACATCTCCGGTACCATTTAACATTGATTCACTGTTTCATGTGAGGATGACAAGTTCATATTTTTTGCGCACTGAGTTTGAGTTGTGCGCTTGGCATTTTGATGCAATAGAAGCAAGCCATTTCACCCCAGTTTATATTGGTGTCACTGCCACTGGCACTGCCACTGGCTTTGCCTAGGGCCAGGCTATGGCCTACAGTAATCGATGTGACATGTTGCAATTCAAAACCATTTTGCCAATTGCAATCAGAATGTATGGGGTTTACTAAAGTAAACATTTATTTCTTTGTACAAAAGTCAGCGCCAACAAGCACCAATTAAAATTTCATGGCGACAACGACAGAATCCGAATGGGAAATGGTGGCGCCACCACACGGTAAAAAACACAACAACTAACAAATCGCTCGCCTAAATTAATTTGGCATATAAATCGCTCGCCTGTTGTTTTCAAATATGAAGCCCTGGTGTATTATGTTTAAATGTCACGCCGTCGAATGTCAAACTGAATAAAAAAAACATGTGTACATGTACAGTTATGGAATAGATTAGGAATCAACAATAGTTCGCTACGATCTGACCGACTGACTACACTATAATGGGAATCAAAAATAATAACCTGGATTTGAGCAACCAAACACGCAGAGTAAAAGTTGATTAAACATTGAAAACGACAAGATTAATAATTGTTCCACTTCGTCTTTCAACCACTCTGAACACATAAAAACATGACACACATCTCCCGTACCACTTAACGTTGATTTACTGTTTCATGTGCGAATGACGAATTCATATTTTGGCGTATCAAGTTTGAGTTGAGCGTTTGGCAGACCTGGGGTGGAAGTGTTCAGTACTTGTGTACATTTCTGAAGTACCCATACTCATATAACTTATGGGTCATGTACTCGTACTCATAGTACTCAGATTTTATGAGTACGTTACGAGTACATCTGAGTACTTTCTCAATATATGCCAGTGATGCACACTGAAAACAGAAGTGACAGGACAAAATATCATGAACCTCTGAAATCCATAGGACACAATGTCCTGAATCCATAAAAACAATAGGACATTCCACCTTGAAAGATTCTCATTGATTTTGAGACTTGAGCAGTAGTAATAACTAGTTCAGCATACAGCGTGCAACTCAGTGTAGTTATAAAGAACAATACTAACAAAAATGAAACATTTTGCAGTTATTAGGTGAACAAATTTTATTCTTCATTCACATACAATGACATATTGCAATCAACACCATTTTAATGATTTGGCACATTGGTAACAAATTAGATACTAAAACAGAGAGGCACCAAAAATCGAGCACCAAGATATGAGTTACAGGAAGTCAGTAAGCGTATCTGAAACCAGTAAGATCTAAATTGGTTGAGATTGCATAACCGAAATCAATGGAAGAACTGGCATACCGAAAAACTTAAGCTACAATATCTTGCCTAGTACCTGGTAGATAGTGACCGCACTAATGGAACGCCCGTTGCTGGTTAGTTCTGATGCTAGCAGCGCCCCCTAGAGGCTAGTGAGACATTTCCCCCCAGTAAAACAGCGCACCAATGCTTAGTAACCGAAGTACTTTGTGTTTTAAAAGCGTCTATTATAGTTGAAGTACCTACTTCAGGGCCAGAAATAGATGACGCATTAGCATGAATTGCTGACGCAGCCGAACTAGCAAGAAGCTGAACTAGCGAACGAACTGCGAAGGTCGGTAAAAGTTGTTCTCGATGTCCGCAGTGTTAAAGAAAGATACGACACGTCATGACTGCTCCGATGATAATTTTATTGGACAAATGACCTGATCTAGACCATATTGATAGGACATTTTTCATGTTTAATCGGTCTGTGTCCGATGTCCGAGCCCAATCACTTTTTTATCTGTGATTTCTGATTTATATGACTATGATACCATCGAGTCCCAGTTCCTCCCGAGACAGTTACCCCCCCCACCATCCCTACACCCCCATGGTGGCATTCTCCCATGACCATGACTATGATACTCAAATAAGGCAACAAGCAGCATCTTTTCCCAGTCAGAAACACCCAGTTAAGCAAACAATTGTAGGCTACCAGTTCAGGCAACAATCCCTGTTTGTTTAATTAAGCCACCAGGATGTCCACAAAGCACCATTAATCAGTTAACCCATCAGTTAGCCATGGAATGCCTGAATGCAGTCAGGAGATCATACCACTGGGCACTGGCTGACAGTGCTAACTGTTAAGAACTGCCAGCTGAGTCTTCCTCTGTAGAAGTAAGGTGACTCAAGTCAGACTGCCTGCAGCCTTACACCAGTATAAGTATAATCTGGTGCCAGCAGTCTGACTAAAAAGTACAAAGGGGATTTTGAGCTTGTTATGTGGTAACCCTCTCAACAACCAGTAGTCAAAGAGCAGAAAAATAAATTGAAAACTTCTAATATAAACTTATTACAAATTGCAACACTGCCTTTGTGCACAAAAATAAAACAAACTGAACTGATATATCAGCATGTAAATTGGGCTTATGTAGACTTTATTCAAAACAAGGAAATTTTTTTATTCAACTTGCCACACATTCCCATTGTTCCAATTTGGACAAATCTTCTCATCTCTACCCCTTCAAATTATGTACATGTCTGGGGGGTGATAATGTTTAGTCACTGGTAGACTAATAACAAATTAAGATATTGGTTTAATGGGTATCATTATACCAAAGCATGTGGTTTGTGAATTGTTAATTGCAGTCAAGAAGGGACCCCAAGCAAAAACTTATTTTATGAGTTATACCATGTCTGTATGTTTGTAAAACGGAGGGGTTCGTGAAAGGTAACTGTATGTTTGGGAATGGAAATGTCATAAAAAAATGTACTCATACTTTTATTCGTACTCGTGAGAATGTACTCGTATTCAGCCTTTAGCAATGTACTCGTACTCATGAAAATGTACTCGGCCCCAGGTCTGGCGTTTGGCATATTGATTTCCGATGCAATGGAAGCATGCCATTTCACCCCAGTTTATATCGATGTTGCCTACTAAACTGCATTTAAGACTCTATATCTGATTCTTATACAAAGCGTATTTGCGAATCTTCATTTGCAATTTTCAAACTGCCTAAGCGAAGCCGAGTGCGATGCCAGTGCACTACCACAGCACACTAGCATTGCCCAGGTGGCTAGGCTATGCCTACGGTGATCGATGACATGTTGCAATTCAAAACCGTTTCACCAATTGCAATATATGGGGTTTACTAAAGCAAACATTTATTTCATTGTACAAAAGTAATAGCGCAAACAAAATACCTGTTAAAATGTCATGGCGACATAACGGCAGAATACCTGTTAAAATGTCATGGCGACGTAACGGCAGAATACCTGTTAAAATGTCATGGCGACGTAACGGCAGAATCCCAATGAGAAATGGTGACCCCATCACACGGAAAAAAATTAACAAATCACTTGCCTCAATTAATTTGGCATATGTAGGCGAGCGATTTACTACTTGCCTGTTGTTTTCAAATGTGAAGCACTGCACCGTGCTACAACCCCTTGGATGACTCACCATTTCATATGTCTGCATGGCAAGCTGCACTTTGTCGTCACCGTACTCTCGACTCTTGTCAAACAGCTTCTCGATCTTCTTCACCATCTCTCCCCGCTTCTCCCGAGGCATCTTGTACACGTCCTTTGTGTACTCATCCGCCATCTTATCAATGTTCTTTAGCAGGTCTACACAAAAACATGAACATAATTATTTACTCTTTGTTTCAAATTTAGCAAACAGTTCAATAGGATACATTACCTGTGTACGGTTAAGTCAAAGTTCATGAATTATAAAAACACCAAAATAGTAAAACAGTCAGAAAATTATCACAACTGTATCTCTATTAATGTTACACATGCTTCAGCAAGTTTTCTTACATATAAAACTAACAGAATCAACATTTTAACACAGCAAGATGCTGTCTCACTGAGTTATCTGTATTCACTGTCAATGTGTAAACAAATGGTGTCACAAGACACTGGGGCGACTTACCCTGCGACCTAGTATCAAGATCACGCATCAAATTGAAGTTGCGCAGCAACTCCAACGGTAGGCTTTCCAGACCTGAAAATTGTTATTAATAAAACATCACTAACAATAAAAAAAAAACATTAATTATTTCATTGAATTTCAAACAGGTCAGCTGTCACTCAGCTCTGTCAGCAGCCAACTACGAAACAGCACTCGTTACAAAGAAAAGAAAATATACAGATTCACTCATACAATTTGGCGAACTATTGAGCTACCAAAACAGAGAAGGGATTAATTTAAACAAATTAAAAATTAGATAGTTAAATTTTATAAATGCGTCATTTGACAGATGAATATCATGAGAACACAGAACTACTTGGTTGACAAGTATATACCCAGGTAGTCAGCTTAAAACACTTAATTTGCAACAGTTCATAATTTGTCATGCACAAAACACTAATAAAGCCCAGCATTGCCATCATATTCACAGGAAACTTCTACATTCTAGTACCTGTCAGAGTAACTATGTCGCAGCAGGAGGGAAGTTTATAAAAAAATTCTCTAAAATCCGGTGCGAACATTAATTTACAGTGCAGTCACTATTCACTAGTTATAGTAGTATACTGATAAAATAAATAATATTGTAAAACACAGAATCAATGCAATTTGTTTTTAACAATCTACATACATGAATGTATGACATGTGGATTAGTGATCAGCCACAACATTTATCACGTGCTAGTCTATTTACAACATTACGTCACCACCTTACGTCACCAATACGCTAAATAGCTATAGAATACACTTATTTGTATTTCCCGCCAAATTGTTTATAGGCGGCAATGCGGAAATGCATAAATTAAACACTACAAGGGCTTACAAACAAGCAGTGACCCAGCCAACCTGAACGACCTCATATGCTGTTACAGCAGTGCTAACTGACAATGACACACAAGTAACATTAAGGGAACTATCGCGTCATATGTCGGGACATTCCGCTGCGTAGTAACTGTCTGGTGGAGATGCCGGGCTGCGTTGATTTTCTCGTCAACTTTATATACAGAACACCATTTACACATGCAAGATTCACGCTCGTACCGAATAAGACAATACAACGCATTGCCGTCAACAGTTACAACATTAAATGAGAGATTTTAAACGGAAAACAGCTCACCGTCGAGATAATGTTCCAAATACACAGCAGTCGCCATCTTTTCTGGAATTTGCTGACCGCTGACCAACGGGGTTCAGATCGGTGCAGGTGGGCGGTGCAGTTTGATATTTAACGCTACAACATATTTAATTAGCATATGACAAATTGTTTGCAACACTAACTAATAAAATGTTAGTGCAACGTATAGGCATACACAAAATAATTACTTGTAATAATTTAAATAATAATTATTTCTGCGAACTAGCACGTCAAAACGAGGCAATCATTCTGGAATACCATATTATCGCTCGGCTGCATGCGTGGGTCAACAGCGTGTTTGTCAACAGCGTGCCTTTTTAGCGTGTACATTAATTTAATTAGTTGCAAGCAACAGGCATTTCAACGAAATGGGACGGAAAAGAGATCTCGATGCTCCGCAGAAAAAGTCTGGTCCTGGAAAGAAAGCGAAGAAACAACAGCCTCCCACTTTATCTTTGCCAGGCGTGAAGCTGAAGGCAGGCGGGCGCTTTCCCAAAAGTGGCGGAGGTATAATTAATGAAAAATATACTGAACTATTAATGGTTTGGATAGTGTGTGCTGAATTCAGGAGGGTAGACGTTTAGTTTATGTCCGTGAAATCAGGAAGGTGTAAATGGTGAATTGTATCAAACATAAATGTCCTAATTCATAAATCATGTTTTTCATGTTCATGATTATCATCGACTTAGGCTTAGCCTTAGGTGTCTTAGACTTACACTTACAAATAATTGTAAAGCTAGAGATAAACCTTTTATAGTTTGCCCATATCTGAACCCAGTTTTTATCTATTCTATTTTTTAAATGTTAGTAGATGATGCAGATAATATCGTTGGACAAGGAATGCCATGGATTCCATACATCTACCACTCTGACTGAAAATTTGGCATCTGCATAGCTTCATACATTGTTGTTTGTTTAATTTTTTATTGCAGCCTCTGAGGTTATTTAGATTAATGTAAAAAAAAACTGATCTAGGTCTATGTTCTCTTTCCCAGTTAATAACGCACTGGCTATTTACCGAGCAGCTTTAGAAATAACAGCCCATCATTTGTTATTTCCCGAGCAAACCGGAAGCTGATTTAATCAATCAAAACGCAGGATGGAATATTTCCTATTCCCAGCGTGGGTGCATTCATTAGCTCGGCCGATTTTGTCCATGATGGAGGTGGGCAGGAAATTTGCGTGTTGGACTGATTTTTTTTATTGATTAATGAATTAAAAATGCCCTTTTTGGACCTATTTTAATCTACATTGGACTTGCATTGTCATTTTTATTTTCAGAGCATGCTCTGTAAATAAGCCTCTGATCGGCCCTTATTTTCAGAGTATGTTCTAAAAATAAGGCTGTGCAGCTATGAGTTTATCTAGTTATTTCTCCACGTTATTTCATCTACAAAGCAATTATTTCCTTAAAAATACAAATATAAAAGTAGCAGATATAACAGAGCTGCTCTGAAAATAAGCCTCTGATTGGCCCTTATTTTCAGAGCATGCTCTGAAAATTAGCCTCTGATGGGCCCTTATTTTCAGAGCATACTCTGAAAATAGCCTAAGCCTAACTTAAAAGTTTCAGGTAAATCTCCGTTCTTCAAGTTTGTAAAGTTTTAGTTGTGTTAATCTTTCCTCATATGTAAATTCCTTTAATACTATTACCAGTTTTGTTGCCCTGCATTGTACTTTCTCAAGCATTCAAATATATTTTGCATAATAAGGTGACCACGCCTGTACACAATATTCTAGATGTGGTCTCATGTATTATAAACAACGAAGTAGTAGGCGTACATGAGTCACATCTTTAGCATGGGGGTCTAAATGTATGTGAGGCTGTGCACGCATCAGTTGTCATTTTTCATTTCCTGCTCTAAATCTGCGTGTGCAGTAATCGTCCCATTCGAAAATTAACCGTGTTTTATCAAAATGGAAGAAGTTGACGTTGGTGTGATTTTTGTCTAGTTTATCTCATTTAGAAACGGCAATTGGCCATTACGAGCAATCGAAGTTAGTCAACTTGTACAAGCACAGCTCAAGATCAACAGAATCACACAAGAAGCGCTATCCTAATGTTGCAGAAATGGCAAATAAAGGTCTAGTTTTTGCCAAGATCAACTACTGTTGTATACGCGGTGGAAAAAACATTCAAATCGAACAGCAAAGGGCAGCAACAGGCTCATCAGTAAGTATTCTTTAGGTATGGATTCTTTATTTATTTGTTTTGCTAATATTGCATAACAACATCAACGTTTGGTAACAACCCAATTAAAAAAATCCTAATTTCATCACATTGCTGCATTATCGTTCATGCTATAGTTACAACTGTTCTAGCATGTTGGTTATCCTCCCAGACAGTTATTCATTTGTGTTTATTTGTATTTTATGTTTATTTTGATCATGTGTGTTGTTAATCTAGCTATGTAGTTGTTGCTATATTACTAGTATTACTATTAGTGTTAGGGGTCAAACCTAGAAAACGGGGGTTTGTGAATGCAGATGCTGAGCTACATGGTTAATGATAATGACGATTAATGTAGCTTCGGAATCGAAAGCTAATCGGAATATATTGATATGTTGGAGCTCGTTAGATGGCGCCATTAGTAACTGTAGATATCGAAGCAGTCCTGCAAAGACTGTTTAGTGTATGGTCATTGAAATTCCTTAATGTTTATATATGCATGACCTGTGACTGGTTTGCATAGCACATCATAAACATTATTTTTGTTTTCACTTCAGCACTACCCAACAGTGTCTGGTCTGCGAATACGGCTGTGGAAAGATGCCACGAAGCTTGTTGTTGACAACTGATACATCAACACTTCAGTATCTGCCATCTGTGCTTAAATGTTACCATGCATTCACAGCGTGCATACACCCAGCATGCACATGCATATACACACCATACACAATAGTTAGTACATTATAGTAATATATGCCATATTGAGAATATTTACATTAGTGTGCTATGTACATATATTTTACATCAGTGTGTAGAAATGTTTGACATTAGTGTGTTCTGTTTTACATTGGTGCGTTCTATGTAGAAATATTTTACATTAGTGTGTTCTCTGTTTTACATGTTCAATGTTGAAATGTTTTACAGTAGGGTCATTCTGTGTCAAATCAAACAATAGTAAAAAAATTATGTCCTTATATTTTAACCCAGTACTAAGTAGCTATACCTGAGCACCTCACCAAGGAATTTTTACAAAATGGAGCCCGGTGAAATACCCCTTATCTTTGTATACAATTTTAGTTTTTGCATAGATTATCTGCAACAAGATCTCTTGTTCAACAAATATCAGATACATGTTGACACGGCCATTCTCCCTATCTTGGCTGTTGACCCCTGCCTTTCCAGATCTCTCCTAACACTATCCCCCATCAGAATTCTTCCTGTTCTCCATCTAACACCCTCTTCTGCTTCCCATGCTCTGTTACTCTCTGTTGGTCTATCACTTATTCTCTGTGTGAGTGTGCTGCTTTTCACAGTGCGTTTACACTACCTTGATTTTCATGTGATTCTTAAATGTAAATTATGTTCTACATAAACCAGTTTCACATTAACATGGACAGAATTAGTATGTAATGTTAACATGTTCTGTGTATGTATATGAGTTTTGTATTACATATATTTTGAGTGTACGAAGGTAGTAAGATATTTATGCATATTTTTATGTATGCTGCACGTACACAATTTGTGTGTTAGAATGTTGACCATATTTGGATTTTCGGTATTATTATAGTAAGATATTTAAGTTTTTTATGTTTGTTCCATGTCAGTTTTGTGTTAGCAGCATGAAGAAATTATATCCAATGATAATTAATTTAGTATGTAGTGTCAGGATTTCTGTTATTTGTATTAGACTTTATTCTTGAACTGTCTATTTTGGTATATTCCATGTGCATGAGTTTTGTTTTTGCATGTAGAAACTATGTCGATGGAGAATTGATTTAGTATGATGTTCCAGGATTTCCATTATTAGTATAGATATTTTGACACGTCATTTATAAATATTAAGCATGTTCCATGTCTGTCGGTTTTTATTTAAATGAAATGATGTAGAAATGGTATCCACTGATAAATAATTTAGTATGTTCTGCCAGGATTTCAGTTATTAGTATAGGTATTTAGAAATATATTTTGGTATATTTCACGTGCATGAGTTTTGTTTTAGCATATAGAAAATGTGTCTATCTATAATTAATTTAGTATGATGTGCCAGGATTTGAGTTATTAATACAGCAAGATATTTAGAAATGTCTTATTAGGTATGTTCCATGCACAGCACATAATATAAATGTATACAATTACCAACATATTAACATGTATATTATATCAAAGGATGATCGATTTATTAAACCGTCTTATTAGTCAACACTAATATTTTCTGATCTGGTGTAACTGAATTTCTTAACTAGCCATTAAGTATTCAGGGCACCCATCCATCTATAATATTATTTATGTATGGTTGTTCACTACTATGCTGCTTTGTGTTCATTCACACTTTCACTATTAATTATTGCTCCCTCCAATGCAACACCTACACACCCACAAAAAATGCGAGCCCAAAGTGCCTGCTTGTTCTACTTCTAGAAAAGTTTGCTAAAATACGGCTCACATACGTTTAGAACTGAGTGTTAAACATACGGCTCATGTATGAAACAATGAAAGCAGTGACTAAACATACGGCTCACGTATGTTTAGAATCGAGTGCTAAAGATACGGCTCACATATGAAATTATGCGCATGCGCACAATGACTGTCATACTTTTAGAACTAACAGCTAAAAATATGGCTCACGTAACCTGAAATCCATAGGTATGTGCATGCGCAGAATGATTGTCATACTTTTAGACTGGAGGTCTAAAAATACGGCTCACGTATGCATAGCCACAGCCTATAAACAATGTTGAATTTTTTTCTGTCAAAGTGAATAAATGCTCTCTTTACTGAACGCAAAACCACTATAGCTTGTAGGATTGCTGCGACAACTTGTTTCTCCCATTTCAAATTATTTTAAATCCAAACACCTAGATCCTTCTCTTGAACTGTTTCTGCTAAAACGATATTATTATTTTCAGTTGTCATGGTGTATATGCATCCTTTTACATTTACTTGTGTTGAACATTAAGCACCATCTGTTACTCCACTCACTTAAGTTATTTAAATCAGCTTGTAAGATTTCATGGTCAGATTTGTTTTTAATGTTCTGACTATTTTGATGTCATCAGCAAACATTTTTACATTATTTACATTATTCTCTGGCATATCATTTACATACATTAAAAAGAGAATAGGTCCCAATATTGATCCTTGCGGAACCCCTCTAATAACATCAAACAATTCAGAATATTCACTACTTACCATAATTCACATTTTTCTATCTGATAGAAAATCAGCTATTCATTCTAAAACTTTACCTCGTATGCCATAGGCAGATAGTTTCTGCAACAACCTCTTTTTCAGGACTTTGTGAAATGCTTTTTGAAAATCCAACAAAATAACATCAACACTATGTCCCTGATCCACATCTTCTGTCCAACTTTCAAAAGTTTCTAACAAATTTGGTAGGCAAGAATGACTGTAAAGCCATGTTGGTCTGGGGTATACAATGATTCCGTGAATATTAGAAAAAAATGGTTTAGCTAAAGTTTCAGCACAATCCTTCAATATCTTTGTATGTATACCAATGGTCCAGATGGTCCATCTCGACCACAAGCCTTGTCTTCTTTTAACTGCTGTAACTTTATAAATATATCTAGCTCAGTAAATGTGATCTCATTGAAAATTTTATTTTCTGGAACTCTGTTTTCAAATTCTGGTATAATATTATCACCACCCTCTTCCATTGTAAATACTGACTCAAAGAACTTCCGTAGAACATCAGCTATTTCCTGGTCATTTGTTGTGGTTCCACCATCGTCCTTTCTTAAATGTGGCATAACTGGTTTTACCTTTTGCTTACTTCTTACATAGCTGTGGAAAAGCTTTGGTTTGTGTTTCATTCTCTTCAAAAGCTTCTTTTCATACTCCCTTTGTGCTTTTTTCTGGATACTGTTGTTTTTATTTCTTTGCCTCTATATTCTTCATAGTCTTTGTTCCTACCAGTTTTTTCATACCTTTTCAAAGCTGAATCTGTTTCTCTACCAGTCTACAGTTTAGTTTGCCGGGGGCTTTAGGATTTGGCTTCTACTTTTCACATTTGTTTTCACTTCCTCTTCAATCTTCAACTTAAAGTATTTCCATCTCACGTTTATTCCTTTTGTTTCCATTTCTTCTTCCCATACTATGAAAGGCTGCATTTATAGCTGCCATATTCGCTTTCCAGTAATCGTATCTTTTCCCACCATATACTCTTGTATCTATAGCTGAGTATGTAATGAATGTCCACACCAATCCAACATGATCACTTTTCCCCAGTGGAGCAACGGATTCTAGGTTCTCGATCATATAATTCTCGTTTGTGAAAATTTAATCTAACATTAACGGTTCATTTCCTTCCCTAAATCTTGTTTTAAAATCAACATGTTGTTTCAGGAATAAGTCCTGTGTTACATAAAAAATTGCTGGAAGTGAGTTATCACCAGCTTTCAACAAACAGCTCTTCCAGTTAATTTAAAGGAAATTGAAGTCCCCAAAAATCAGTAGGTGAGACATACAGTGTTTCTCGACTGCTTCGTACATAAACTAATAAGCAACTTAGTATTTTGTTCAGTTGATCCTGTATTCTTATATATGCATCCTACTAGTAGTTTGTTATTTAGTGTGACTATACTCCATACGGATGATTCAAAATCCGTTTGTTTAGTTCTGTACATGGTGCTGACTTTAAGCCATTCTCAGTTTAGAGAATGACCCCACTTCCACAATCATCTCTGTATAGGGTAAAACCTTCCATATTAATATCACCCTCACTTTTACCTTTACTACAGGATTCTGTAATACCAATAACTTTAGGCTTCAGTACTGTTACCACCTCTCTAAATTCATCCATTTTATTATTTAAACACTGCATTTGCCTAGTAAAATCAAATAAATAATCTTTTTTGTCCAGAATTGGAATGCAGTGTGCTTTGTTTGTGCTAGTGTTTATGCTTTCTTTTTGTTCGTTTTTTCTGAGTGCTTACAACTTCTCCCCATTCGGGGGTAACAGCACGTGAGTGTAGCTTTTTGTCACCTGCTTTTTTCCAGCTGTTGCTAGGGTTAGGGTTCTCTTTCCAAGTCTGATTTGCTTTCTCATGGACACCCCTCACGTCCTTTTGTCCCTTAGTTCCATCCCTGTGCTTCACTTGATGTTAGATTAACAGAGTTAGACTTATGCACCAATCAATTGCATGTCGCATCGTGTCATAAATCCAACTGTATTTCTAGTTGCAGAAGCAGCACCACAAAAGACGCTTAGCAGCAGATCTAAGAAACGGTAAGAGTCTTAGGATATTCTCTCTAAGAAAACATGTATAACCTCATACATGCAAACATGTATGACCTCATACATGCAAACATGTATGACCTCATACATGTGCAAATTATTAAATTAAACAGTGGTTCCCAAAATTTGCATAAAAAAGAAGTTATATACATAATTATTCTCATTTAATTTTAAATTCAGCAATAGGTCCACAACCAAGCTTTGTGGTAATCGTGCAATCGAATGATCTTTCTTAATTTTTAATCTTGGAATGTTGTTGCTTTCTTTGTGATCATCTGATTGATTCTGTCTCGACAGACTGGCAAAGCGTCTGACGAAACAAGCACACAAGGTCGAGAAGGTGAAGACGCCTCAGAAGCAGCTGGATAGTGATGGAGAAGACGTATCAGAGGAGAGCAGTATGGAAGGTAAATGACACAGCATCTCCTGTCTTCACTTTGTAGATTATTCATTAGCATGGTCATCATCTTCTGTGTATCAAAGGGTTAGTCTAGTTGTAAACTCAATTGTATTTACAGTTACTATACCCATATTGTCACTGTAGAAACAAGTGATTATTTGTATCAATATAATATAACACATGCTGAATACTTTCTGTAAAACAGTGCAAATGTCTCAGATTTCTGTACATATTTTAAATTGCCCAACACCAAAATACTGGCTTGTACAGAAACCGCGAATTTGCGTTGCAGAAGGGAGTGATGAATCTGACAGTGGCAGCCCAGCAAACTTCACCGACGACAACAAAGCCTGGCTGAAACCTGCCAAGACCTCACAGCTGCTTCTTTCTGGAGATGATGACGATGATGATGATGATGATGACGATGATGACTCAGACATGGTTGGTATTTGTACACTGTCTTGTTCTACCTCTTGTGAACATGTTGATGACAATTATGACATCATTAGCGATATCAGAGATCAAAGTCAATGTGAAATTAGTGCAGTCAATCTGATAAAAAAAAAATGTTATTTAGGGATGTCCACCAGAGATAAATATACGTCAAATAGTTTTTTATTTTGTAGCTTATGTTAGTTTCAAGAACAAACTTCAAGGTCCTTTGTAGCAATTTGTCAGTGTTGATTTGTTTTTATGTTGGCTTCTTTCTGGGCTTACTAGAGCTCTGTTCTCAGGCCTGTTTGATGACAGCAGCCAGTTGGGAACATGAACCACCTTTGGCTAAATCCAGTCCTCCTGTTTGTTTTTCTGTTTGCCAGACTGTGTTTGAAATCTCAATTAGTACAATTAGTAATCACCAGAGTGTAGCTGCAGTATGTTACATATGTTTTTGCAACACAAAAATTGCGACTAAAGTCACACATTTGCATTACTCACAGTAAATGCTTGTGATATTTCCCCAGATGGATGATGACTTTGGAGAGCAAGAAGGTAGTGATGAAGAGGACATGGATGAAGAAGATGATGATGATGATGACAGTGATGATAGTGATGATGAGGTACCCAGTCAACTACAATAACTATACAATAACATGTTTATTTGAAACAATAATTTTTTTGCATGTGACTTCTATGCTAAAGTAATTTGGAGAAAAAATTATAAATTTCAAAGAAAGCATCATAGAAACAATTATTTTTGCTAAAGTTTAATAATCAATAGTGTCGGTTTTGTCTGTATGTAAATGTTTCTTCCAGGAGGCCCTTCCAATTGAGAAGGCTTCAAAGAAACTACAGAAAGAACAGCAACGAGACAGGTATGTTGGGGCGTAACTACAGCAGAGGAGAGGAATCTTAAATAGTAGAAAGGGAACTTTGATTGTGCTGAAGTGACAGGTGGGTTGAACATCACATTTGTTGCAGAGTGGATTGAATGAAAACAACATCAGCATTATGAATATCATGTTGATTCTCTGAGCGACGTGTTTTAATTAATAACCCGTCAACATTTTGTTGGTGCTGTTTGCTAGTTGTGGGGACTTGCCCAAAGAGAGTTATCGTGATATTAAAATTATTGCCACATTTCAGTGGAATGTGATTATTTGTTGTTATACACCTAACAGTATGTGAATTCCAGTGGAAATGTTCTTTTATAGAAAAAGTAACTATGCATAGACAATGTTACTGCTATCTTGTATGTATGTGTGCAGATGATCTGTCCAATGGTTGAAATATTCACTTACAAATCGACTGCAAATGAGAATAGTTCTATTGATGTTTCCCTTGCGTCAGGGTATGAACACTGATATTTGTGTAATTGGTGTTTGACAAGAGATATCTTCAGCTTTGTTTTTATTGTAGAAAACTGGCGGCCAAAGAATTGAAAACCAACATAGCCGAGAGTGAGATAATGACCTTGCCCAGTGGTCAAGAGGTCGAAGTTGAAGATATCCTTGTTACACCTATATTTAGTACATAGGCTATTTATTATTGAACCATGTTGAACAGCCGTGTGCTTTAGATTATTAATGGTTTGCTAAAATGACCATTTGTTGTAGTTTCATACCAATAATGATTATGAAATGTTAACCATTGACTCACAAATTTGTCTTAAAATAGCCATTTCCTACTGAAGTGTTTTGGTTTCATAACATAGAATTAGTGATGATAAAATAACCAAGTAATGAAATGAACTGTAATCGAAATAAAATGTTAATAAAAAGCAAATGGTGCAGTAAGAATAATGATATACTGCTAAAATAAATTCAAAACAAGGTAACATTGTGCAGGCAGATGCCCATTATATCCAGGTGTTCATTATATTGAGGTGTCTGCCATAGCAGGTTTTATGTTATAGTGGCGCTAGTAGTTGTGTTGCATGACGCTATTAATATAGCAGGAATATTAATAGATTATTACAATATTACTTGTCATACATTACTGACATGCAGTGTAAATGTGAAAGTTTTCCTTGACGTTTATCACATACCCACGCCCCCGACCTGGTGCTACTGCAGCAAAGAGTGAAGGACATCCTCACAGTGCTCGCCGACTTCAAGAATCGGCGCAAGGATGGCACGTCAGTCAAATACCACACATATATATATATATGTATTTTACTCTTTTCACTTCTGAAATCTGATTTGTGTGATCTGTCGTAAATTACACCAGGAAAAAAATAAGTTTAGGACTTTTATACAGTGGATTTATTTTTAAAGTTATTTAGTGATGGTAGTTGATCTAATGTTTCTTCAATGTGTTTAAGAAAATGTCCAGCTTTTCCAACGTCACCATATTGTAAATTTGAGATCAACTGAAATGTTTACGGTGCAAACATAAATTAGCATTGTTCCAGCCGTTGTCTTTTAACTGTAGGACGAGAAAACAGTATGTCGCACAGCTGACCAAGGACCTGTGTCAATATTACGACTACAACGAATTCCTCATGGGAAAATTACTGGAAATTTTTCCACATGAGGTATGTATATCATACTTTGTGTTTTATCTCCATTTTATGTATATTTGACACAGTCACACTGATAGCGCATGTTCTTTGAAAGTTAGTTATTGATGTTTTGCAAAACGAAGTGAAATGTTTTTATGTTGTCATGTTAACTATGTACAGACTGTTAGATAAAACTGTTGTTTATATTTCCAAGCTGCGTGATTCTGTTGATTCAGATTGAAATGTTTTTATGTTGTCATGTTAACTATGTACAGACTGTTAGATAAAACTGTTGTTTATATTTCCAAGCTGCGTGATTCTGTTGATTCAGATTGAAATGTTTTTATGTTGTCATGTTAATTATGTACAGACAGTTAGATAAAACTGTTGTTTATATTTCCAAGCTGCATGATTCTGTTGATTCAGATTGAAATGTTTTTATGTTGTCATGTTAACTATGTACAGACTGTTAGATAAAACTGTTGTTTATATTTCCAAGCTGCGTGATTCTGTTGATTCAGATTGAAATGTTTTTATGTTGTCATGTTAACTATGTACAGACTGTTAGATAAAACTGTTGTTTACATTTCCAAGCTGCGTGATTCTGTTGATTCAGATTGAAATGTTTTTATGTTGTCATGTTAACTATGTACAGACTGTTAGATAAAACTGTTGTTTACATTTCCAAGCTGCGTGATTCTGTTGATTCAGATTGAAATGTTTTTATGTTGTCATGTTAACTATGTACAGACTGTTAGATAAAACTGTTGTTTATATTTCCAAGCTGCGTGATTCTGTTGATTCAGATTGTTGAGTTCCTGGAGTCGAACGAGGTCCAGCGTCCCGTCACTATCCGAACGAACACACTGAAGACACGCAGACGGGACCTCGCTCAGGTCGGTGTGTGTGTTGGTTGTGGCACTATAGTTTAACATGGACATGATACGTGCATGCATTGTCGGACAGTGTTCGAATCGCTCTGCTAAAAGTGCTTCTCTTTTATATTGTGGAAGTTCTTGTTGTGAGAGTATTCTTTGGGTATGCTCCATTAATGTGACTTCTGCTCCATTAATGTGACTTCTGCTCCATGATTTTCCAGAGGGATTGTATTCCAGTTGTTGGTTTGTGCCACACTTTTGACTGATGTCTACAGATCCTTTCTGACATTGTTGGAAAAAAAAATAGGGACAAAAGACTTCTAAGAAAGAAAGAAAAAACGGAACTGACAAATTCTGCCACAGATGAAAAACTCGCTGAGTGGGTTTCAACCTGTGCATTTGGCACCTAGCGTCACAATTGTTTTACTAGCAAAAACAAATGTAATTTTTTCTTCAGGCTCTTATCAACCGCGGTGTGAATCTTGACCCTATTGGGAAATGGTCAAAGGTTGGACTGGTCATCTACGACTCACAAGTTCCTGTCGGTATGTTGCGTGTCAGTGTCACTTCTATAGCACCTAAATCCTCATGGACCCAAGCTCAGAGGCATGACAAATCAGAATCCCTGAACATGATATCATGAACACGGATGCACAAAAGCAATCATCAGAGCGAGGTATCTTCCAGGATTTTGGGGGGTCAACATTTCTTACAAAAAGCTTTTTATTCGATCATTTTGTTTGATTTAAAGTTTAGGGGAGTCAATTATTCTGTAACTTGTATGATTTTAAGATAATTACTGGTCCCTATCTGCCTCAGTAATCTCAGGTGTATAACAAGTTCGTTGCCCTCATTGTAGGGGCGACTCCGGAGTACCTGGCTGGCCACTACATGCTCCAGGGCGGCTCCAGTCTGCTTCCCGTCATCGCCCTTGCCCCGCAGGAGAACGAGCGCACCCTCGACATGGCAGCGGCACCTGGTGGCAAGACCACATATATAGGTAAGAGCTGCCACCTTTTGGAGTAACGAATACGTGTTTATCGTACATATTTGTTTATCATATCATATGTGTTTCGTTGTGTGAATTCTGTCAAATTTACATATTTTGACCGGGTGTCTAATATAAAAGACGCTCCTAACTTATTGTTTTGCCATTATCCAGCCCTAGCAATAATTTACTGCGATATGTTTGTAGATCATCATGTATATTATCCACCAGATTTACTGGGTAAAAACACCATATTTTGAGTTGATTGTTTTGTATTTATGGATGTCTTTTGCTAACAGCTCAGTTGATGCGCAATACTGGCACATTGTTTGCAAATGATGCTAATGCTGAGCGGGCTAAAGCCATCGTGGGCAACCTGCATCGATTGGGAGTGACAAACTGTATAGTCAGCAACATGGATGGCCGACAAATGCCCAAGGTACGTTTTGTTCTGTGGGCGTACATTTTTGCTATGCATCTGTTTGTAAATGGATCATGCCTTTCATACTGTGCGAATTATAAAATGTTGGATATCTTACAATTACTGCAACTTTTTTAATCTTGTTTCTATCGCACCAAAACCTACCCAATTATTGCTGACTGAGCATTTGTTTTTTTAGGTTTTTTTTCATCAGAAATTACCAAAATTGTTGACATGTTTATTGAAGTCAACAATGGTCAGCCTTCCCAACTTTTAATTAACAAGCATTTGTGGCATGTTTCTTGCTTTACATTCTGACCAGCAGGCATTGGGCAATTAACATTAAATTAAATTTACCCCCCAAATTATTCAGTTAAAGGAACAAGCAACCCAACAGTAAATATTCCCTAAAATCATTCAGTGATGTCTACTACCCATCATTCAATTAATTTCTTAGAATTATTTAGGCCAGTTTATTTCAGGTATTGAGCCTGTATAGGTGCCAGCATTTTGAGCATTTACCCTGCGGGTGCATGACGTCAGACATCCACTACAGCTAGTGCCACGGGTCTGTTGTCGATGTACAAATTCTGTTGGAACACCGTCTTCTTTTAGCAATCTCCGTTCAAGCAAACCCAGTAGCACATGTTCCACATCCTTTTTAAAACACTGCTCTGTGAAATGGTCTTCACAAACCACTTTGCGGTGAAAACTGAATTTGTCAACAGTATGGCCAGTCCCGATATTGTGCAGCTATTTAATGACCATGCAGGTCGCTCTTCGCAGGAAATTTCGTTACATTCATTATTTAAAACCTCCCTTTCCCTGCATCTTCTCCAGCTTTGTTTAGACATCCATATGCCTGGCATTCAAGCATACTTGTATTCAGTATACGGTGTCGATCGCTTTCTTATTAACTTTTTGGTATCCTGTCACCCGCTGTTGACACGTTGTTATGCCTGGGGTAGTGGATAGCCTACATCATACTAATACCGTCTATTGCGTTACTTCTCGTGAATTTAGCTACAATGGCAGCGCACAGTATCGACCAAAATTTAGGTTTAAAAAATGAGTTTTAAGCTATAAAAGTTTTTAAAAAAATTATAAGAAAGCAAAGGAAACGAGAATAAACCTTTTGAATTGTTTGAGGGGATCCAAGAGGGTTTTTAACTGTTGGGTTGCTTGTTCCTTTAAATGAACAATTACTTTTAATAAATTAAGAATTAAATCATGTGTTGGTAAAAATGTTTACACATTTAAAACAGTTCTATAATCACAAGACTTGTAACAGAAATGTGTTTTGTAACTTGATTGGAAAGAGATTTGCTCATGCAATATTTTATACATGCCAAGACATTTCATCATGGGGCATTTGATCACATTTTAAAAGTTGTAAATACTTTTTAAAATTATGACATTTACAATTGGATTTATTTCTTTCGAATAAACTTTTGTTAGCGGGTCCTGGAATGTATTTTAGTACTGTCATGACACCTAGCGTACAGTCCGTGAACCAGTCGGTTTATACGAAATCGGTACGTTGAAGGTGTATCGTAATAGCCGATATGTATCGCGCAGAAGAAAATGCTGTGATATGCCAATATTATTCTGGTAACACAGCGCAACCCTAGTAAAATATAGGCGTCCGCAATTCACAAAAAGTCTGCATGATGTCACTAATAGTGACAACATTTTTGTAAGGCTCATACATATCAAAACAAGATGGCAACTATGCGAAGCGACAACACAAAATCAGATGAGGTGAAGATTATGTTTAATTGTAGCGCAGGGGTGGATGGCAAGGACAAGCGATTGAAACGATGACCCGTGGCTGTGACTAATGGGATAAAAATTATCTGAAACTATGTTGGCCCACCAGGCCAGTAAAATGTGGAAAATTGTGGCCTGAACTGGCCTGACAACCCCCCAAAAGGCGCTGGGCCAACGTTAATGTTGAGGCCTGAATATTAACTGTTAAATGAGCACTTATTTGAGAGTTAATCGGGAATGTGTCTATTAAATTAACCCCTTTGGGTAAAATTAATTAATTTAATTAAATTAGCCGTTTTGGAAAAGTTAATTAATTAAATTAACTTAATTGAGTTATATTAACAATTTAAATTAACCTATGCCTGCTCACAAGGCAATTTTACCATGATATTGTCATGCAGCATGTCAAGCCATCGATAAACAGTTGAATTTATTCCCCACACAGGTGCACAGCAGCTTTGACCGCGTGTTGCTAGATGCCCCTTGCAGCGGCACAGGAGTCATCTCGAAGGATCCAACTGTCAAAACCAACAAGGTATCCTGTTGTGATCACTCGGGTCACACTATGAATGCTATAAAAAATATTTTATTTTACTGAGTGAAGTGAGATGTGCCGATAGGATTGAATTTAACATAAAAAATGACAGTGCTGATTTTATATTTAAAAATTTATACTGCCTTCATTTTAATTTTATATTATTTTTTTGCTTAATTTTATTTATTCAATATTTAAAATGCATCAGATTTGGTTTTGAATAAATATTATTTAGCAGATATGCACACCATGTGTAAGAGCAGAAGATGATTAAAGATATGTTGGTGTATTTGCATGTATATGCACACATGGCCACCAGCTTGCATTGTGAGACGTGTTTCAGGACATGAAGGACATCCTGCGCTGCTCTCACCTGCAGAAGGAGCTGGTCCTGGCCGCCATCGACAGCTGCAATGCCAAGTCATCGTCCGGGGGCTACGTCGTCTACTCCACCTGCTCTGTGATGGTGAGTGCGCCAACACTTCCTTCTGCAGGGGATTGTACAGGAAACACTGATTTTTGTCAAGTGACCACGTTGCCTTGTCTTCTTCTTACTCGGGCATCGTGAAACATACACAGAACTTTGCACTTAGAGCCTGGGGTGGTTTCACTAATACTACGCTAAGCCAACTTTTATCACAACAATAGTGCCAATATGACTATATGCTCTGCCTATAAGACTTATTGAGATGTGTTGCGGTTCTGCCTTATCACTCATCTTTCCATTGTCTCTACTACTTGTGTTGTTTGCTAATTACACAGCATTGTTACTACGTCTACAGTGTGGTCATTAGACCATAGTGACATAGAGTATCTATGTGTTTCTGAGGTAAATATAGAATTTATACTCTGGGACTTCCTAGGCTACAGATGGTCGGTGCCAAGTACCTTAGAGGAATGATATTACTACCCAGTAAGACAAAGCCTGTGATGTTGGTCATTAATGTGTGCCAAGGGTCCAAGTACACACCTTACGTATCCACTAACAGTCGGTGGTTGTTGGGGCACCTATGATGACAATTTGACAATCTGCCTCCATCTTTGCCAGTCCATTGCTGCCATATGCGTTTTATAGAAATCGAGACCTGTCCACTCCTTGAATGTTATCTGCCACTCTTTGAATGTTATCTGCTCAATTCTTTAATATGGAAAAGTGGACAGGTTTCTTTGACATGCAAGTGGCAACAAAAGATGGAGGCATATTGTCAAATCACCATCAGAGGGGCCCCAAGGACCACACACGGTAACAGGACTGATAATACACCATAGGCAAATGATACCCTGATTAACTATTTATTACTGCCCTTTGTGTAAAATAATATCACAAGCCTCCTTCAGAGTGCAGACTTTAAGGGGAGATATGGCAGCTAGATAGGATTTGTTTTTTATTTATTGGTTAGTGCAATTTTTGTATTTGCATGGCTAGTGCAAATTGTTTATGCCGATACTGTAGAGTGGATATTTCTGAGTAAAACATATATTGAAAATTGTAATGCCAAACCCCCTGTTTCCATGGCAACAAACAAAATGGTCACCATATGAAAAAATTACAGCCCCTCTAAAATATTGTAACACTTAAAAAGTAATGGATAATTTTTTCTGAAGCCCCTCTAAACTATTGCAACACTTAAAAAATAATGGATTTTTTTCTGAAGTTATCATATTCTATATGAATATATATATTGTAACATTGTCGACACATTTTTATTATTACAAGATATTGACCATATGAAACATTTTTAAAGACCATTTTTGGAGAATATGCAAGTGAACACAACAATCAAAAACAGATGACCATATAATTTTTAACTCCAGAGTGTTGTACTTTCTTGTTGCCAAAATGCAATTTCTTGTAAATGGCCATCAAAGATTGAATGATGGCATTGATTACATGGTATATTCAAGCTTTGTCATTGAATAAAAAAAAATTTAAAGGTGTATGTCATTCTTATAAAAGTTAACTTTATTGATAGTAAACATACAACGCTATTGGAATATGGAGGAAACACATTTTGAGTACTTTATTTTCCAAAAACAACATAATTACATCTTAGCTGCCATATCTCCCCTTTTAACAGGCTAATTGGCCGTACGTAGTACACTGAAGGGTTGCTGTCGTTGTAGGTAGAGGAGAATGAATGGGTGATTGACTACGCCCTCAAGAAGAGAAACGTCAAGCTGGTTCCCACAGGACTTGACTTTGGTCAAGAAGGCTTTGTCCAGTAAGTAGCCATATGTTGTCTCTGTTCTGGGTGTTATTTTGTGGGTGCTTTGTGATTTTAGTATCTGCACAAATGTCCCCATCTGTTAACTTGTAGCCACTTGCACTTAGTTTGTTTTTCTCTCATTTGTTAATTGTTATTGTTATCTATGCATCTTTGCCAGTTCGGGGGGGGGGGGTGATATTGTCTGTATCTGTTTTCCTATTGGGATTTGCACCCGTCTTGTTTTAATCACAAGCATCAAGCAAAGTTTTAACATAGCAGACTGCACAGTTTAGTCAGTTGTTACTTCATATATACAGACAAGAAACATGTCACGGGTATTACTGAGTGTGTTTTAATTTAAATTGGATGTCTCAGTAGTGTGTCCATGTGTTTACACATCTGGTGACAGCACAGTTACTTATAACTGTTACCTCATCTTGTGCAGTATGAAGGAACATCACTTCCACCCAAGCTTGAAGCTGACGCGCCGTTTCTACCCTCACACTCATAACCTGGACGGGTTCTTTGTCGCCAAGCTCAAGAAACTGGCAAACAAAATCCCAAGTGCCACAGCAGGTAGGCTCGTGCTTCTCTACAAAACTATGCTCATCAAAAATTGGTGAAGGATCCATTACAATTCTCGGTCTGTCAGTAAAAAATATAAACAAATTGTACGATATGACTTACATATCTTTCAGGTCTTTTAATGAAGCATGTATGTATGTTTGATTGATTGATCTAAAATAAATTTCTCATAAAAAAGAAGGACAAAATCAAAAGAATTGTCAGATTAAGTAACTTGTGAAAGTGAATAGCTGCATGTGTACAAAGGCACACCCACTTTCGCCGTTTTCTCACTGATATTTACTGGACTTGGTCTTAAATGGTTTAATAGTTTGTCCAATGATTTCACCGAAACTAAAAAAAAATTTGCACAAATCAGCTAGCATGTCGTAGTCGATACTAGATCGGTTTGATTTTGTGTGAAATGAGATGAGCAAAAAAAATTAATAGAGGAGGGGCTTTTAACAGGTGTTTGTTTTGTTTCACTGGTGTGCCTGATGTTTTGTTTCACTGGTGTGCCTGATGTTTTGTTTCACTGGTGTGCCTGATGTTTTGTTTCACTGGTGTGCCTGATGTTTTGTTTCACTGGTGTGCCTGATGTTTTGTTTCACTGGTGTGCCTGATGTTTTGTTTCACTGGTGTGCCTGATGTTTTGTTTCACTGGTGTGCCTGATGTTTTGTTTCACTGGTGTGCCTGATGTTTTGTTTCACTGGTGTGCCTGATGTTTTGTTTCACTGGTGTGCCTGATGTTTTGTTTCACTGGTGTGCCTGATGTTTTTGTAGCAGAAGATGGGGAAGCGGAGGCGGGGAGCAGTGAAGGCAAGAAGGGAAAACAGGAGAAAAATGGTCGACCAGAGAAGAAACGGGAAAGGGAGACACATCCTGAGGATCAGTTCAGTTCTGATGATGACGATGATGATGATGATGATGACGATGAAGACGAAGATGAGTCTATGGAAGTAAATGACAGTGACGATTTGTCAGCAGATGACGAGCCAAAACAGAAATCACTGAAGGAGGCGCAGAAGCTGGGTGTTGGTAAACAGAAGCAATCTGGCAGGTTGTTAAATGGTAAAAGTAATGGTAAGGCCGAGAAGAAGCGACGTACTGCACAGTCGGACAAACTACCGGGCAGTGGTCAAGTTCAGAAGAAGGGAACACCAGTGTCGGTTACAAAGAAATTGGACAAAACCCCAGGTAGTAACAAGACCACAGGCAGTGTCAAAACCCCAGGTATTACCAAAACCCCAAGTAGTGTCAAAACCCCAGGTATTACCAAAACCCCAGGTAGTGTCAAAACCCCAGGTAGTAACAAGACCACAGGCAGTGTCAAAACCCCAGGTATTACCAAAACCCCAGGTAGTGTCAAAACATCAGGAATTACCAAAACATCAGGCAGTACAAAAAGTGCAAAGAAACAGAAACGAATGACAAGTCCTTCAACCACACAAGTTGCAACTCCCAAAAGTCTGTCGAAGAAACTGTCAGCAAATAAGATGGATGAATCCCTCGCCAAATCAACGGTGGCAACACCGAAAATGATGAAGACACCCACCTTGGGAAACAAGAAGAGGAAATCGCCCAGCACTGAGTTGCTCGATGATTCAGAACCGTCGAAGAGAAAGAAATCTCTGAATTTGTCAGTCGCTGTTACTCCATTGCAGAAGACAAAGAGGAAATCATTGGATAAATCACTGAGTGAAAGTCAGTTAAATGCAACAGAACAGAAACGGAAGTCGATCACCAAATCACAGAGTACAACTCCTTCAGCTGGGCTGTCTGGGAAAGTAAAGAGTGTGTCTACTGATGGCACACCACAAAATTCTGCCAAGCTTTCAAATAAAAAGAAGAAATCACTCAGCAAGTCATTCAGTGCCACTCCTATAGCCGTCGCTGAGTCAGCAAAGAAATCTGTCAACAAGTCGTTTAGCGCTACGCCACTCAGTACAAGTGGGTTATCAGAGAAACGGAAAACAAAATCGCCAGACAAATCACTTGGTGCTACTCCAGTGAATGTTAGGCTGTCGGAAAAAGGGAAACCAGCAAATAAGTCGTTCAGTGGTGTTCCGTCAAGTTGCCAAGGTATGTCTGCGAAAAAGAGGAGGAAATCATTAAACAAATCTCTCAATACTACTTAATCCAATTCCACACATGAAAAATTCATGCCCATGATTGATATCACAAGAGTGAATACATACTGGTATCTTTGGATGGACAGAGGTATGAAACAAGAAAATTCTCTCCAGATGTGTAAAAAGATATCAAGAATTCAGACATTGTTGAGGTGATGTTATGACATTAGTCCTGGTCTACTGAAGACAACTGTAATTCTCTTGAATATAAACAACTGAGAAGTGCATATGTCAACTCATCTCTTTATATGTTTATGGAAGAACACTGCTGTAGGAATAGCATCATTTGTAACTGAGGACCTGTTGAAGAAAAGCATACATTTAAAGACATCAGATCAATTTGTATTTAAGAAATTGTATTTGTGATGGGAAATGTGGCATTTTAGTGGTAGTCTCAATTGTACAGTGATGCATCTGTTTATGCTTCAACTAATGCAATTGTTTGTACAGGTATTTTGTGATCATGGAATCATGTTAATGACTTGCAGCAGTGGTACCATCTTTGTTATCTTTCACAGTCACAGCTTACAGATGCACCAGAACAAATACACTGGGAAGAGTCAACCAATGGAAGTCCAGTTTGATCTGCACCATGTTGGTGGTTGGATATGTGTCTTTTAGTCTAACTTCTACACGAAAATTTTATTTAATTCATCGTTTATATTCCTCAACAGATCAACCACATGGTGTGAATCAAAATGGACTATTTTGACTTGTCAACAGCGAATTTATTTATGTAGGCCGGTGATTTTGGCTGTGAACTAATCGCGACCGATACATATAATATCTAAATCTGACACATGTTTAGAGCACTTCAAATTTGTTAATAACATTGCAAAAATATATATTGTTTATTAATGCAATATTTTTAATGCAAACATCAGTCAACAACTTGTGTGTTTTGGCAGAATACAGTTTCTTTGATGAACAGTTCAAATGAGCTTTTAATATCCTTGGCAGTAGCAGCAGGTTGTATTATGCTGGTTAGATTTTTTTCTGGGGTTATTCACAAGGGGTTAGTTCAGACATAAACCACTAGGGATACCAGTGAGTTGTACTACACATTGGGAAATCTTGCCAACGTTCAAGTAACTGGTATGATGTGTTCTGTATTTGTTGTGCATATGTGATTGGGTTGTATTGCCAAGTGCTATATTTGCAATGAAGATTTGTATTCAAAAAAAATTAATATTGTGTATTGATTATGGTGTCTGTTAATTTCTAGTTTGCATTGCAGCATTTTAAATATTATGGAACAGAATGCCTTTTGTTGGCAAATGCTTCTATGATGTACACAATATGCATAGTGCCTGAAATATACAACAATAAAAGTGGTATTTAAATAATATATATATATATTTAGCAATCATCACTTACTTTTTACTAGCATGTTAATCTTTTAGAAATGTACTTCCTATATCAATTAAAATGAGCTGTAAAGTAAGTAAGTTGACCATGTATACATGTGTTAAACCAGTGTATATATACCTGTATTGTATTAAGGTGTGCTACGAGTCTGACCGCTGAAAACCGTAAATAGAATACGTACTAAATGCGTTATAGATGCATGCGTCAACCGACAATAAATTGAACATGACTGTTCTTTCAAAATCTAAATTAAATATTAACGCGTCTAATTTGTTTAATTGTGGCGTTTTGCTCATCCTTGCCATGAACCATTAAAACCCAAACAGCGCACACAAAATGCCTCGTAATGATATGCCTGATTGGAATCGACGAGTGTGTAGCGGTCTTCTTTTGTTTACTTGTCATGAGTTAATCAATATTCCCAGGAAAATAGTTAAGTTTTTGGACTAATTAACCCGTGGTCTAATTATTGATGTATGGTCAAAGTTACTCTTTACTGTAGTCGGTATAGACAGTGTGCGATCAACTTGCATGTCATGAATGCAATGTACGCTAGTGCGCAGAAAAGCAAAAACTCGGTGTTGATTTGGCCAGCGCAACAGCAGCCGATTCGAAAATTTAATCGCGGCAATTGTTATGTTGTGCAGGTAATGTGCGCTGACCCGCTCACACAAAGCGCGAATAGCAAAACAACTTAGCAAAGTGGGTCCCTACGCTTGGCATTAGAATTCTTAAGTATTAAAAATACTTATGTTCCATGCGTACCTTAAAACGAAACAAAAGTCATGGCTTCATATGCATCCTAGCGAGCCAGCAAATCTACAGATGCTCTGGAGATCCTCAGTATACTCCCAAAAGACCAAACTCAGAATCTACCAGAGCAATGTCCTCTCTGTGCTCCACTACGGCTCAGAGTGCTGGCGCATGACACAACAAGACACCAATAGACTTTCCAGCTTCCACAACACCTGCCTAAGGAAGATATTGAAAGTGTACTGGCCCGATACCATCTCCAGCACCAGACTCCACCAAGCAACAAAACAACAACACATCTGCCTCATCCTGAAAAAGAGAAGGCAGACATGGTTTAATTGGTCATGGATGAACAACGATCTGCCAACAAAAACAGCGCTAACCTGGACGCCAGAAGGAAACAGTAAAGAGGCAGGCCGAAAGCAACGTGGCGACGAACAACCATGGGGAAGAACTGAAGGCGGCTGGGTTGACATGGGGCACAGCAGCATGGCGAGCCCAAGACAGAGAGGTCTGGCGAGATCTTGTGCAAGCCTTAATTATGTGCCACACGTCATGAAGAGGATAGTAAGCTAGCTAGCCAGCGGTAGTGTAGGTCTACTACAATCCCTGGCATATTATATCCTATACAATGTACGAAACTGCGCCAAATCGTTAAACAAATATTGCACTTTATCCCACTGCATGGCTGCGTTGGTCAATGTGTCATTAATTACCCGTCCCATCAACGATGACGGGTCCACAACCAATTAAAGTTAAGTTCCGTAAGTCGGACTCGTAAATGCAAGCGAGCAATCCCATTGGTTAACACAGCAACTGAAAGATCAGTTTTCAACAGGTCGATCTGCCAAGGGAACTTACTCAGAAGCCCCTGCCGGCGAGGATAGGGCAATTATAAAGCGCCTAAAAGAGGTAATAAAAACTAGGCCCAAAACCATGACTTTCGTTTCTCTTTTTATATATATATATATATATATATATATATATATATATATATATATATATATATATATATATATATATATATATATATATATATATATATTAATTTCATGTTGTGAATTTATTCCATATTGTTTAATTTTCAGTATATACATTTACTTATGTTTTCCAAAGTGACGAACACGTGTAACGTTAAAACAGGAATAACTAAAGTACTAACAAGCATAAATGCTAAATAATATTGTGCCCCGAAAATGTTTATATTTAGCAAGGCTTCCTCCGTCGGCACGCGCAGCCAGCCCTGGGCGTGCCTGGTTCCGCTCAGACTGCCTGCACGCGCATGTATGGCATGATAGGCCATATATTGACCTTATTTTGCAACCTGTTCGTAAACGGTTAAATCGGTTTGTATAATCCCTGTAAATAAAGAATATTATTTTCTTGCATTAACTAAAATAAAATTCGTACAATGCAAATGCAAAGACAATGCCGACCATGAAATCGCCAAATCAATTAATTATGTAAATCAATTGGTACGTCAGACGAACGACAGCGCGCCTGCGCCTTGCCGGTATACAGTCCTACGGGGTCCAACCGAGGCGAAGCACGGGAGCCGCACCCTTACCAAGGTGGATGTGTTGTTGATATTTATGAATAGCTTTCTATACAATAATTTTCAGTTTTATGGTGATTTGGAACAATCGGGGGTGTGGTGTACTTTTGTAGGGTAAGTATGCTGCTTGTTAAATCCATGTATGATATGTTTCAAAAAGACAAGCGCACCTACGTGCTACCGTCAAATTAACGCCGATTCTTCTTGTGAATTTGCTTTTATCTCGGCTGTCATTTTTCGGGCGTGCCGACGTCGGGTCGTGAATCGTTTTGTGCCAGGTACTCGGGGGAGTTATGGGGTGAATACTACTCACTTGAGCCGTTCGCACAAGCAGAAAGCGCTGTAATTTTTTGCATTGTCTGTCGGTGACGATAGTGGGAAGCCATTTTGCTGAGCTTCATGTAATGTAATCGTCGATCAATATATATGCCATGGAAAGCAAACCAAGACGGCGGCCATATATAACACAAGCGTACGGTATTTCTAATATATAAACGCTTTAAGGGCTGGCATATGGTAATCGGTTAGCTAGCAATACTGCCTGACCATTATAGACCAATCTTGCTTTAAAAAGCAGGTACGATTTTAGCTATCCGGCGAGATCTTGGTGCAAAATGTAACAATCCAGAATATGGCACTTGGAAGCCATGTTTTGTTTGTGGCAGTGAGAGGCATATCGTTTCCTGAAAAACCGCCATACCGTGTTCTTGTAAATCCTCGTATTGTTGTGGTTTGTGGAGAACCACTTGATAATAATAGGAATAAATCTCAGTATTAACACGACAATGATTATTTTGTATCAGTGTAATTTAGTTTTATAGCCTTTCTTGTCATCCGTTTGGGATTCAGATGTATTAAAACACTATTTTGTTCCGTAATGTATGTCATTGCAAGTATTGTAAATATAGTGTAGGCATGACCATTCATACAGCACCTCTTATTAAGAAGTTGTACCAGTCATTAATGTGCAGCATAAACTATCACATGATAATTATGCTGTGTTGTGGGCAGAATGACAGTTGGGTCCAAATGCATACATGTTTCATACAGACTCTGACTTACTTGTGTTCAATTGAAACTCTTTAAAACTTGGTCATCCAAACTGGCATGTTAAATAGTTACAACCCATTTAGAATTGTTCAACTGCCCCAGAAGAGACTTGTAAAGTCTTCCATTTCTTTTTGGTATCCATCACATGCTCTCATGGGCTTAAGATGAAATCTGCCATGGAACGGTGTTGCATGCTTCCGTCCGTTTTTTCCAAACCAATTCCTGTTTTTCAAAAAACGATTCGCTTCCATTTTCCTTTGTTTTGCTTCACAGCTGGTAGTAAGATCCTGCCCTAAATTGTGTATCGCATAAAAAATCTCCAGCGGTGCCATTTCATAAACTAAACAGGTCTTAATATGTTTGAGGCAACTTTGGATTTATTCTTGGGATAAACAGACCACCAGAAAGTAACTACAGGGAGTGATTTATTAAATTCAGCTATGTCGTGCTTTAAACAAATAGGCTAGGCTAAATGTATAAGTGATTTCCTGAGGTAAATGTTAAAAACATGTTTCGTGATGCATTCTAGCCTCACTATGGTGCACCCTGTTATAACGCGGCTTGGTATATAACGTGGTCGGTCATGGACCTTAAGTTTCTGCTGCCATTGGGAAGGGGCTTTTGTGTATGCCTATGATCACCACACCAATCTGTTATAACTAGCACTTCTTTGTGTAATATACTCCTTGCGTTTGTTCAAACTACTTAGAATGCTTTGATGATGTGCAATAAACTTTAGGTACAGTGCATGTGGAGTTACATGTTATTTATTTTTCACTGGCATCAATCCTGTTTCGCTAGTGGCTTTGTCCTTTGCTTGTAAATTGCAATTGAGATTCACAATGCTAGTATAACAATCAAATAAATAGTTTTAAATGCAGTTTAGTAGGCAACACCAATTAAAAATGGGGGAAATAGCATAGTTCCATTGCCATGCAAATATAATAGTTTTTCACTATACCAGACAACAAAATGCAATTCCTGTGTAAAACAAAATTTGCATTGGATATCCACTATGATATGTACGTACAAGAGTCTGAAAGGGTCCTAACCATTTCTGGGTATTATTTTAATTACATATTTTTCATGCATTGTCACTAATGCTGTCTTTCTGTGTTTCAGATTTGTATTTTCTTTTTTAAAAAGTCACCATGAGTGAATTAGAACAACTAAGGCAGGAGGCTGAGCAGCTTAAAAATCAAATTAGGGTAAGTATCGTGTAACTTGTAGTTGCTTGCCTCATTGTAAACATCGGTCTGCGGATATTAATAGCAGGGAATTATGTCTAATGTTACGACTGTCTATTAATGTTTGCATGCAACATATTGTTCCAACTTGAACGATTCAGATTAAAGTATCAATAAAATATATTTGATTTGATATGAAAGAAGAATTGTTTATGAAAGACAAGCTAACCCTAACATTGAAATGTAGCAGTACTGGATTTACAAAGAATCATAATATATACTAGTATTCTTGCCACACTCTGAAGCACATGGAACATATGGTGTCAACGGAAATGCTGCCTTTTTTTCTCTGTTTCCACATTCTTATGTTTTGGAAGGAATATCCTACTTTTTACAGTAAAATTGACCTCTTTGTTTCGCACAAGGCCATTCTATCTGTTTTTTGGTCTTGTGATTTCACATTTATAAAAAAATTAAGTGGAGGAGGATGTTTCCCACCTTTCCACGAGCAGATGAAATGTATGTAATATAATTAGACAGTTTTGTACTTTTTTTGCTGTTTGCTTCGTGATATGTATAAAAATCGGGCTTTATAACTGGCCATGTAACGTGTTGGTTTATGGCATTTACGTTTGTAACAAGTTTGTTTCATGGCATTTTTAGGAAGCAAGAAAAGCTGCTGCTGACATTTCATTAACACAAGCTGCTGCAAATATCGAACCAGTCGGCCGAATACAGATGCGTACTCGGCGCACGCTACGCGGTCATCTTGCCAAAATATATGCCATGCATTGGGGAACAGATTCTAGGTGAGGTTTTTGGGCATTTACTGCATTTTGAGAATGTTAAGTAAGAAATAAACCAATTCTTGAATCGGTTTGGTGTATTATATATGACGTGTGCATTTCTTTCAGTAATAAACTGGCAGCAACTGCTCTCGGTTTGGTGATTTTAAATTCATCTCAAATGATAGTGTTTGCATTTGAAAAAAATTCACAGTGAATGCAAAAGAATACAGTCTTTGACAACTAGTTTTTCTAGTCAAAGTATGTAATGAATGGTAAAATTAATCTTGAATGGCTATATTAACGAATGCTATGTATGATGACATTTGTTAACTGATGGTTTATGTTTGCAGGAATTTAGTATCTGCTTCACAAGATGGTAAATTAATTGTCTGGGATGGATATACGACTAATAAGGTATGTAGCCAATCCTTCTTTCGGCATGTCAGTAGAGTGTTGCTAATGCATTGCAGGAATTAAATTTAGTTCACAATTGGTCTCCCAAAAACAGTAAATATGAACCAATTTGCATCCCTGAGTTGTGAATTATGATATACCATAGGCTCGAAGCACAACTAGATTAATTACATTGGATGGGGTCTGTTACATTCTCAGTCTGACCTGTTTTATATTCCATCGCCGCCAGGCATCGTATATAAATAGGCATAGCAGAGCCGGAGGAATCAGGGCTTGTATTACAAACTGTATTGCAGCACTGGCTGGTTGTTCTTTGTCTTCAAAAACTTGTCTTTTCCAGGCCTTGGCTGGGTCTCACTTTCACTAAGGGTGTTTTCCATATAGCTAGGAAGTTTTACACCACATTTTCTGAACATTGTGCCGATTGGATTGATATTCCATGAATGTATTGGCAGGTGGTAAATAAAAGGTTAGTTTTTATTCATGCGGAAATAACTGAAGTTGTTGGGTTTAGCCTAACATCGTTTCACAAGCATCTTTTCATTTTGTTGTTGTTTAGTTTCCAATAACCTGACTGTTCAATTCCTGCTTTGTTTCATAATAGCACACTGTCGTCAGTTTCTTTACTGTAGTCTGTTGGGCTTTAAGATATTGGACTTTCAGTTGTGATGTATTGTTTTGTGTCTGTAATTTAGAGTATATTGTGGTATTTTAGCTCTAATTGTAGCCAGATTTTTTATTACTGTTCACTTGGAAAATGCACAGTAGTTTGAATTTTGTACTGGTTTGAGCTGTTTGCCGACTGAGCAATCTTGTCACATTGCATAAGAAATGCACCGTATCACTGAGTATCAGTCTGCTTGTGTCCAAAATACATGGAACTATAAACACATGTTGCAGCTGGTTTTCATCAGCGTTGGTTAAACATGGAACCAAAGAAGTAAACACATATCCCATACGGCACTTTGAACATGTAAGACAAAATTGTATCGTTTCTTCTGCTCTGGTATTGCCAGATGTAATAATGTTTGAATTCAGTAGCTTTTATCTATTTTGGTGAATAAATAGCCCTGTAGTTCATGGGTAGGTGCAGCAGCTCTCTGCCATCTCGTTACATTGACTTTGACAGTTGCCTTGAATTACAAGAGCTCTGCACAAGGATGTAATATATTACTGAGAACAAGTACTCAAAATTATAGGTTGCGTAGCCTAGTGGACAAGCACGCCGTAATAATAAATGAATGAAAGTTTATTCAACAACAACATAATAATAACATCAACTTGTTTAAAAATTAAGTTAGTGGTCATTCCATTGTCCCATCAAAAACAACCAGATTACGTCATGGACAGCCAGAATTGTGAGTCTAGCCTGTGGTAAGTAAAGTGTTTTTTGTTGGAGGTTTTGGAGGGAATACCATAAATAAAGCCATAGGTATAGTTACATGGGCATAACCATTTTAAAGGTCACTGCGGTGTTGTGTACCAGTGTAAGCTAGTGGTGACATTTTTCGCTAATGGTGAAATGTAAAAGGGCTACCTGAGCATTTAACAGCATTGAGCCACTCAAAATCTATGAGACTTAAATATCTGTGTAACTGGTTTATTGTCTTACTCGGTCGTTTCAAATTATGGCTATATTCAGCTATAAAAATTGGATTAACGTACAATTGCAAGACACTAAATATTCCTGATGGTTTGAACATGTACAGCTGTTGCATCGTTTATTGGTTGAAAAATAAAGTCCTGCGTATCACCTTCGGTTGCAAATTGAAATTCCTGTTAATCTACAGTTGCATAAGTGGCTATGCGTGCATATGTTTAGGCTATTGGTTTAAAATACGGTGGTTGATGTGGATAGAAGCTTAGTGATATGAGGATGGCCTGGGGGAAGAGGTGAGTATCTTATGAGCATCTTATCCCTTGGCTAACTTCTTCATGTAATATATTGGTGTTAAGTTTTATTTAGCAGTTTCATGCAATATCTGAACTATGAAAAAAAATTGGGTCATACATTCAATTATTGGTTATACCAATAAAGACTGTCTTTTTGCAAAACATATGCCTGTTAATGTAATGTAGTAAGGCAAACATGGGCACAAATGTAGTTCCATTGCTATTGCAGTAGTAATATTTATTCCAGCCTGATCTGTCTGATAAATAACACCATGCAACTTGACAACTTGCCAAAGGCCAATGGCAATCCGTCCTCATTATTTAGCAACTGTGTGGACCTATCTGATTAAGTAGTCAACGGTACAACTGAATAATGTTGTTATTTAGGTTGGTGCTGTATGATAGCACGTTTACACGAATGAATCATTTTCCTGCCACAAATACTCTAGCGATTGATAAAATGTGAATGTTATCCGAGCTATGATCTCAGGTACTTGGTGCATGCCTATAGATTTGCGTGTTTACCCAGCCTTCAACTTTAGTATATTTAGCAGTTATAAAATTGATACATTGACATCGCTCTAGTGACTGCATAGCAAACATTTTTGTAATCTGGTATTAGGCTTCAGGCCTAGGTCAAAGCTGCTTACACACAATCATTTTGACACTTACCGGTAGTCATATGATAACAATAATTATGTTCCAGTTGCACTGATTTTACCAAAAAAGTTCACACAACACAAATTGTCTTGTTACACCCATCATAATGTCTGCTACATTTAAACTCACCTTAAGGCAAGACACAACACGGACATAATTTTTATTTAAAAATCTTAAATCTCACCAGAAATTAATTGTATCAAGTTATTGTAATAAAACTTAGGATATTTCATGATTAAAAAATTTTTCTTCAAATATTTCGGCCTGGGAGGGGTAATAATCTTGAAAAAAAAATTGTAAAAATAGCAAAAGTTTAAATTAATAGAAAACTGAAACCCCTTGACCAATTGCTCCATTTTTTTTCATGTCAATTTATATTTTCTCTCAAAATATTCACCTTCTAACCCCCCTGGAATACCACCCAAAACGACTGATCATTATTTCAATGCATAGGAATTGAGATATTTATCTCAGTATTGCTGTATAAAAATTTGGTATTCAGTTTTGGAGATCTATTAATTTTCTCCCAAAAAGTGACAACTGAGAAAACAACATTCATAGTTTGAACTAAGTTATTTTAATGTTTTTCACATACAAAGTGTTGCAAATGAGCAACATCATGATAGTCTTGCCATCTATGTATAATGTTTCAATGTTTTTAAGACTAAAATTTCAATAAAAGTGACAATTGTATCATAGTTATGCCCACCCCCAATCCATAATGCAAGTAATTCAAGCCAACACACCAATTCAGAGAATTTTCACTTATACAATTCACACTCTGTAGGTTGTGACCAAGATAAAACATATATCATGAATGCATGTAACACTTTGATAGGATATCTGTAGGAACATGTTTACTAGATGAGGGGGCTACTTACCCTAAGTACCATGTTTCTTTAACAAATGCAGTGTGGGAAACATCATGTTTGGCATGACAGTCAGTCATCACTAACTCTGAAATGCAGGCTAGATAAGGAATAGCATCAATTTAAATTTGGTATGTATTGGGTGGTTGGTTTGGGAGATTGAGGAAACTGATCAAATCTTCAAAGTTTGAACACGTTAATTTAATTTTGTTCACATACTACATGTTGCAAATTAACAACATTGTAATAGTCTTAGCACCTATGTATAATATCTGAATGTTTTTAGAATACTTCATTAACAGTGACACAATTATATCATAGTGTACCCCCCCCAACATCCACAATGCAAGTACTTGTAGCCAACATAAAAAACTTACATAGCCATAATGATTGCAAGAAACATTCCATAGAGTTAGACATGCTTGTATGAAACATGGTATAGAAACATGTTTTATGAGATCAATGACAGTGTCACAATCTAGTTCAATTGACCCAGATTTCACAGCATTAATAATTAAATTGTTTGTGCAGAAGCGACTGTAGGACGACAAAATGTTCTACTATCGGTAGTTGTGTTATCGCTCCCAGTGTTGACCATCAGTGCCTGTCGTAGAAGTAGACGGTTCTGTCGTCTGCTTCGACAAGGTCACTTCCACTGACGATTATGGCTGCTAAGTCCACATTTTGGCCTGACCGATGTTCAGCATTGCTCTGACTAAGACACTTGAGTAATTTATTTGGCGGCATCTCGATTAAACAGCGTATCTGAAACTTAGCTCCTTAGCAACAACTTTGAAAATGTAAACAGGAAACTAGGCAGCGCATACATAGCATTGTGGGATTGATGATGGGATTGATCTGCCTCGTTTTGCGAACAGATGCATTGTAAAAGCTCCTAATGGAGGCTGTGTGACCCCTGAACTCGCTTTCGGCCAGTTCCAGCGCTAATTTGCATACATTCAATGCCAAATAAGGAGGTCGTTGGGAATTGGGACTCGTTTTCAAGGTGGGAAGATTTTTGACTTTGCCCAAAAGAGGTGGGACTACTGAAATAACTAACAGATAGCCAAGAAGAAGGCAGTTCTTCTCGTGCCAAACAAAATGGCATGCCGTGAACGAAAGTGCTTGTCAATTTCACATTTGATGGGCCTTCTTAATTATTGCTAATATAGTGACTTAGTGACTAAATAAATAAACGTCATACACATCTTGTGCTTGTATGGTCACTAATAGACAATACTAGTATAACAAGTATTCAAGTTAAAAAATGCAATCAATTTAGCTGTCATTCTTTTAAAACTGATATTTTTCAAAGTGACGAAAAAATGGTAGCACGTTTGGTGATTTTTGGTCATTACCTTATTTGATAAAATATACCATAACTTTGTAATGGATAATAATTATACCATTTGAATCAGAACTTAATTCTGAAGGTTTCATTCACTGATACTTGCGGTTAAAAAATAATTAATCATTGTCATTATTGCATCTGAAATCGACTGTAGTTATAAATTTTATTTTTTGATATACTTAAACATTTATAAAAAAGATATGGTAAAGTGTGTATGTGTACTGTATGTGTAATTTAATTAGCTTTCATTTCATATATATATATATATATGTGACCTGCTCCTCCAAAACCAGGCTGAAGTAGCAAATTTGACATGTCAATATTTATGTATCATTGAAAAGCACACACACAGGGCTTTCTAATGAGCTATAATGCATTGATGTATCTTGCATATTTGTGAAGTTATGTCAATTTGAATGACGATGCATTGAAATCACCACTTTCGAGAAAACGACTTTAAAGTTTTGCAAGACTTGCAACTGAAAACACCATAGCAACCATGCACAGAATTTACTGTAATTTGGCATGCTTTTGGTCAGAGCAAAGGGCATTACAGTAATGTTAGTATCATCAGTAGGATTTCAATGGATGTTTATAAAACTTGGCCTTCTTCACAAACACCAAAATATTTTTGTTTGTTTTTCGTAAATTTTTCGCACAGAACAAATATTAACACACTTTTATTTCTCCTATTTAACTATGCCAATTCATGCTAAACTAATAGTAAAATAACAAGTAAATTGCAAAATATAACATAACACACATTTTATTTCACAACAATCAGCTAGACATGTGACCTTTTGTCAACACCACCCACTCAGTGGCGACCAACACCACTGCTGGAGCGAGCCTGCTTGGCAAAGGGCTCATCCTCATCTGAGCTGTCAGACACATCATCCATAGGTCGTGGGCACACAATGTCCTTCGTTTCGTCTGAACAAAACTGACGGATCTCCCGATACAGGTATGTTCGCCGTTTTTTGTCCAAACCAGCAGGGGTCACAACTGCCGGCATGCTTTGTGGAACGGCCCCATGCAAAATGGTCTGCTCGATACGCTCACACTCTGAGAACTCTCTGGTGAAACGTTCTCCGTGTCTGCTGCACTGAAGTAGAAGTGATGGTTCTTCTTCAAACCAGCTACTCTCTTATACACAGGTGTGAAGAATGACTTCCAGTCATATGTTTTCACAATGATGTTCCCATCATGATCTCCAACCAACTGGGGCACATTCACACCTTTGTTAGAAGACTTCCTGACAACTTGTGCAATGTCTTCCATACACGACACCTTTGTCTTGCGATAAAGTCGCTTGATTAACCCAAAGCACCAGTCTGGGGAAAACTTTGTGTGGCCAGCTGGTAAGAAGGCGATGCTCGCTGTGGCATTGAGGCCTGTGACAACCCTCCACGCCAGATACCACAGCATGATATTGTTTTTATTCTGTCCAGCACAGTTGTCGGCATTCAGCTGGAGGTGGCGCTCCCCTGCACTGTATAATTAACCTGTTTTGACACCCCCTCGGCATGGATGCCAAAGATCTGGCACTTGCGTGGTGTCTTGAAGTATATGGGTCCTGGTTGCAGTGGGTCGGAGGGGAAGTGCACCTGCTGTGCGAAGTCAAAACTGTAATGATAAGTGAAATTTCGTGACATTGCGTTAGATCGTTGAAGATGCTGAAGGCCGAGGGTCTGTGCAACTTGGCGAGACTGTTGGCAGAGGTCATTGTAGTGCTTTCGCTCAGCACGGGCATGCTCCAAGTGAGCCTCTTGCAGACGAAGCACTTCACTTTTCTCATCCTCAGGCACATTCACCTGTCGCACAATGCGGGAGTTATTCTGCTGACAGGTCCAGCACAAGTCTGACATTGGCTTACATACCACCACATATGGAAGCAGTTGCTTCCATAATTTACGGAAAGTTGAGCAACGCACGATGCGTTGACCCTCTGTTGATGCTGCCTTGTATTGTCGCCACACAGATGACTTTGTCTCGCAACTGGGGAGTACTTTCACGTCATCTCGTTTGAACCCGGGAATGCGTCCAGGCAGAATGATACTGTGCTGCTCAGCGAAGTTCAAGATGAAGCGAGAGACGCGCTGAATTTCCGCAAAGCTCAGTGCTGTTTTCTGTCGCCCACCTGAAAATTTTAGCATTTCCTTACTGTGCAGCTAAAGTAACTTTAGTGAAATAAAAACAGTGTTTATAAAATTATTATTTTGTTGACTAGTGATGTCCTAATGAAAACCTCCTGCAAAACAAAATGTTGAGAAATTCATTAACTTAAATATTGAGATAAACTTCCAGACTCATGTGAAGAATAAATTATGCATAGCATTACATTATTCATGTAGCAAAATTCTGCTAATATCATAATTATGCGTCTTGTATCTATGTGTTTCAATTAAAATGTATTAACAGGTTGACAATTTACTATGTACATAATATATACATAATATATACATTTGTAATGATTGGTGGTAAGCATGAACATACATAATGAAGCTTATTACAAAATACAATTCCAAAATTTCACTACTATAAAGGTATTCACCTGATTTCTTCTTGCGTGGGTGCATGCCGTTTTCCAAATACCATTTCTTCAAGTTGGTCAACTTGTCCTTGGAGATGTTCATCAGGAACAGAAATGTGTCACGACATATGCGATAATGCTCATAATAGAAGCAGCGGATCCGTGATGTCTTTCGGCGAACACTTGTCTTCTTTACGCTCAACGTTTCATCTGAGGCATTGAGGCTGGCGCAAATGATTCCAAGCAGCAGCAGGTCTTTCTCATATGAAGTCAGTTCCTGGGTTTTCAATCTAAAACGAAAACAGTTCTTAGTTATGCTAACTTTTTAATTCTTCTTCCGCTAACACCCAGGGTCAACAATTTGATCTCCTATACCACATATTTTCATTGCATACTATTATGCTGCAATTACAAAGAACAGTGGTTTTACATTTTGAAATCGATGACCTCACCTGTACACCAACACTGTTGTTATAAAGAAAAAAAAACAGGGGCCACACAGACATGGATTAGTATAATGATTTAACTTGTGTTATATTAAATGTTTCTATGTATGGGTAATATTAAACTCAATATCTTTATGCAATGATACCCATTGCCATAGCCTGGCCCTAGCCTAGGGGAAGGCAGCATAACTAGCACTAACTGAGATGACAGTGACAGTTTTGGCAAACTAACAAACATACAATTATCATAAATCATAAATACCATACCTGATAGACTCCTGTTTGTCTTCAGTGAATTGAGATATACAAGACTGGCCATTGTTTAGCTTGCAAGAACAGTGACATTTCTTCCGAGGCATGTCGACGCATTCAAACAAATCCATGGCTCTGTCCATGGCATGCACTTCTTCACGATGAGTGTCATCTGCGGCAGTTTCTTCTTCGTCGTCGTCATCATCGTCATCGTCATGCCTTCCAGCAGTGCTAGTAGATGGCATCGGACTTGCACGACCAGATATATCCAATTCAGCATCACTGCTGTCAGTGTCAGTCTCACCCGCGTCAATGTCGCTGCCACTGGCTTCGTCGTCAAACTCCGAAGAAGACTAACAGAAGTAATCTTCGATTACTTCTCGCACATCCGAACTGTCTCCTATACCACATTTCGCAGCTTCTTTGAGCAACTGCGTTACCTTTGCAGCTCGATCCATCACGATACACGATATGTTATGATTACTCTGCACTCAAAAATTAAATGGCGACGTTGTTTACGGATATCTGGAAAATCGGTCAAGCTGTGACATCGTTTCTAGCGAATCAGGGATTAGCCTGCGGTCACGTGATGGGCGTTGCTAAGCAGATCTAGATGTGTTTACAATACGCACGTCGGAATAACCGGCTATGATTGGCTTACAATAATAGCCTGATAAACGGGGACGACATCTGGAATAAGGAGATCACCGGCTTTCCAATGACGTATGCCATTCAGGGGTGCCACACTAATAGCGAACGCGGCGACTCGTTAAAATCAAGCTACTTTTGTCTTTTTGATCGCCTTTGTTATGCAAAAATAAGACAGGGGTCTTGAATAAAACTACGTAACGATACATTACACAATGTTTTGGAGCTTTACACTTTCCAAAATGAAAGTTTATATATCAAACAGTACATTGCCATCTAAATTCCAAAATCGACGAAGTGACACCCAGCTTCGTGTTTTGGCTGCTAGCGCGAAATGGATAGTTGCGACTTCCGCCTGGTTTTGGAAGAGCGGGTCACATATATATATATATATATATATATATATATATATATATATATATATAGTAAACTTTTATGGTACATGCTGACACATAAAGCATAACAAGTACAACAGACAAAAAGCATGAAATCGGTGTGAAAACAAATTTGCTTGGGAACTAGGAGGCTTATTTTAGAAAGACCTCTGGAATAAAAAGAATTAACACTAAGAGTGACCACTGGGCTGAATTCGGTCTGCTCGATCAGTGCGAAACGGGTTCCGACCGATTTTGGTATCACTCTGTAGTAAACAAATTGAAGTCATTAGTACCTCACGTGGGAACAAATGGTATCATTGGAAAGCTGAATCACTCGTCGTTCTGTCTCATATTTATTCATGAGCATAATCAATGATAGCTAATAATAATCTAGCTTGTAAAACACATCACATACCTGGGTAGTTGGTGCCCACATTTGGCTGATTTTACTACATTCCGCAGGATAAATTTACACTTCCGTTCATAGTTTCTAAATTATATCTTTGGAAAGCTGTTATTGGCCTATTCGGATACATGTGAATGAGTGAGTTGGCTATATGCAATGAATGAGCATCATCGTTACAAACAAGTGTTATCTCGACTGTCTGGGCTTTTTATTTACTAATCAGCCATTTTGTTTTCTCATTTTGTTCTCTGTTCACTTTAGACTGGATTATTTAGTTTTGTCAATATTTCGGCAAATTGCATGACATCATTAGTGAGTCATGTTATACTAGTTCAGACGATTAGAACGATGTTGCGGGCTTTTTTGAGGTAAATATTAGCAAGCCATCATGATTGCCATCACGGTAAACAACGCAGGACCTATGGGCCTGTTTGAATCTGCATAGTCCGGTGTTGGAAAAAAATTCTCAACATTTTTTATTAATTTTTTTGTAGCTAATATGTATGGTTACATTTTTTTAAATGGACATAGGGACATACAGCCACTTTGTAATTATCTGGCAGCAGAGTGAAAAAAAAATTTTTGTTGCTGAAATTCAAATAGTTATATCCCAATAATAAGGTTATATGCAGTAGTTTTTATCATTTTATTATAATGAATCTTTAGCAACAAAATTATACCTAACTAAAATTTGTGCGATAATTATTAGTGACGTTATGATTTTTTTAAAGCAAGATTATCATTGGTCACTCCTAGGGTTATTTGCTTAGTATATTTAGCAGGTTGCCACAGTTAACCACTTAATTATTGTTGATAAAGTGTGTTGGCAGTGATAACTCGTCAAAACTGCAGTGCACGAAGTATCGATGAACAGGATGTTTTGAAAAGGTCTAGCCTGGAGAGGTTGACTAGATACTGATGGTGGGTTTCTGTATTTCCATGATTTTCGTACACACATTCATTTGCCCATAATTTGGTTCCACGAACAAAACATGCTCCAGGTTGCCAGTTATAATTTGCTTCAGTACAATTATATAGGTTATAGTGCACTTCACAATTGTGCAATACAACATTACCCATTTGAGGGATTTTAGAGCATGGTGATGAATGTGGGTTCATCAGGCCTAGTAAATATAAAGAAATATGCAAAATAGATTGATTCTTGGGTGTCTGTTCAAGCACGACCCAACATGCCGTTTTAAGTTTTAAATTTATTATGTCAAAACATTTATGCTTCTGTACATGTGGATGAAAATGGAAATTAAATAATAAACATACCTATTGAGTGGCTTTATGCCTCACTGTCAAACTACCCAAATATAGCATATGGCCATGTGTGTGAGCAGCAAAATTGAAAGTTTTATTTTATGCAGTGAGATAAATAACACAAGTAATTGTCAGTAGCTGAATTAAGTCAGCTCATGAATATATAATTAGGCTGATAGGAATATGTTGATACCAAATTTACTATGCACTTGTCACAAAGCGAACCCCCAAAGAGCATAGTAAAACCATTTCATTGAATGATGATGAAAATCAGACAAATTAGGCCTACCAGAATAATATTTGTGTTTTCTAAAGCGTTACTTGCTCTCAACTTTTAGGGTAGATAGGTCGGAAAGATTTTTGTTATTTTCCTAGTGGAGAATATTTTAGGATAGGGAGGCATTTGACTATATTTCTTTGGTAATTTTTTTGCAAATTGCCAGAGCTTGCTGCCACTCCAACATGATTATGTACAGCGTGATTAGGCACATCATTCTGCTTGGAATATTGTCATGTTTGAAATGTTCCAATATACATCACATTATACAAATACACCAATAAACCTACTTTAATATAATAAATTTTAGCTTAGTGTGTTGATGGGCCGGGTCAAAGGGTAGTACTGTATTATTATTACCCTTTATTGCCGGAAAACCTCGAATTCCCTAGTTATCAACTACGAATAAACTCGGTGTGATTCTTTTTTCAAAATATACACTAACTTGTTAAATTACAATATTTATTATTTTTTCACAACTCACCATTTGTGACCACTCAGAAAGGCTGATATTTTTTAGATCTAGGGATAAGGTTGGGCAGCAACTATTTCTGTTTTTCCTTGTGCTTGGATTTATACAGGGTCACAGATAAATGATGCAGTTTCCTTGTCATATTGTAAGAAATTCTAGGCACAGCTTAAATAAGATTCGGTTGGGTAACTGGAAACATTATTCTGGTACTCCTTACACACCATATATTTTCAGTGCTAGATTCTCATTAGCAGAGTTTTAATCTGCTGATGAATAAAAATAAGGTAGGAAGACGAATTAGTGACTATTAGTGGATGAATGTAATTTTTTGCTACAGAGCAAGTACAAAAATTGGTGCTTTATCATCGGATTAAAAATTTTTACTTATCCTTTTCACACATACCATAGGCATGCATACTCTCGAGTGCCAAATAAACGTATAGGCCAAATAACAATATAGGGTGGCAAATCTGTGAAATTTAGTATAGTGCCGAATAGCAGTATGGGGTGGGTAGCAAAAAAAACAAATAATGGTACAGTGAAAAAGTCACTAGCATATTTGTCTTTTTAGCGCCGAAGGAATTTTTTTTACTCAATGTGAAGCCAAGGCATCCCTAGGCCTAGAAAACTATGCGGATCGCCGTTTTTTTGTTGCCGAATAACCATAACCTTTGTGCGTATTTGCATCACTGCAGATATAGTAAGCTCAATTTAACCAGGGAATTTTCCGTTTTTAAATGGACATTAAAGTTTTATTGAATTGAATACGCAAGCCCGTTTCAGGGGAAACCGCCGCCAGCCGGTTTAGACCGGTTTGAGGCGCAGTGCACGGCAGCCATTTACACATTACGGTCAGTTTACATGGTGATAATGGCGTTTTACCTAATAATATACCATGTCGAGCTTCTGAGAATCAAGGATTCTGACCGATTTATCTAATCATGGAAATCTAATGGTCTAACGCTTCGAGATCAAAATCTAGTATCCTCGGAAACGCAGCATCCTGCTAAATTCACGACTGTCGCTTGAAAGAATGAAAACATCAGAGGAAGCCGCATGCAGCTCCAGTTGGGAGCAAGTGATTTTAGCACGAGCGGTAAACTGCTTCATGGATGATTGATTAGCACTAGCAATAGGGAGTGAGAGTGCTACCAATAGGGAGTGAGAGCGATTGCTCTCCTAAAAAATTATACTCTGCATAATTTGCCATGATTATAGGCTGACATAAATGTTTAAATTTAATAATAGTATAGTGCCAGATAAATACGCGTATAGGGACGCTTATTCGGCACTCGTCCATGCTTAGTTCGTGCATGAGACTAAGATTTATCATTCACAGGGTTAATTTCATCTCTTGAAGGCTACAATATAAATTGAGACAGCAGATTCAAGGGGGGGATAGACCAATGCTTTTGATTTTTTGCATTTGATACCACTCTGCCCTTGCTGGCTGTTGAAACAGCTCTGTCTCATAATTGAAGCCCTTCATTCAGGAATGCCTTGCTCAACAAAGAGCTGGATGACCTCGACTAGTAATAACAGCAACTGTATGTTCAGTGTGCAATATGAGAAGTTCATGACTTGGTAAACGGTAAACAATATGCTATGTTGAAATGAGGCCAGTATACCACATCCATGCTGGCAAAGCAGGCCAAACATTAGCAATTAGTTTGTTGGTTACAGCATATTGAGGTCATTTGTTTTTCACTTTGTAATATTGGCTATCTAGATGTTTTGGCTGTGGATGGATTTGACTGTTATAGCAACCAATTAGTTATTGAAAGATGACTACTCTGGTTAAATGATCAGGTTAAATATGTGTATACAAAGGTTTTTACAACCTATGTGTGGCATTGTTCAATTAGGGTCATCAGCATGTTGTAAGTTGTATATACTTTACCTTCTGTGAGAGGATGAGGCTTCCTGCTGAAATCGTGATGGTAAAACTGGTAGGAAGACTCATCATGTAGACTATATGACATCCCACCTAGGGTGTCTAAGAATGGGTGAATACTGCCATTCCAAAACTGTTTGTGAACACTTGACAGATTGGCTGCCGTAGCACATCCAATGTTGGCCGTTGTATTCAGTAAGAAACCCAACAGTGCAAAGTATCTGTATAAATGTTACATGAATTTAGTTTATTTAATGCAAGTATATCTTGTACGAGTTCCCAGTTTTGAGTTTTATTTGTTGCAGGTTCATGCTATACCACTACGATCAAGCTGGGTGATGACATGTTCATATGCACCATCAGGGTCTTATGTGGCGTGTGGTGGCCTCGACAACATATGTTCCATCTACAGCTTAAAGACACGGGAAGGCAGTGTCCGAGTTAGCAGAGAACTACCAGGACACACCGGTTATCTGTCATGCTGTCGATTCCTCGATGATAATCAGATTGTAACAAGTTCCGGTGATATGACTTGGTAAGTTGAAATACAGTCATTCCAGTACACTGAAAACATTGCATCAAATATGCAACAACATTAGTATGAGAGAACAGTGTTCGATCTGAGACTAAACTAGTTATGAGAAATGTTAGCTTTGCAAATTCATTATTTAAAATGATAAAATGTGACTTCAGTTTGGAATGAGTTCTTTTTCTAAAAGCATTTTCTATTACAGATTACTGTCTCACAGTTTACTCATTGTTAACCAGTCCAACCTAGGCATGTCAGTAGGGCACAAATGTGTAGTGTTGCTCCTGTGAAAAACTAAACATGTTCTTATACATATATCAGTATGTTTATTAATGCTTCGTAGCATAAGGTGATTTTGGTATTGAATTATTCCAATATTTTTATTGTGGCCATATGGCTCGGTTTACAACACTAACTGTTGTTCTAATTTGTAATAATTTAGATGCAAACATTAAAGCAGTAAATTGTTAGACATTTTTCATTTGATTTCTTCTGTTGCACCGTAGTGGTCCCCTTCTATTTCAAAATCTTGCAAGAAGAATTGCTAGTAAACGAGTCCGTACATTGGGTTAGTCAGTAAGCGTTTAGCAGTTTTACGATGTCTGCCAGAATTCCTTTCTTGTAACAAAACCGCACATGAAAAAAGTTGACATAACTGGTAAATACAAGAGCAGTTTGACTTATTGTCTTGTTTATTGCATATTAGCTGCATATAGCCTCGTTGGAACATTGACCTTACTGAGGCATTTCATATTAAAACACCATAAAGCACGTTTGTGAGATTGGCATTTATTGATAGCTGATCAATGGACTGATATATATGTATATATATATATATATATATATATGTATATATATATATATATATAGCCATGTTCTTTACATATATGTGGATTTTCTACTGTTTTCATCTAAGGTGGCTGCAACATATAACCATGGATGTCCTTACTTACTTGCAGTGCATTGTGGGATATAGAGACAGGCCAACAGACAACGTCATTCACAGGTCACACAGGCGATGTGATGAGTCTCTCTCTCTCACCAGACATGCGTCTTTTTGTCTCTGGAGCCTGCGATGCTTCAGCAAAGGTATGTTGATACAAAAACGTATATCTGTATGAAATACTATAAAGGAACTTTTATCAAGTATTCCACAAATGTGCAAGCTATTAAACCTGGTCTGTTGTATGTTTTTAGCTTTGGGACATCCGAGATGGCATGTGCAAACAGACCTTCTCAGGCCATGAGTCAGATATTAATGCAATTACGGTAAGTAGACTAAAATAATGTTTTGTTACTGTTGTGATGTGACTGTGAACACCTCTCGTGTTTTCTTATCTGTAACCAATAAACACTCCTCGGTTAAATGTGACAGTTAAATTACATTTTGATAAATTATTATTAATTTTAATAAAACTAAACTTTTTTAGACAAGCCATAGTTTGATAAAACTAAATCCAGCAAATGTTTTATTTATTTAGCATATCATTTCTTAATAAAAGCGTTTATTATGCTACCTCAATGGTGCGTAATTGGTGCAGCACAGTCAGTTGACGTGGCTATGTGTGAATAGATTGGTTGCCAAGACGCAGCAGACCCACAATTGCATAGACAAATACACCTATTAGCTTGATCAAATAAAACTACCAGCAGATTCAAGTTTACAATTAAAACACTCCTAGTACGTTTTTTAATTAAGAGATAATTGTGTTGGCAGAAATTTAAATAATGTTGACAAACTTTGCTTCAAAGCATTAACATCATCATAGCATCGTGTATCTGGGTGAAGTAATGCATTGTGGGATTGAAAGTATTTCTGCAGTTTCTGAGCACATGCTCATTTGCATGCCGATACAGATTGAATGTCAAATAAGGCAACACCCAAACACCTGACTACTCATTTGCCCATTAGGATGTGCCCACCATGCAAATGCCAAATGAGGAAGTCTTAGCTTAAACTCGACAAAAGCAGTGCCTTAATAAAATTGGAAATTTTTACCCTGCACTACAGTTGCAGAACCAACGAACTAACCCAACTGCTAGATGGAAGAACAGTGAATCGCATGGCACCAAACACCATGGCACCAGACAAAGTTAACGCTGCCTAGTCGATGTGTAAAAGACGTTTTTCAAAAGCTTTACAATGAAACCACACATTTTTTACACGATATTTACATGAAATCTGGAAAAAATCAATGTCTTGGTAGTGAAAACATCTCGACTAGTGAAATATAGAAAAAAATCCTTAAAAATAATATACAATAACTTTTGATCTACCGTGTCCGCTATGGTTTGATACTAGTACTTCTGTTGGAGTATAATAAGTACCATATTGTTTCCTATAGAAGCACACTGCTTAATAGAAGCCCACCCCCTTTTTCAGAAGTAAAACCACGTGCAAATAAAAATAAGATTTTCAGGAGTGGCGGTATCCTGTTACCTCTGCATCAGAACCAATCAATAAAGTGTTCAACTATGTCAATTGTAGTTGTCCTTTTTGAAATTAACAATAACTATAGTGGGTGAATCAACAGAAAGTTAATTCCAACTGAAAGAAGTATGCTTGTTTGCATGCTTAACATGAACATGTTAAAAGTCCACATCTATCAATTCAGTCCTAATAAACTGAAGATTTAAAGGCCATTCAGGAAACATGATATCGGGCCTATCACAGAACCACGCCAGTCCACACTAATGATCCAGAATACTTGGAGAGCAGTCATGATCCTCGATGTTGCTGTCCAACTTGGCTGCAGAGTCCTCGGTCAGAATCTTCACAGAGGGTCGCGTTGTCCAAAGCAGATTCAACACTGCTTACTGCAGGCTTACATTAACTTTGTTTAGCGTCTTCAAAAACATTTAAAGTACATGTAGATTTGACATAATACATTACACAAAACTAGCGCTACTTATGAAATAAATCAGTGATCAAAGACATGGTTCCCGAGTCATTCCCTAGATGCACTCTGTATTCTTCGCATAGTTCACAGTGGTGCCACACTGCAGATTAGCTCTGATTTAGAGGCTGATTTCACACATAGCGGCAGATCATGATTCAGGCACGTTTGAGAACTAATAGACGCACACCCAAGCCTTCACACCCAAGCCTTCACACTGTGCATCTATAAGGAACAATACACTAGTAGTCCTGCTCTTGTCATTAAGTTGATTTAGGGGAAGGCTTTTCAGAATGTTTTGCTTTCTGTAGGTTTTCCCGAATGGTTTTGCGTTTGCGACCGGCTCAGACGACGCCACCTGTCGGCTGTTTGACCTGCGCGCTGACCAGGAGATCGGCATGTACTCGCACGACAACATCATCTGTGGTATAACGTCGGTGGCCTTCTCAAAAAGTGGCCGTCTGCTTCTTGGTGGCTACGACGACTTCAACTGCAACATTTGGGACACTCTAAAACAGGACCGTGCTGGTAGGTGTTGCTTCCTCCAAGTTGTTATGTACCATATTCAACATATCAAGTGTATATTATACTTGAAAAACAGGTGAATGATACCACTACTGCTCCTTTAGTCAACATTTTGAATGAATGCATTGGGAAGAAGTTTACTTACCACCTTTTGGATAAGTGGGGGATAATTCCTATAAAAGTTTGGCTACCAAGTGTTGCACATCGAACAATGAGAAGATAGTGTTTTACCAGTGATTGTAGTTGCTGACACCTGATGTTTGATCTGTAGGTGTTCTGGCTGGCCATGACAACCGAGTGAGTTGCCTCGGAGTGACAGAGGACGGGATGGCCGTTGCAACGGGATCATGGGACAGCTTCCTGAAGATCTGGAACTAGACAGTGCACAGTCGATGGGTGTTGTTAGTGCAGTGAAACGAGGGGGGACAGGACAGCCGAGACCCTCGTGTCTGGCCTTCACGTGCTTGCGTAGCTTGTCAAGAGACAACGTCGTGTGACCTGTGTCTTGCCTGTGCTGGGTGGGGACTGCCACCCCAGTGAACACTGTTGTCACCGCCACCGCTCTCATCCAGCTCCACAGTAACAAGACTGTCATGCATGTACTGTGGACCGAGTTAAAGATCGTTATTATTATTTCTATCGACATATATGTTCTGATGTCTCATCATTGATATATGTCTCCGCCATTGCCGCAGCCGTGGATAATGGATCAGTGAATGCCGTCGTTATGTCTGTCACGCTGGTGAGCATAAACTACTGTGCATATCTCTGCGTTGACAAGCTGTGCACGCAGCAATACCAACAACCACAACAATTCTCCCCCTATTCTAGTCAATCAGGCGACAGCAGCAGGACTTCCATCCGTCTTGCGTCTCGCTGCTAGCAACATGCTTCCGTTGGCTGTCGCGGCATTGTGTGCAGTAGCATGCATGTTGTGTCGTGCGGGATCATTCACGCCAAGCGCCATTGCAAGCATGGCTGCCTCTTACACCCAGGTCAGACTCAACCTTCACGCACTTTATAGTCAAGTTGTCATTAGAACGATTAGTGTTTAGTTGTTATTGCTGCCAAAGGCTGATTGGGGGACCATTTTGCATGTCTTGCAGTGTGGGTCGACCATGTGTGTGTGTTTGTCACCGTGAATGCACATTCATGTCAAAACTAGTGCATCTAGTGACACACGGTTGCAGGGTAACTGACGCCCGTGACACAGTCGGCTCGGTAACTGCACGAGCTGTGTTAAGCACGATGCTATGTTGGTGTTGTTCATTTGGTTTTTAACAATTGCAAACTGTTGCATAGGCTCCGTTCAGTGACTGTATCTCTGCCTTTGCATTAATTAAACTGGCACAGCCTGGTGTTGGCGAGGTTCTCTTGCCGTCAGTTCGACTACTGTTTACCCGTGTTTATGATGTGTCCTGTTGGGTCGTCAAACTACTGTCTCCACACTAACTCCTGGACACAGCCTGGACGAAACAGGTGGTCAGTTGACGTAAACAAGTGGTGGGTTGTTCATTGGGGCTGTCCAAACTGGTGATTAGTGTGAAGGAACTATGTTTATGGTTGTATCGGCTTGTTTTACATGACACTCGAATATTCTGTAGGCGTAGTGGTGTGTTTCGGTGACCACTATCTTTGTGGTGGTTATTTCTGCACGCAAATATGATAAACCGGGCAGACCTGTGCAACGTGCACGAATATATATATACACACTTGGAGGGGTGGGGCTAGAGATAAATCGATACATTATTTATTTGAACAGCTATATATGTGATTTGATATATATTAACTATTTCATACTTGTACACTTATTTTTACATAGTGTAAATTCGTCTTAGCTAGTTGTGTAATGTCATTTCTGTTTAGTCGGACAGAGGATTACAATGATGATAACTTGTTGGCTATGACTCACTGATGTATCGTGTTAATGCTTTGTAGTGCGGCAGTCCAAAATCTTTCAGTGATAATGTTAGTGGTCATGCCCTGAGCACATGCATTGTCTGTAACATTGTGATATACGGTGGATGATGAAGGTATGTGAACGGCCACAGTGACTCCCTGATCTGCTTCATTGCAGCTGGGTCAGGCCAAGTCTTCCCGGTTGTAGGGACGTGGCTGCAGTAACAACTGCCAAGTTGTTACTGAGCCATTCCCTGGGGGGACTGGGTATGCCATGCCTACTACCGTTGTTCCTGGGGGACTGGGCGTTGTCCCAGGGAGACATGCAGTGCCTACTGCTACCGTTGTCATGTGTCTGTGTTGGTGTGTCCACAACGAACACGGACTGTCCGCCATGCATGCTGGCACTGTTTGTGTTCATAGCTAGATGTTTAGATAGCTCACTACAGGTATATGTGCTGCATGTTGCTATTATGCTATTATGATACTGCGCTCCTGATATAAACTAATTGAGAAAAAATAAAAAAATGTGTAGTGTTAACGAAGCCCGGGCTGCCTCCATGTCGGTCGATAGCCAGGTGTGTGTGTGTGTTTTATGTCTACTTGACGTGTGCAACTGCACCTTTCCGTGATGGCTTTGTTGTTATAAAGATATTGTCAGTTGTTAGCCTTCAAATATTTGTGCAGTGCTTAAGAATCATGTTTGTAATGACACCCTAGTCAGATTTGACATGTGCGAAAATGTGTATGCCAAGGTTGGTTGGCTGTTCTCCAGCGCTTTGTGTGAGGCGGTTACAACACAAAGTGCAAGTGTCGGAGTAATAGTGACATCAATCCACAGAACAGCCACCCCTTAGATGGACTTTTGCCACAAAGTGTCTTAGCAGTTTCTTACTGATTACTACGTAAGTGATGAAGAAACTGTAGGTTGGTGGTGTGATGCATGGTCAGCGATCAGCCAACGCCACCACATTCACAGTCAGCTGCCATGGCCACATGAACCAGTGGAAGGAGTGACTAATTGTGTCATTATTTGAACCATTATAGCCACCCCCGTTACAGTCATCGTGCATTTACAGGTCTTGTCTGCACACGGGTGCATGTTATGGCTCGGTTGTCGATGTTTAATAGCAACATCAAAATATGAACCAGGCGGGGGGGCCACCCCATCTTGTGCACGTTGCCTGCAGTTGTGCCCCCTTGAAGGTAGTCATAGCTTTCCTCTCGCAGTCAACAGATAATCCTTGCAGATAGTTGTGTAAATCACCTGTCACATTGTATTTATGTGTTAGCACGGTGCAGACTGCACCGTCAAGCGGCGCCAACTGCACCACTACACAACCGGCCCGCCTGGCTTCTGTGCAACACAGACTTGTTTCATTATTGTCTAATACAGTTACGAGATGTTGTGCGTTTGTGTGTGTGCATGTGTGCGTATCGGACTAGCCTGGCACTGCGACCGTGTATCGATCAGTACATGTACAGTGTAATTTTTGTCCAATAAAGGTGTTTGTCTTATACTCATCTGTGCTATGTTTTCTTGCAGCTTTACAGTATTAGATAGCACAGTGTTAGATAGCACTACATGAGTTCCACCTTCATTTCTAAAGGAAACAAAACAAACAGCAAACCGGATTTCAACTTTATTAAAAAAAAATTTCTACATGAGCCAAAACGATAAGCAACTACTGTTTTATATTAGCATTTAGAAAATTTATAATTTTACCAACAGGGTTGGGTTCAATTACAGAAATAAAATTTTATTGCATTGCACTTCTTTTATACCTCGTACAGCTGTCAGTTAAAACATTGCACTTCTTTTATACCTCGTACAGCTGCCAGTTAAAACATTGCACTTCTTTTATACCTCATACAGCTGCCAGTTAAAACATTGCACTTCTTTTATACCTCGTACAGCTGTCAGTTAAAACATTGCACTTCTTTTATACCTCGTACAGCTGTCAGTTAAAACATTGCACTTCTTTTATACCTCGTACAGCTGTCAGTTAAAACATTTATAAACATTAATGGACATGCATGTCACACTGCATTTTGTATATAAGTAAACATGGTTTACAGTATAAAAAGTAGTTTGATTTAAATCTTCTGGGGTATCAAACGGATTTATATAGCCTGAAACTGCCATGTAACACAATGACACTGATAGCACAATCTAGTAAAAATTCAACAGTAACTGTACCCAACCCTATGTTAACTAACAATACACATGATTTCAGTTTCCTCTGTATGACAGCTCACCCCACCCCTCGACCTGTGAACACATTGGTGGTTTCCATCAACACCACCCCTTATTTACCCCATTCCTTCCCCTGACACTAGCACAATCTGCTGACTAAGCTTTTACGTGATCTTCTACACACATAAAATATTAATGGGCAGTCCATGATAATTCAAATGTCAGCAGTATCGTGGCTGAGACAGCCGTGTCTACAACCTTCACTTCTGCAGTATAAAAACATTAAACACAGACATGGAGCACAACATCTCAATTGGAGGACAACCACAATAATTATGTCCAGCATACATGCTGTTGCTGTCCAAGCACAAGTGTTATTGCTGTTCTTTGTTCTGGCCGCCACAACCGGCTCTGGGCGACCGTTGTCAACGAATGTCAACACCCATCATCGGCTGTGATTACAGGAAAGAAATAGAGTGGAAGTCTGAGCAAGTGTCTCGCTTCTGGCTTCTGCAACTTATTGTTGTCTTCGTAACGCTGGCTGCGAGACAGCTTGTGGGGCACCACGTTGTTGACCTGAAACAACACAATAAACATGCTACTTTAACTTGTGGGACACCACGTTGTTGACCTGAAACAACACAATAAACATGCTACTTTAACTTGTGGGACACCACGTTGTTGACCTGAAACAACACAATAAACATGCTACTTTAACTTGTGGGACACCACGTTGTTGACCCGAGACAACACAATAAACATGCTACTTTAACTTGTGGGACACCATGTTGTTCTCCTGAAACAACACAATAAACATGCTACTTTAACTTGTGGGACACCATGTTGTTGACCTGAAACAACACAATAAACATGCTACTTTAACTTGTGGGACACCATGTTGTTGACCTGAAACAACACAATAAACATGCTACTTTAACTTGTGGGACACCATGTTGTTGACCTGAAACAACACAATAAACATGCTACTTTAACTTGTGGGACACCATGTTGTTCTCCTGAAACAACACAATAAATACGCTATTTAACTTTTGGGACACCATGTTGTTGACCCAAAACAACACAATAAACATGCCACTTTAACTTGTGGGACACCACGTTGTTGACCCGAGACAACACAATAAACATGCCACTTTAACTTTTACTGTTTGGATCTCTGCGAGTTGTGATTTTGAAATCATACACGTGGTCTACTCTGTGACCACCTCAAAGACCTGGTGGTACTGACCTGGCTGCGAGGGGAAGCCGACCAGGAAGTCGGCATGGGTGGGACAATCCGCAACATCCATGTTGGCAAGATCTGAAGCAAAACCATCGAGATGTTTATTGTGTTACAGTGGTTCCCTCAGATATAATATGATCAATAATTTGCAACTGCTAACAATGAAGTTTATCTTACAGATCTGGAATGTTTGTGATCAACCTGCTTCAAATAACCTGCATAATAAGGTAGTTTAACACAAACTCTTCCTCCTCAATTCATTTAGCCCATGGCAAATCTTCATTTAGCCCATTGGTTTGATTTTTCACGAAACAATTCTAAAATGAGAAAAGCAAAAATTTAATTGTGGCAGCAGAGCCAGAGGCAGTTTTAATGCCTGCATCTTATTCAGTGCATTTATTAACGCAATCGGCCATAAACTGCAATGTGCCAGTGGGTTTCCCAGGTCTTTATAGCAGGATCAGTACTATAATGAGAATATGCTGATACTCACCAAATTAACTGTCTCCTCCATGGTCAGTAACTTGAGCCAGCCTAGCCTAGATTAACCAGGCTCCGTGATCTCATGCTGTCGTCTCAATGAATTCATGTAGCCAGGCGAGTTTCATGATAGACAATTTAAGAACAAAAAGTGCTGTCATACTGTGGCCAGTATTGACATCAGTTCACCAAGATTAAGATGTTTTCTCTAGAAACATATCTTTTAAAGCCTACCAACACAATCTACAACTAGGCCTCATATGTGGACATTTCCACATACATAATACATGGGTGACATCAAGTTGAAAAATAAAGTTGATGGTGTTTCATTCATCTCCTCAGATAATAAAATTATGCTCCATAGTCACCAGTGATGGTATTTCCAGTGATTATCAATGCACACGTTTCATACAATCCAACTGCGTGGGTTTATTGCCATAATATTGGCTGTCCACTACACGCCTCAGAACATTTGGAGACCTACCAGGGTAGCCTTCTCCAAAGCGGCACCTGTGGCATAGAACAGTCTCCCTCAGTCTGTCAAACAATGTAACACTGTTGCTTCTTTTAGGACAGCACTAAAGGCACATCTTTTTAATCGAGGAAATACATTGAGAAAGAAAGTTTATTATTATAAATCTTTTATTCATTGCAATATGTATATATGACTACTCTACCTTTTCTTTTTTCAACACCTAAAGTTGTCGTTTCAAATGACTTTGTCTGTTGCGATGAAACAGTCAGTTGACCTTCAAAGACTTTTAATGGGTTCCAATGTCAAACTATCCATTGATTGTCACTTGTCGTTCCTCAGCAGCCACACTGCCCGTTAGTGGATACTGTGCTACTTCTTCATCATACGGCTGGTAGTAGAGCAGTGGTCCGTGGAATGTTGTCAATGCGTGGATACTCCACCGTGGCTGGAGCTACATATAGAAATATACTGTTGAAAGAATCATCATCATCACCACCACAACACTGCAGACACCTATCTTGTACACACAATCACTCACCTTGCACTGTCAGAGTCACTCACCTTGCACTGTCAGAGTCACTCACATTACACTGTCAGAGTCACTCATGTTGCACTGTCACACAGTCATTCACCTTGCACTATCACAGTAACTCACTCTGCACTTGTCACACAACCTCACACCTTGCACTTGTCACACAGTCACTCACCTTGCACAGTCACACACAGCCACACACCTTGCACTGTCGCACAGTCACTTGTCTTGCACTGTCACACATTCACTCACATTGCATTGTCACACAGTCACTCACGCTGCACTGTCACAGTCACTCACCTTGCACTGTCACACAGTCACTCACCTTGCACTGTCACAATCACTCACCTTACACTGTCACATAGTCATTCACCTTGCACTGTCACAGTAACTCACTTTGCACTTTTCACACAATCTCACACCTTCCACTTGTCACACAGTCACTCACCTTGCACTGTCACACAGTCACATGTCTTGCACTGTCACACATTCACTCACATTGCATTGTCACACAGTCACTCACGCTGTACCGTCACAGTCACTCACCTTGCACTGTCACACAATCATTCACCTTGCACTGTCACACAATCATTCACCTTGCACTGTCACACAATCATTCACCTTGCACTGTCACACAGTCAGTCACCTTGCACTGTCACACAATCATTCACCTTGCACTGTCACACAATCACTCACCTTGCACTGTCACACAATCATTCACCTTGCACTGTCACAATCATTCACCTTGCACTGTCACACAGTCAGTCACCTTGCACTGTCACACAATCATTCACCTTGCACTGTCACACAATCATTCACCTTGCTCTGTCACACAGTCAGTCACCTTGCACTGTCACACAATCATTCACCTTGCACTGTCACACAATCATTCACCTTGCACTGTCACACAGTCAGTCACCTTGCACTGTCACACAATCATTCACCTTGCACTGTCACACAATCATTCACCTTGCATTATCACACAATCATTCACCTTGCACTGTCACACAATCATTCACCTTGCACTGTCACACAGTCAGTCACCTTGCACTGTCACACAGTCACTCACCTTGCACTGTCACTGTGGCCCAGTCTGAGGAGTCACTCTGTCCAATCCAGTTCCCTGCCGTACAGCTGAACTTGCCAGATTCGTCCACTCTTGAAGGTGTCAGCCTCAGCACTCCTGTTGTTTTGTTCCTGCTGAAGTCACTGTTCTGTTTGCGCCAGGTGAACCAGGAAGCTGCTGGGTTGCCAGGCTCAGTTGGGGCATGGCAGGTTAATGACACTTGTCCTCCTACAGCCACAGTCACACTTGTTGGGTCAGTTGTTGCTTAACCATAGGGTTTATCTGAAGTTCACAAAATGCAAATGTTACTGTATATCTTAAGTATGGGCTTGAACACTCATAAACTGATTTTGCAGAAGTGAAGCAGTACATCTATGCTTATGAATGTGTGCCAAGTAAAATCTGTAATAGGCTTGAATACAGTGTTGAACTAACTTGATCTCCATATCGCAGATAAACTTAAGTGACACCTTATAAGTTTTATATTTTTGCATCAATTTGATCATGTGTCTGCTTAGCTAGTCTAAGTTAGTATGTACATATGTATTCTTGATAACTACTTCCAATAACACTGCAATGTAAAAAAAAGTTTTATTTAATGACATATAGGAGTGCAGTGCATAGTTTGTGTATATTTAAATTAATTACTTGCAAGAATAGTAATAATTATCAAAGTATACATAGTCTATGACAATTTATAATACATGATTTATTATTTAAGTCTTGTGCATGTTCTTCATAAAATATCATTGACACTGGGTTAATTAATCGTCAAACCACTTTTAACTTGTAGCAGATTATGCATATGTTTTAATTTAACAGTTACACATCAATACATTTTCACTACAATAAAAATAAATATCCATTGGCACAGTTGCTACTTCAGATACACAACCTGGTGAACTAAAAGTTTGTAATTTCATGTTCCTTTGCTATGTTCAGTTTTATACTTCTTTGTAATATTCGACTTTATGGTTGCAAACCAAACACATTTATAATTATATGTTGCAATCAATTACAAATATTGGTGAATATATTTGATATAGTTTCATGTATTTCTAATTGCAAAATCCATTAGAACATCTGCAGTACAGTTTAAATTTAGGATGAAACTTTGCTGCAAGGAATGGGTGATATAACACAGTTTATTAAGTGGTAATTTAATAACAGTATTCAACTATGAAGCACAATATCAAACCACCTAAATAACCCTAATTTCTTCAGGATATTGAAATTCGGAACACGTGAGAGCAATGTATTATGCAGTATCAATGTAGCAATACAAAGGTAGTATACAATACATGCGTTCATTGTTTAAATAATTTTATGTTATGAAGACAAATAACATAAATTAGGATGATTAATTTTTAGTATAAAACAGTATGTCTAGTTTTACCATACTGGTTAAAAAGTATTCAACTAAGATGAGTTTTCATAAATGGTAAAGTGCTTGCTTTCAACTTGTGTTCTTAATCTACCCATTCAACTGATTGAACAATAGTTGACACCAATGTGAGATTCATTTTCAACAGCTGAAGTTCAACTGAACTTTTTTTGTGTTTGTTGCCATACACAAAATATCATGAACTTCCATTAATGATTGAGGAGAAATGTGACTTCATGAACTACAACTACGTGACTGAAAATATAAAATTAGAGTTCTTTAAACCATTTTTTTAATATGATAATTTAATTTTAGGTAGTTGATTTCAGTTTTTCTTAAGCATTAACTAATGAATTTGGTTTTATGGTTCCATAAATCGGTGTGCTACTTTTAACTGCCAAAAATTCATGAAAGCAACTTTAATCAACCATCCAATCAAATGAAATCATAAAATTTATAAGGCGCCCCTCCATCAGTCGCTACTCAAGGTGCCGTACATAATGTCTTGATAATATCTTATCTCTTGAAGTACTTGGATTAAGTAGCTCAATGGGGATAGGTTTTCATGAAGGTAGTTTGTCAACAACAACAACAAATAAGAGTTATTGTGTGAAGTGACATTGCGTCATCAGCTGCTTTTTAAGTAATACTTGCTTTGCCATGTCTTAGACTAAGAACATGATGCCTATGACTAATATGAGGTGTACAAGTCAATTATTTTAATTCATATGTAAGAATAAGAATGATAAACATGTCTACAGTTTATATGGTGGACTTTCATTGGGATTATTGGCTGCAGTTTCAATATGGAAACAAATTTTAGGAATGTATTCATTTTTTGTATCAATCACAATCACTCAACAACACTATTTTTATCAAGATAACATGACACATTAATTAGGTCAATGTGATAGAATTAAGAAGGGTGAGGATGCTGATTCTGTTCTCCATTAAGAAGCTTTCAACAAATAGAGTAACACTAGCTTCTCCACAACAAAAATTATGTTCCAAAGATCAATGAATGATTCAGTAATGGGAACCATTCAGTGGTTGTCAGGTCTTTGAATTCTCCATCAAACAAACAAAAAAATGCACATTTTGACAAGACATTCAGTAACTTGCAGCAGTAGTTTACAAAAATAAGAGCAGAACACAGATAAACCATAATGTAATTGAGAATTTAGTTCATCTTAACCAACCTACTTACACCAGTGTCTTGTCCCACATCATTGTTCAGTTGACACGTGTACTGTCCTGCATCTGTCCTCATGGTCTGCTTGAGTGTCAGTGATGGAGTCTGAACACCTCCAGTGTACTTGGTGTCAGTGGTTACTCTGATGACCTCTTGACCTTTCTTCCATGTGACATTGTTCACTGCTGGTCTTGCCCCTTGTGACTGACATGCGATGGTCACCGACTGTCCTTCTACCACTGGATCTGGTGTCATGACTGACATGGTTGGTTTATCTACAATAATTGTACAACTATGTCAACATACAAGCAAAGACTCTCTTCCTTATTATAAACACCTCCACATGATTGTGAGCAAACAGGCATTACACAATTATAAAGAGGCACTTAATACAGCTACAACTAAAATTAGAAAATTCCAAAGAAGCTATTAGCAAAAATTACAAAAAGTAAACAGAAAGTACACGATGGTACTGATAATGAACTGATATCCTCTCTAATAAACAAACCACATTTTTTAAAAAGGAAACAGAAAGTATATGATGGTGTTGGACCACTAGAAGACAGTGATGGAAATAGAATATCAGAGGTTGCTTAATGACAGAACTACTTCAATTCTGTGTTTATCAGAGAGGATATAAGTTCATTATCAGTACCAGGTAAAAAAATTTGGGAGGCTAAATCCACTATTAAGGGCAGTTCATTTTAAAATTAGCATTCCACTTGCAAAAGTGTTTAACTTGTCATTGAAAGAGAGGGTGGTTCCTTTTGAATGGAAAGAAAGAAATATTACACCATTATTTGAGAAATAGGTAAGAGAATTACAGACAGCTTAACATTAGTGATTTGTAAATTATTAGAAAGGATAATATAAGATCACACAGTGCACTCCATTAGGGATGATGCGGGATCATCAGTAGATATTATCTACTTAGATTTTCTTGAAGTTTTTGATAGTGTCACATCAAAGATTGCTACTTAAGATGAAACAAAAGTCATGGTTTTGGGGCTATGCACTTTAGAGATAATAAAAGCTAACCAATGTGCAACTAAAATCAAGACTAGCACGCCGGTGGTTTATTCAGAATGTGTTCTTAAAGTTGGAGATTCCGGTCATATCTCTGGTTGACTGAAGACTGACATGTTAACCAGTGTTTGCTGATAAGCATATGTGCAGTTCAATGAAATGGGCATAACCTAGCCTACAAGTGACATATTAACGGACGCCGGCATACACAAAACCAACACAAAGTCTTAAACAAACATTCTATTTTGCCAGAAAGAGGACTAATTTAGTAAAAACAGGCCAAAATATGTTACATCAGTTGAGCTTTGATACAATTAGCATGGTCATATCCTATTGGCAAGTATAGTAATTGGTGTATACAAATAGATTTTCGTTTGGCAAACAAATATTGCCAGAATACAATGCTTGTGACATAGGGTTATCTAACAGTATGGCGCGGCCCATGAAATTAAGATGTGTGTTCAACAAGGTTTTCCTAGTAAACCACTGGCATGATATTTTTAATTGTAGTTATAAATGGTTATGTTTTAGTAACTCTTATAGGTGCATAGACCGAATTGTACAGGGATTGTCAATTGTATAGGGACTGTATACTGAACTGGATAGAAAATAGTTGACTGAGAGAAGTAGTTGATCGGGAGGTTTCAAATTGAAAATCAGTTTTGACTTCAAGGATCAGTATATCAATGACTTGGGAGATCATATAAAAAGCAAGGTTATGCAATTATGCAAGGATGTAACAGCTCATAGAGAGGTCACCCAATTGTAATTTATTTTAGGACACTGGGTCATTTAATCTTTTTAAATTGATGTAAACAGATGCACAATATTCTACTTGCAGTTAGTTCACCAGCAGATGAAATGTTGCACTGAAGTCTCCCATTCCAGCATCGTTTTCTGCAGCACAAGAGTAGTGACCATCGTCCGGAGTGTGGTCAAGGGAACGTATTGTCAAGTCTATGTCACTGAGTTGGTAGCGACTAGAAGTAGAGATCACTGTGCTTCCTTTCTTCCATGTCACTAGTTTGACGACAATTTGCGGTCTGCCATCTGTGACACTACAGGTCAGTGTTACTGAACTTCCTTCTGTTGGCTTCCCAGTACTTAAGTGTGTCACAGCTGTATTTGGCAGGTCTGAAATGTCAAATATGACAGTTGCAAAGTTAACATGAAGGAAGTGTCATTTACAAAAAGGAAAGTGTGATTCCTGATCAAAACTATGTCATTTAAAACTCACAGTCAAACAAATGTAAGGAAGAAATGCCAAGGCCCAAACTTTGAGCAGATTAACACAAGTGAACAAATTGGCACAGATTTTCTAACTGAATAACTTCATGTTACAAATGAACCTGTGGAAGACTTGTCACAACAAACTACAGCCAGGAGCTGCATATAAGGCAGTTGTTGTAACAAATAAACAGCTCACGATATTCTGGGTTTAATAATGCTACAATGGCCTCCCTGATCAATGATCCCCTCGTTTCCCATCCACTTTTTCAATGACAGATTACATCTACTGCATAAATGACACCTCATCAATGACCGCCCTAAAACATGACTAATTGTCGGGTCAATTTGAATTTTATTAATATTTTTTGTGAAGTTTCACAATATGTTATTATTATACAAAGAAAATATCTTAAGGTATGACAAAAAAATGTAGGCATTGTAGGAATGTGATCATGAATGAGTGAATGAAAAAAATACAAAATGGCCCCAGTTCAGGGAATTGAATGCTGTAATTGAGAAAATTGGCCTCGACTGAAGATGTACACACATTGCCTTTACTGAGTGACCACTTCACTACTGCACAGCAACATTATATATTATAATGGTGAAGCAATTCATCAAAATAACTACCATTATTGCAGTAATTTGTTATACCAAATGCTGCCTTAGGCTGCAGCATCCTTATGTAATAATAGTTATGGATAATAGTTATGGAGACAACTGCTGATGCATGTTTACAGTCCCATACATCTAAGTGGTCAAACCTCTGTTTACTGAGTACTGATCACCCCTCTTTTATGAACATTACCTCTCTATACGAGGTTGTTGGAGGCTGGAAGAAATATGTCATGGCTTCACCTGTAAAAGTCAGTATAAGTCACTCATATAATTGATACTCACAATTTACACTGATGGTTTTATGTGCAGTGCCCCAGACAACATCTTTGTGTCCAGCCAATGGCTTCCTTGTCCACTTGCCATCTGGGCCTTTGGCTTGGATGGCAATCTTGTTATATCTTGTTAAATTCCATACATATTCAAACGCCAGCTCAGTACCGATTTATGCAATCACCTATACTTTATGAATGTATGAACATTAGAAATAATAGAACCAGGTTCATGTAATGTAATCAGTTGTGACACAGTTGGTGGCAGTGTTTCATATTAGTGCTCCACTAGTATGAGTAGACCCATATTAGTGCTCCACTAGTATGAGTAGACCCATATTAGTGCTCCACTAGTAGGAGTAGACCCATATTAGTGCTCCACTAGTATGAGTAGACCCATATTAGTGCTCCACTAGTATGAGTAGACCCATATTAGTGCTCCACTAGTATGAGTAGACCCATATTAGTGCTCCACTAGTAGGAGTAGACCCATATTAGTGCTCCACTAGTAGGAGTAGACCCATATTAGTGCTCCACTAGTATGAGTAGACCCATATTAGTGCTCCACTAGTAGGAGTAGACCCATATTAGTGCTCCACTAGTATGAGTAGACCCATATTAGTGCTCCACTACTAGGAGTAGACCCATATTAGTGCTCCACTAGTAGGAGTAGACCCATATTAGTGCTCCACTAGTAGGAGTAGACCCATATTAGTGCTCCACTAGTATGAGTAGACCCATATTAGTGCTCCACTAGTAGGAGTAGACCCATATTAGTGCTCCACTAGTATGAGTAGACCCATATTAGTGCTCCACTTGTATGAGTAGACCCATATTAGTGCTCCACTAGTAGGAGTAGACCCATATTAGTGCTCCACTAGTAGGAGTAGACCCATATTAGTGCTCCACTAGTAGGAGTAGACCCATATTAGTGCTCCACTAGTAGGAGTAGACCCATATTAGTGCTCCACTAGTAGGAGTAGACCCATATTAGTGCTCCACTAGTAGGAGTAGACCCATATTAGTGCTCCACTAGTAGGAGTAGACCCATATTAGTGCTCCACTTGTATGAGTAGACCCATATTAGTGCTCCACTTGTATGAGTAGACCCATATTAGTGCTCCACTAGTATGAGTAGACCCATATTAGTGCTCCACTTGTATGAGTAGACCCATATTAGTGCTCCACTAGCATGAGTAGACCCATATTAGTGCTCCACTAGTATGAGTAGACCCATATTAGTGCTCCACTAGTATGAGTAGACCCATATTAGTGCTCCACTAGTAGGAGTAGACCCATATTTCCACTGCATCTTTCAGCTGTTGGATAACTTCAGAAGGGGTATAATTCACTATCTTGTTCCCCTGTGTCATCCAAAGACTAGGTGTACATGATACTTAACTGACATTGTTTTGAGGTAAACATTTTCATAATATAAGATGTGTATAAGAAGTCTTGTAAACTATTGTACACTTTCGATCATGAAACCAAACTAAAATGTTAATGTATTTTGGCTTGGCAAGTTTTCTGCTTTCCTTTCACATTTGGCTACAATATTGACATATATTTTTACTGTTGCCATATGACTCATTATCCCAGACATGTTGACCAAATTTACCTATGCAGCTCTATAATTAGTAGATATGCAGCGGATTATGTATATGTTGCAAAATCCTGAAAACGCCCTAACACCATCCTTTAAAATAGTTCACTCCTCTATAAAAAATCACAATAGAAAGTGTCATCCAGGCTGATTATGACAAGTAAAGGTCACAAATGACCCTGGCATGGATTACAACATTTTAACATTCAGGTATCCTCGATGTGATTTCTAGAGCCATTTTGAGATTATTTGCCTAGTTGTACATTAACTGGCCACTTTCTGGTGAAAGTGTGGCCAGAGGGTTCATGGTGCGATATGTCCTACAAAGTTATTTTTTAAAGTGGTATAAAATTCAGGACAATTGTGCAAATATTCAATCTACTTTAAAAAATTACAGGTTTTGAAAGAACTGTACTTTTTGAGGGTGCAGTAATAAATACTTCTAGTTGTGACAACCCTGTATGGCTATTTGATTTTAAACTGACAACAAACTGAGTAGAGACAATATTGTTTTGGCATATCAAGGACCAAACAAGTGACTATTTTGAACAAAACAACTTTTCTCAACCCTGAGGTATGTGAATGCCAGGCATGGGGCAATTAACTTGAAATCGTAATTCATTTAATTAACTAAATTAAAATTAACTCAGAAATTCCCCAATTAAATTAAATTAACCTCACACATTTCTCATATCAATTACATTACAATAAATGAACCTCCCAAATTCTTCAATTAAATTAAATTAACAATTAATTTTAATTCAATTAATAATTAACAATTAAGTCATATGTTCGAACAATTCTAAAACAGTTCTAAAATAACAAGACTTGTAACATAAATGTGTGATGCAACTTTGTTGGAAAGAGATTCGCTTATATATATATATATATATATATATATATATATATATATATATATATATATATATATATATATATATACCCTGCTGATGCTTAATGGCAGAACCCTGAGCTTGTTTGCTACAGGAACACACAAAGAGTGATTGTTGGTCATTTAATAATTGTACCAAAGGAAAATAATAATGAATCAATGAAAAGTAGCTTGGCAGCTAGCACAAACATACTCATCAAGAACAATGCAATAAAATACAATACATGTATATCAAATGAGATATCGCTTAGTTGCCAATACAAAGTTGCTCATTGAGAAACAATTATTAAATGACATAAGTAGAAGTAGCAAAGGTGGGGCGGTCCTTTGTCCCACCAGGCCTCCAGTAATCGAGGCCCAACCCCCACCCCAGGGCTTCTGCCAAAGTATACAACTGAATAGGTAGCGTGTACCATATTCTCGTCATGAGTAGTGACCTGACACATACATGTGTCTTACAAACATATTTGGTGTGATCGAATAATACACAGATGACAAACGAACAGTATTAACCCCGGTATTTATAAGATGGTTGTCAGTCATACTGCACCAATCTTCCAATATCTGGTTAACCAGGACCTGTGCTAATCACTACCAAAATTGTAAAAAAAAAAGAATGATAAAAGGGCCAGGGTGGTATCAGTCGTGCTCCCAAACGCCATGCTGCACATGATGGATGCCAGTCATGCTGCAACATCCACCACCTACAGCAATAGCAAGGCAATATGTACAATTATACAGTATTTATGGGAAAGGAAAATTTTGCAATAGGCAAAGCAGATATGCTGCTGCACACGATGGATGCCAGTCATGCTGTAACGTCCACTGCCTACAGCAACAGCCCAGACATAACTGCTGTATGTATGTATATATATATACATACAAAACCCAGAGATTCTTTCCAATATTTGCAGAATTAGGCATATTTTCTGCATATGATGGATGCCAGTCATGCTGCAACCCCCATCATAGACAGAAATGCACCTGCCCACTCATATATATAGTTAATTAAAAGTTGTAGATACTTGCTAAAAAATGTATTATCTTTTTTCTGAAAGGATTGAAAAGCTGTGGCAGAAGACTTGCAGGTGTTAGGTTTCCTCCATTTTCATAACAGGGAATCTACATTATCCCAAATTTTTTTCAATAAAACTACAGTTCAAAGTTAGTTCTCAGATAAGAAAACAGAGAAAGCCTGTCACAAATCCAGTTCGTTAATGTCCAGATACAATATGTAGTGTGCGAAACTGTGAATAGTTAAAGTAACATCCACAGTCGATTTAATAAAACAAATAATAAAAAAATACATATTTGTGTTCAAATAATTGAACAAATTGACTTTAGTCTGGTAAAAAAAATCGTTAAATTTATAAGGTGCCATTCTAACAACTATTGCTCATGGCGCCATATAGAATGTTGAAGAAAACAGGTGAGTCTTAAGCTTCTGTTTAAAAACCGCATTTGTCATTGACATTAGGTGCTGCGGCAACAAGTTAAATAGAGTTGGGGCTGCCACGCCGAACGACCGGTTACGCCAGTGACGCTTTGCACGTGGGACGTAAAGTAGATTTCGTTCAATGGAGCGCAGCGATTTAACTGGTTGACATCAGTTCACACAATATCGGATGTACTCTGCATAACCAGTCAGTGCTCGATATACAAGGAGCAAGATCTTGAACTCTGCTCAAACAGTTATCGGGCGCAGCTTGATAAGTAGCCATGTCGCATGGCTAAGTTTCAAGGTGCCATCGACCAGGCGAGCCGCCAGTTCTGTACTCTCTGAAGTCGTTGTATTTGATTCAGAGGGAGTTGACAGAGCAATGCATTGCCAACTTCAAATCTACTGGTGTCAAACGTATGTAAGACTTTCTCTGTCGCTACAGCTGTTAAATAACGTCTGATTCTTGAGATGTTGCAGAGGTGAAAAATTGCACACAGCAGTCACATGTGACTCCATCCTCATCTCGGCATCAAACTGAACACCAAGATTTCTCAAACTGGCTCAAACTAGTAGATATCTAAAATGGTAAGCATTGTGCGGGCAATGCCAATCATGGGCGTGACTTCTATCCTCTTACAAAGTTACATTTCTCCAAGGCCGAAATTTGTGAGTTTTTAGCATTTCCATTTTGTTTGATCAAACATTAAGTAATTTAATAGTTTCTGATGATTTCACAAAAACTACATACAAAAGTTGCACAAGCAAGTTAGCATGTTGCAGCAGATACTAGGTAGGTTTGATCTTTCACAAAATTTATTTGAAATTGGTTAGCGAAAAAAATTGATTTTAGGAGGGAGCTTTAAGATTAATTTTGTATTTCTTATCCACAAATTTCGCATTCAAAACTTTGTGCACAGACACTGTTACGATATCACAATTTTTAAATGTAAAACAAACAGAATCACTGGAAAGGGTGACAAAAACACAGTGAGAGTATTATTTTCTGTTGGCTTAACGACATTAATTGTTTGAACAGAACATAAACCTGGTGATTGTGTGTGCAGACATGATGTCACGTCATCATGTTTTGATTATATCTGAGAAGGGTAAATATGAACTTTAATTCCTAGGAATACAATTTCAAGCCACTTTCTTCTTCTACCAACATTAACTTAACTATGTCTCTGGAGCATGCTTCATAAGATATTAGCATTTAGTGGTATTCTCCACAAAATCAAGGTAGTTGTGGTCACTTAATTCAAATATTTCTACATGTAAACAAGTACCCCATTAGTGTGGAAATGCCCATATGTGTTGGCAATTAAACTACTACCTTATATATACACAACATCCTCAACAAAAACAAACATTTATACATTATGGTTTCAAACAGAAAAACCAGTTACACATGTTATAATACTAACACAGTGTCATTCATTTGTGACATGTTGCTCCTGCGGCTGTCTAGAAACCTTTTAACGGCATCTTTAAATGTGTCTACTGGCAAGTTTGAACAGCCAAGTCTGATGACCTTGTCCAATTGTTCTATCGTGATGTTAGTTCCCAGAGGAGCTTTCATCCGGTTTAGGCAAGAGAACACTCTCTCAACTTCAGCATTGCCCACGGACAGACACAGGCATGCCGTCATCAATTTGAACATATCTGTTAACAAGACAGAAAAACAAACATCAAAACAATAAAACAGTTCTATGAAATGCAGTCAACCTGTAATATTTGTTTTCATGAATTTTGTAACAAAGAAATTAAAATAACGCTTATCTAATGAATGTGCTTACAAAAAGGTGCAGCATAGTTGTCTACCAATTACCAAATATAGACACATAAATGAACATTTATTGCCAATATCTGTGTGCTTGCTTTTGGCAATTACTGTTTTACTCACAACATGACAGTTAAAACTGCTTCCTCAACCGATTTAGCCTATCACAAATCCGGTTCATTTGTGTCCAAATATGTAGTGTGTAAATAGCTTATGTAACATACGCAGTTGATTAAAAAATGGCCTATTTTTTTTTTCAAATCTTCGAAAGAATTGACTTTAGTCGTTAGATCTAGTAAGGATCAAAACAGTCGATATCCAAAATGGCAAAAACAGTGTCGGTCAATGCTGATCATGGGTGTGACCTCCATCCTCTTGACGATCACGACAGTTACAAAATTTCAACAAGAAAGTTGCGATTTTTCAGCATTTTGATTTTCACTTCAGTTAATGCTTGAACATTAATTTAATAGTTTGTCTGATGATTTCACAAAAACTACATACAAAAGTTGCACAAACGAATTAGTATGTTGCAGTGGATACTAGGTGGGTTTGGTTTTTTGCAAAATTAATTTGAAATGAGACTAGCAAAAAATCGAATTGATTAAGCACCTTTAAACATTTTCTTGATTGTTCTGGGTACCGTTCCACTAACATTCTTAAGCACAATTTTGCTTTTAAAAATCGATTTTCGTTCCTTAGCTATGATCGAAACTGAAAATTGCGTTTCACTAAGAATAAATTATAAAAATGCTCATAGAAACTCTCTTAAAAATGCTCCTAACTTATAACAAGGTTAGACCGCTCATAAAACAAAACATATCCATCATAAACAGTGAAATTTTCCTAATTGCGTATTATCTTGACTCCACTTTTATGCGGAAATCCAGTTTTTCACAGTCAAATAAGTTTACAAAATGTGAGCGATGAATAGCTCGTAAATTATGGCATTTGTCTACAGTGTCTATTTTACAGCACTGGCATTGACAAGTCATCGTGTGTGCTGTTTTACAGCATCGTGAAGGTCAAGGTTGTTCGCAAAACGTTTGCTATTCAATTTTGAGCTAATTTTTAGCTGTGTCTAACCAAATTATGTACACCCCTAACCTTCATATTGCTATACTCTATGACACAACTTCGGTTGAAGGTGTTGGCGCTCTCTGTGAGCTTTGATATAGCCGTTGTGTCACAGAAATAGTGTCCTCTGTGACACATTTCTCTTCACCCAGTGAGCAAATTAGTCAAATGTAGTTGAGAAAATGTTCGATGGCACTTCTGGACAATTTTTCTATGAATGTTGCCCAATTGTGCACACTTTGGAGCTTATTATAGAAATGTTGATCATTAGTTTATGATTGATTTTATGAGCATCTTAGTGAAACGCATTTTGAAAACGCTCTTAAAAATCTGATGGATTCTGTGTTATGATGGATTTTCCTTATGAGCTCTTTATCTTAGTGAAACGGTCCCCTGGTTGAATGTGAACTATGATACGTGCCCAAGTTACACATACCACAAAAGATACGCCGGTTGTTGTCATGTCCATTTTTGGCTATGAATAATTTTTGCATCAGTTCGGTTGGCTGGAGGAATGTCGAGTTCTCTTTCCTAAAATCGTAAACCTTTCTTTTGAATACCAGGAACTCCCCAGTGCAGCGATCACGATCCACAAGAGCATTGAAGGCTTTCCCCTCTGCATTCTCCAGTCGGGCACCATAATGTTTCAGGAGAGTCTCCAGTTGCTCCACACCCCAGTATGTGAGCCAATCTTCATTCTCAGGATAAGCACTAGGCTGGAAGATCTATGCAAACGGATGATGAAGGGAGAGTTAAAATGAAATGAATACTATAACAAAATTTATTTGTAAAACATAATACAATAAATTTGTAACACCGTAGCAATCATGTTAAAGAAATGCAATAATACACTGTTTATAATCGTCCGGGATGGTGGCGGAGTAGCACATATAATCGGACAAAGCCATAAGCTGCATCCGGTTATTTGTGTACGAGGACGATTACAGGAGGATGCAGATCACATGTGTACTATTTTATGTTTATTTCACATGCCCTAATTATTTTAGCCAATTAAAATTGGGAACTATGTTCTCTATCGTCATTCGGTTTTAAAAGAATTCAAATGTTTGTCTGCCATTTGTTTTGTATAATTAGTGCATCATAATTATAATCATGCGATTATGAAACCATAATAATAATAACTGCACATCTGTATAAGAACTGCCAGCTAGTTATAAATATTAACCAATCAGTTACATAAATACCTGCATTGCATCAAGCAACTTGACTACAGGGAATCTCTGTTGTAGGTTTTCTATGAGGTTCTGCAACACCTGCTTTCTGATCACTTTGAAATTCTGCATAAAATCACCAGCTCCATCTTGTCCTTCCATCCAGATGGCCACACCTTTGTAGGAACCAGCTTGTAGTGTTGATTCAAACATATCAATGTATTGTCCATCAGAACTGACCAGTCTCTCCAGTGCGTTTACATAGCCTTTCATCTAAAACGAAAGAAACATGACAATGTTTTCACTCATAATTTTTTTTTAAACACTGCAGTTATATATAAGGTGTAATCAGATAAACATGTGGTTACACGTGCATGCATAACAAGTATTTAGCTATTTAAGAATGCTTCACAAATCACATTGTTATTATCTCAGCAGATATTCCAGCTGAATATGTCAGCCTTCATTGGTGGACTAACGTCGTAAGGGGTGTGTCACATGACCCTGCTCATGTGACACTAGTAGCTCGGGAAGGACTAGGGAGTATGTTTCTATTAGTAGATAATAAATCTGTTATTGACATACCATCACACTGTAAGCAAGATGCTTGCAAATTACCAAAAGTAATTTTTTTCTATAATATCAACTTACTTTGTCTTTATCTGGGCTAGTCGTGTTGAGGATGTCAGCTACCAAGTGCAGTAATGCCACATAGATGTACTTGGACAGCTGAATGTTCAGGCCGAGTGCTATTGGATCACCAATGGCAGCTTCTTTCTGCACGAGTTTCATGAATGGCTCATAGTTCAATAACAGGGTTACAATGGTATCTAGACTGAGCCATCTCACATTGCACAAACAATGGGCTTTGACATTCTTCAGATTTAACATAGCCGCCATGTTGGGGACTTGCTCCTGTCTATACGGGCTCATACTGATAAACGCATAGACTGCAGCTAGTGTTGACTCCAGTACTGCCATACTTGGAATGTCCTTGCAGGCTTGTGAGATGGCCAAGTCCAAGCAATGGCAGACACAGTGCACTAAGACCATGTGCGGGTTATGTTCCATCATCAACTCACTGACAACATTTAACTTGTTTGCCATTACACTGGCACAATCTGTGACAAGACCAACAATTCTGGTCATTGGAATCCGGTAATCAGCTGCAACATCATTAACTGCTTTCTGGATAGTGACAGCCTGTCCATCATACCCATTGACGCACTTAAGGAAGGCTGTCTTTACTTCAGCTGTTGTGGACACGTAGCAGGCGTTGATGATGAGGTGTTTCTCACCTGCATGGTCAATCCATTCGTCCAGCCTTATTCCAATGTACGGACTTTGGCGTATTTCATCCCTCAGTTGGTCTTCAACCATGTCATTTAAACATTTGACCAACTGATAAAACATGTCCGACAACTCGTGGGGGGCATTTTCGCCATTTTGTAGGAATGTCAAAACTGATTCGAATTTCACATCTGGTAATTCCTCCATTACAACACAGTAACACGCCTGGAGAGCATTGTGGATGTCTGGTTGCTTGTTCTCCCATGCATTACTAACACCAGCAACAACAGTGAGTTGTTGATGACCAGCAGTCTCAACCGAGTTGATGTGGTCACTTGATGTCTCATGGTCAGTGATAGTTTTTTGACGGAAATTGTTTGTCCCGCTATTGGCCCACACTCCAGACTTGCCCTGTTGTTTGCACAGTTTACAGAACATTTTGTTGACAGTATCATCGTGTTCAATCCATGGGTATTTGTCTTTCCATCTGGGCTGAAACTGCCTTGCTGTACATGGTTTAGTCCTGTTTTTCGTCACTCTTCCACTTTGTATTGAAGGCGTCACCATCGATGTACTGGTGGACTTTGCTATCAAACAACAAAATTAACAGTTGCAATCATCGTTCGTGTGTAGATCTGTTTTGTTTGTAAAAACTTCCACAAATAAATAAGACCATGTTTCCATTTTTAAGGTACCATACCAAATAAAAAGACATGGTTTTACACCAGATTCTTTACTACAGTGCTGTTTACACTTGACTTTAGGTGAGGGATTAAGTCATTACACATTATGTTCGTCTCTAATTTAATTTTTATATATAAAAAATGCAAAAGGTTGTACTTGTATTTACAGATGCAGATTAATCCAATTTGAAGAGGGAGACACACGTTACATCACCAGTACAGTTGAGGTATTGTCAAACATCTGACACATTAGCACATACCATCAGTTGGCATTCTATACAAGGACATCGTTGAGAAATGAGGCAATAGATGAAAAAGATAGCATCAAAAGGGATGAATTTTTACTGGAATTATGTGTCTCTTTATCATGCCCTCACCAACTTTAGCAGAGAAACTTTTTCAAAATTTAAGCTTTTTTTGAAAAGTAATAGTTTGAAAGTATTCATGCAACTAGCTCAATATTTGGATGGGTTAATTCTAAATGTATATGCAACTGTGACAAGTAGAACGTAAATCCAATCAAAATAAATTATATTTGCTTGATATTGCAATATGCATAGAAGATTTTCTGTTGCTAATATTCAGAGCCGTTTTTCCCAGAAACACAATTCGTAGGGAATTTTAAAGTGTCAGTCATTAGCTTCATATATGGCTAATGGCTTGTTTTAAAGCTTCATTACACATGCATTCAGTATACTCTATCCAATACTGGAGTGCATGTATGATTTTATAATTGAACATGTGCGATTACAATGAAACTTACATGGCATATGCTATGATGGCGAAACTATGTACATAGCAACCTTGAACAGATGCACATTTCAGTTGTTCCCAATTTTTTATTTGCTAAAATCATTAGATATGTGAAATGAATATAAAATACTTTAATCGTCCTCGATGGCTGGCAAATAATCAGACATGGCCTACAGCCTTGTCTGATTATTACCTAGAATAGAGTTATGGTTACAAACACTTTTTAAATATATGATTATTTAATAAAACCATTTGTAAATTGTTTGTTTCTAAAATTGCAAATATCCAAAAATAGATGCTCTCACCTCTGCAAGTGTTTTATAGCTTTACTTTCGATCGACCAAGCTTACCTTATGGTCTGAGCCAACAAAATGCTTTACATTTGTGCTCTATTCCACCACCTCGGACGAATACGGGGCGGGGGGTGCAATTTGCAAATTAACCATTTAATATAAAAGTAAATAAAATTTATTTTGATTTTTGGCTCAATTTTGAAGTACCTGGTTTTGGCACTGGTTGTAACATACACAATTTAAATTTGTTCCCGTTAGAAGTAGCCTAGAGTAGCTAGTCCCAAAGTCAGGGAGAAAAGCTAAAAGCAGACATGTGCAATCTTATATCCTGACACTTACAATGTTGTTGTTCTGTCTCCACTCTGACACCAGTTTTTAGATAGTCCTTGACGATTCTTTCCTGGCCACTTGCTTCTAGGGCTTGGCAGAAATCATCAAATGCAGTTTCCCCAGAGTGTTGAATCATGTCAAGTATTTTCTCAACCTGATAACATCTCGTTGTTTGGCCATTGTTCTGTGAAAGTTCAACAACAAACAAAAATATAGTTTCAGTTACCAGGTACCTAGACCTCATGATTATCTGTCTGCCATTAGAACTCGGTGAAATAACCAATCAATTAAAATTTGCTTCTCAGGTTAACTCATTTGATAATAATTTCAATAACATACACAGAGTATTCAAACATATTTTTAATCTCAGTGACAATGCCAATTATTATATGAAAAGTAAAACAAATATCATATTTTGTGTATTTGCATAGTTATCTCTTCAGCAATCAGAACTAGGCATACTTATGGTCCTGGGACTTGTGGAAGTTCAGTGACTTCAGTCACAGCTAGAATACCAATGTGTGTTCAAATCCCATTTGAAAAACTCTTTAAAAAATAATTATATCAACAGCAATGTTTATAAACTGTACTTAATGTTTGCTACAAATTACTTTTAATAAATATATAATTTTAATCCACTATCTAAACATAATTTAATTCTGCCTGTAAAAGTAATGTCAGCATGAATAATTATGATCAATGGTGCACTTTTATGGGGTTAGCCATTGATATGTACAGAGAAGCTAAACTCTCTGTTAACAAATGCACAAGGGTTTGTTAAGCAATACTACCAGACTTGTGGGTCAAACCCCAAAAATATTACGAGATCAACAATTGATAACAAAAAGCAGGCATATGCTATTATTATGTTCTTTGGGAAAAAAACGTTTAACATGTCATTTGAAAAAGTTTGACTTTGGGAGAAAGGTTGTTGTTATGGCAACAAATACACATTTTCTCAGTATAAAAAAAATCATCTTAACACTGAGTACAATTGATATAAGTTTTCATCCTGATGCCTAAATAATTTTGTGTGTTATGTCCTATACTTGCCACATAATGGAATGATAGCTATTTTTCCTAATTAAGCATAGACTTTGGTTATCCTTTGTCAACACCAATTGTTATTCCTAAAGTCCTAAGTCCTTTTCAGTTATGGTTGTACCTAGAAAATTATTTCCCATGTTATATTTTACATCTATGTTCTGCTGCCCGTGTCCTGTGTATGGGAATTTTTTTGTAAATCATATATTTTGTAAATCACCTTTAACCTTTCTAAAAATGAGTGCCATCCTCAAATTTAAGTACTGTGTTTGCTATATCATCATTCAAGTCATTTATGTAATACATGTACTAAGAAAAACATGGCCATATTCAGAACAACTGGGTTGGTCGAATAACAAGAACGAAGAGGGTGGACAGAAGAAGGATGAACGACCTAAGGAAAGAGGTTGGGATGCTATGCAGCCTAACAGGAAGATTGGTGAGAAGCAGGATGAGATGGGCAGGCCACTTGGTAAAGATGGATGCAAGCAAACTAGCAAAGAGAGCAGAGGTGGAAAAACATCAAAGATGCAGGAAAAGGCCACAGCTGAGATGGGATAACTGCGTGAGGAGGGATATGAGAAGATCGGGGGAGGATGAAAGATGGAGAGAGGAGGCGGCTGATAGAAAACTAGGAAAGAAAGAACAGAAAGAGTGGCTCGACAATACTTTACCTAGTGCTGTCAACGCACTCGTCACCTCTCGCCTGGACTACTGTAACTCCCTCTTGCATAACATACCGTTATCACAGACAGCCGGGTTGCAGCGTGTCCAGAACAATGCAGCCAGGCTAATAACACGCACCAGTAAACACGACCACATCACACCAGTGTTGAAGGAGCTGCATTGGCTGCCGGTTGAGAGCCGAATTGCCTTCAAGATGTTGGTAATGACTTATAAATGCATCAATGGTTTGGCGCCGTCTTATCTTGCAGAACTTGTTCAACCACGAAAACGTGACGGACGCCTACACCAGAACTATGCGCCAACACTGCACCAAGGCATAACAAAGAAGTGTATTGGCGATTCGGCATTTGGCGCAGCAGCACCACGACTATGGAATGAATTACCTGTGAACATTCGTGCATCGGGGACACTTTCTGTGTTTAGAAAGTGTTTAAAGACATATCTTTTTATTAGACATTTTAATTAATTCAAATTGTATTGAAATGATGGACATTGCTTTATAATTTCTTTTTAGTGTTATATACATTTTAATTAGTGTTTAGTTTTTATATTAATTTATATAGTTTACATAAAAAGTGTTAGTACAGTATTAGTTTAGTTTAGTTTATATAATTTACCTAAAAAATTTTGGTACAGTATTTATTTTTATATTAGTTTACATAATTTACATAGTACTGTACGTCTTTAAACCAGTGTTTAATTTGTTTAAAATTAATTTATATAATTTACATACAAAGGTTTAGCATTGTAAGTCTTGAAACCAAAGTTTAATTTTATTTATATAATTTACATTCCTCTTTTTAGTATTGTACATCTTAAAACCAGTGTTCGTATATAGATATTTTTAATAAGTTACATTTTATCTATTTATATTTATTAATATACATTTATTATATTTCTTGTACAGCTCATCGATCCGCCATGCGGGAATTAGCGCTATAGAAAAATAGTATTATTATTATTATTATTATTATTACCTGACCCTCACCTCTGTACAGCAGGGAACAAGGAGGAAGAGCACCATATTCATGACTGACAGCAATTTATCTATCCAGTTGATTTTACATTGCCAAGCCCAAGGAATTGTCATCGCATACCATTTTCTATCTGAAGCCAGAGAAATACTGCCATTGTAACTGCAGCAATGTTTCTATAGCAGGAGCTCAAACAGTAGTGCAGATTATTCTAATGATGTAGATTCATTGCACGGATGTGCAGGGAGAGGGGAGAGCACATGAAGAGGGTAGAGCAAAAGAAGACAAATGAGGAAGAATATGACTTTGCCAGACATTGTTTTTGCCTGTCACACTAAAATTGGACATAAGTGTTGCATAATGCAAAGATTAACTGATAGAGTGTTTAGAGAAATTCTATCAGTGACTGATTGTCAGTTGGTGCAGAAGGATCTGGACAATATGTGCCTCTGGTGTGAGAGAGTTGTCATCAAACGTGCGAGGAGTGGAAATCGCACTGCACCATGTGCTACGTTTGTGTGCGTATTGCACACTCTACAGTATGCAAATGTTGGTCTCTTGTCACTGTGGCATATAAACTGCAAGTCAGTCGCCCATTCCGGCTTGTATTTTGCAGCTTATTTCTTCTTCTTCGCTGAATTAGCGTATGGCGAATCAGACCCGTGCTTTGCCATACTATTGTTTCCATGCAACAAACATCGAATCAGACGCTTTATAACACTTCGTACACAGAACATGCGGGGAAAAATAGCCAATCAAAAACGGTATAAGGCGGCAAGCCCAGACACGTTTGCCGAGACCGAGCACAAGAAATACACGTGATTACGTTGCAAGTCCGACCACGTTACAGAAAACAGCAAATCAGAACCGGTGTTGACCGGTATTAACCTCTTTCTGTTGACCCAGAAAAACATACTCGAGTCACCTGGAGATAAAACCCAATTAGGCCATGCCGAGTTTGGAAAATAACATAGAAAAAAAAATTTGTTTTGGTTTCACTGAAAATCCAGTAGATTGGTTCTCCTTTCCAGGAGATCAGGAGATTTGGTGGATTTCCAGGAGTCTCCTGGCAGTTGCAGGAGACTTAACATGTATGGAGACATGGCACCTCAAACTGAATGCAGACAAATGCTGCATAATGTCTCTAAAGCTTTTAAGATGTGTGGTTTTATTAAACGTGTTTGCACAACATTTACCGATGTACAAGCTTTGCAATCCCTGTATATATCTCTAGTCAGAAGCCAGTTGGAATCCTGCAGTGTTATTTGGAATCCATGGCAACGTACTCCTATCAACAAAATCAAACGAGTTAAAAAAAATTCATTAAATATCTCTGTTACAAATCCAAAATACAGTACTCCACTGACAATTATCCTGCGCTTTGCCATCATTTTAGACTACCGTCCCTTCAACATCATAGGCAAGTTGCAGGTCTGATCTTTCCACATAAGTGTGTGCATCCTCATCTAGATTCATCCTATCTAGTAGGACATATCCAATATCATTGTCCTTCAAGATCTCTACGTAACTACACTCCTTTTACAATTTCCAACAGCAGAATCAACATTAGGAAATACTCAGTTTTAAATAGATGTATGACTACTTTCAACACATTGTATTTAACTGATCCCACTTGTGATATATTTGTAGGAGCCAATACCTTCAGATCTGAAATAAAAAACATTTCTATGTATAACGCTAGTCTTAGCTTGCTATGTTAATAATGTTGATATTATGTGGTTTTATACCCTTATTATACTTATTGTTTGTACTGTATTTATTATTTATACGTATTTTTTTTATATTTTGTTATCAGTCATTACTGGGCGTTTAGGCCTGTTGGAGCTAAATAAAATACAATGCAATACATACAAACATAATTATGATATAATAGTGTCTGTAGAACTGTTTATCACACAGACAGGCAGCAGGTGAATTAACACGAGAAGTGTAGAATTAAGATAGTGTTTATAGAACCATATACACACAAAAAGGTAAATGCTATAAGCAATACAGATATATCATTACGTATGGCAAAAGAAACATGCCAGGTGGCTTAATGAACTTCCCAAAGGAGAAATCCTTGTGGTATCTGACTTCTTTGAGAACATTTCTCAATAGTTTTGTTAAGAGGAAATAATTGCATCAAACACTATAACCACACAGATAACCATATACTGGTTTACTCATACGTATACTTGAGGAATACAGATGTTTCCATTGTCAAAAAAGGAGAGATTTTGAGATTTTACAGGGTGGACGAATGTTTTGGCCAGGAAATCAATACCTGCACTCACAATTACCATGTATATGCCAGTGGGTGTTACAATAGCAAAAAACATAATATATAAAGACGTGATACAGCTATGCAACCAGTCCATTAAATCAGATGTTGTTTTGTGTTTTTGAATGCAAATGCGCCTAGGGGGGTTTTCAGGTAAAGGGTACACAAATAGTCCCATGCAGCCTAAAAATCAAAGTGTTCCAATTATTTGGTTCATGTTATTTCCAAACACTATAGATGATGTTACATTAACACATGACAATTTAGGAGCATGACATTACATATAATGTGCACTTCCACAAAACTGGGCAACAGTATAGAGATAAACACATCCAAAATCAGAATTGCAGAAAATTACTAAACAATGGCTTCCTAGCAAAGTTAGGACTTGGTCTTAACAAACTATGTGATTAAAAGATAACTTTATCACCTAACTTTTTCACTATCAGACCCGCCAGCAATTTGTTGCATTACACAGCAGATGAGAGCACCAGACACACTCGGTTCAAAGTTTGCAAACAAAGGTAACATGAAAGGTTAATTATTTCTGACAAAGTGACTACAATTGTGTTAGTTACAAATGGATAAGAAAATGATAGCAAACATTCATCTCACTCTGCCGCTTAAATGCTTTTATTTTGTAGATTCAATGCGTATTGCACATAAAGACAGTGTTTAGACACACCCATTTGGCAGAGCTCAGAATGTACATTAGAGAGTCTTAGATTTTTTTAACAAGATTTAACAAGATTGGCCATCCAAGTCAAAGGCCCAAATGGCAAGTGGACAAGGAAGCCATTGGCTTATTGAGATTCCAACAATGTTCTACGTGTAACCAACTCTCCTGAGATATGTGTCAACCTGGTTTTTAAACATATTCACGCTGCTAGCAATTATACAATCTATACACAATCATAATAATTTGTTGTCCTCTGTGAGAACGAGTACTACCTGATATCAAATCTACACTGATCCTTTACTAATTTTACCTCATGACCTTTAGTTCTGCTACATTTCTTGAGTGAGAAAAACATATTTCTATCAATATTTTCATACCAATTCAATATCTTAAAAACTTCAATCTGATCTCCTCTTAACCTCCTTGTCTGTAGAGTTGTTAAACCACATTCTTTCAGGTGTTCTTCATAACTAAGGTCTCTCAGTTCTGGAATAATTTTAGTTGCTCTCCTCTGTATGCGTTCAAGCGTATCTATATCCTTCTTATGATATGGTCTCCACGCTTGCATACAATACTCTAAATGAGGTCTAACTATTGCTTTATACAGAGGTATAATTAGCTTTTTTCCTTGTATGCTATGTTTCTCCTAATCAACCCAAGAATTTGATTACCCTTTGAAGCTGCAATACCACACTGCTCTGAAACTTTCATATCAGCGCTTATTGTAACTCCTAAGTCCTTTTCTTTAGAGCAGTACCCAGAACAGTATCTCCCATTTTATAGTTTACATTCAAGTTCCCTTGTCCTGTATGTAGGCATTTCCATTTCATAAAAATGAACAACATCTGCCATTTCTCAGACCATTTTACTAATCTGTCTAGATCATTTTGTAAATGTTGTTTATCACCATCAGTGTTAACCTTTATAAAAATTTTTGTGTCATCCGCAAATTTCAGTACGTAACTTCTTATATTGTCGTCCAAGTCATTGATATATATTAAGAATAATAAAGGTCCTAATACTGATCCTTGTGGTACCCAGGGTTCGAAATTAACGTCGGTCCCTCGGTCCATGGCCGATTTATTTGACGTCGGACCGACAAAAAAATGAAGTTACTTATCCTGCGGACCGATTATTCACATGGGTCATTCGTTGAGACAATATGGTATTATTGCTGCATGCATCGCGCAACTACGAAACTGCAGAAAGGCTGTGCCTGACTGAGAGGCGGAAATTTTCACAAGTACAGTGTCATTGATACACGTGACCTGATTGGTCGAGATTTGCAGAGATCACGCATCCTGGCCAATCACGGTGGGTCTTACATGAATCTCCTCCTTGTCAACCATGTTGATATTTCTGTGAAACACAAACTTACTCAAATAATGTTTCCGGATAATTTTGTAGATTTGTTCGTGTAAATACACTAAGGTGACTTACAGATGAGACTGTAAATAAGCAGTAACCATCCACAGCGTTCCAGAGTAAAGTTTACCATGTCCTTGTCAAAGTTTGGCTTTACGGGATGTGAGCCGCCACCCCTTAAAAAGCAGAAAACAAATGAAGAGAAGCGTAAAGTCGGTCAATTGTACAATTTTATGAAATATAACACAAATCAATCGAAATGAATAATTTTATTAAATATTACAAACTTTAAATAAAAAAATGACCCTCGATCTAACATTCCCAGGACCAGTACCTTTTCAGCAGGACCAGAACTTTTTGAACTTGCTGGTCCTGTGGACCAGGAATATATTTTTATTACAGGCAAACCCTGGTGGTACCCCACTCAAAACTGATTTCCAGTTTGAAACTTCTCCATCTACTACTACACGCTGTCTTCCGTCAATCAGCTATTGTTCTATCCAGTCAATTATGCCATCCCCAATACCTTGGGCTTTTAATTTCCAGTTTGAAACTTCTCCATCTACTACTACACGCTGTCTTCCGTCAATCAGCTATTGTTCTATCCAGTCAATTATGCCATCCCCAATACCTTGGGCTTTTAATTTAAGAAGTAATCTTTGATGTGGCACTTTGTCAAAAGCTTTCTGAAAGTCTAAGTAGATAATATCTATTGGCGATCGCTCGTCTATCCACTTAGTGATTTTTTTCCAAAACACATAACATATTTTTTAAGCATGACCTCGCTTTTAGGAATCTATGTTAAGATGAATTTAATAATTTATGCCTAACAAGGAAGTCCACCATAATTATAGTCTTTAATTAACCTTTCTAATAATTTACAAATCACTGACATTAAACTCACTGGTCTGTAATTCTCTGACTTATTTCTCAAACCCTTTTTAAATAATGGTATGATGTTTGCTTCGCTCCATTCAAAAGGAACAACTCCATCTTTTAATGACAAGTTAAACATTCTTGCATGTGGTATACTGATTTGAATTTAACATTTAACAATACATTTCGGGTACCGTTTATTGCATTGGTTACATATTTGATACACGTATACCCAAATAATTATGTAATTGAAACAATAGCGTAATCTATTAATATTTATAATCTTAATAACATTCAAGGTGCCATTGAGCAACATCTATTACTTGCTTCCTTCTAGATTACAGAGCAATCTTATTGGTTTCAAATCATGTTAAATTGTGTATTCCAAAGTGTACGCTGTAATGCATATAACCTAACTGCTAGTTAAGGCAGCAAGTTATGGCTACATTGCAATATAATAATAGTTCTGCCCCGACTCACTTTGATCGTATCCTCCTGTCGGCTGGTCACAAGGCTGTATTTCCGTAACTGGGGAAACAGGGAGTCAGGGTCTATTTCTTCCACCAATTCCGGTCGATATCTTTCGAGGATTCTCTTGTGATGTTTGCACAGACTCATTCCGACAGCCAAAACAGTTACTCTGTAAAATCATAATATAATAATATTGGGGACTGATAGTGATATAAACTGTTTAGCCCTTTTTTAAAGTTAACTAATCTCTTGCTAATTTCAGTTGCTGCAGGAATATTTTTACATTATATATTATAATTTAATTCACCCACAATTATCACAATTTCATATTTATATACAGACATTAAAAATTGTGAGTTAGTATGTTATTAGCAATTTATATACAAAACAAATACACAAGCTTACACAAAACAAATACACTTATCAAAACAATATTTTATAATAATAGTCTAAAAATATGAATTTCAATCAAGCAGATATTTGAAGCTTCATAAAACATTAATAATAATAATTAGACAGTCAAATTATACATTCATCAAACACATTTCAATCAAGCAGATATTTGAAGCTTCATAAAACATTAATAATAATAATTAGACATTCAAATTATACATTCATCAAACACATTTGAAAATTGTTGTCTGGTGTACATCAACCAAAAAGATCCTGTCTATATATATATATATATATATATATATATATATATATAATGTGGGTCATGCTGTGTTAAATCAACCAATGGTCAAAAAGTTGATGTCTCAGAATTTGCTTAAATTTTAACCAATGAATAAATAGTTTTACCTTGAGCACTTATGCACAAAACTAAGGATTTACATGCTAATTGTGTCTGTGAGAAGTTTACAAGCTACATATCTGAAACATGCTGAATGTATAGACATTATCTATGCAAAATTCAAGAATAATAAGACAAAGGACAATAGGTATACTGGGTGCACGAAAATGGAACAGATTTTTCAGCAGTCTGTTTCATTATTGTGTTACAGTACAACATCCAAACTGCTACCATCTATTGTCAAGGATACTGGCAATAACCTATTTATTTAGTAGGCTTCTAGTTGGTATACTTTCAGAATAATTCAGCCATAAACGTTTACTTTTTCTATGTTTTACAAATTTTAGCACCCAAAATGAGAATGTGAGACAAGTCCTATGACCACCATTTTTAACTGTGCACCGTCCTTTATTACTAAAATTTCAGGATGATGTTCCGTCACATTCATTTTGGATATGCTTGGCCAATTTGGGAGAACATTTTGAGAAAATGCCACTAGGCAGAACAGTAACTTTCAGCTGCAATATAAATTAAATGTGGCAGAACAGTATCCTGAAATGTGAATATGTTGTTTACCTAATAAAGGACTGTGCACATTTTTTTTTAAATGGTGTTCATAGGAGTTGTCCCACATTCTCATTTTGGTGCTGTCATATAACTTGTCCCACATTCTCATTTTGGGTGCTGAAATGTGTAAAATATAGAAAAAAGTTAGAAAAGAATTATTCTGAAAGTATAGCAACTAGAAGCCTACTGGATTAACAGGTTATTGCCAGTATGCCTGACAACAGATAGTAGCAATTTGGACAGTGTACTGTTAACACAACAATCAATAAAAAACAAACTACTTAAATCCTTCTTGGAAATAATTTTAGTATACCCATTGTCCTTTGTCCTATCATTGTGTACATATAATATATATATATATATATACACATATATACATATATATATATATATATATATATATATATATATATATATATATATATATATATATATATATATATATATATATATATATGTATGAATTATATATATTAAAGGGTAGGTTTGTGATGTAACATGCAGATGGCCCACACCACTCCCCTTGGGGAACTGAGGGTGTGCTAGCTGGACCCCTTATCAGGTGTTTGATAAGCGGTGTGGTGATCCACTAAAGCAGGATTAAGAGATCCTTGGATTCACTACTGACTGTCTAGATGCAAGAGCCACAAAGTTAAAGGAGACACCAGAGCCAGAAACTTTCTCCAGCAGATGTGGAAGGTGCTACAGATGTACACCAGACAGAAAGGGAGGGAAAGTGTCTATATAGTGGGGCGTGATGACATACCGGTTAGAAGGTCGGACTATCATACGAGAGAACCCGGTTTCAAATCAAACTGTGGTCGCTTTGAACCTTTGGCAAGTTTGATCACCCCATGTTGCCACAGTTCACTCAGCTGTATAAATAAGTACCTGGCAATACAGACAGTGGTGGAAATGTGAAGTCTTCGCGCAACTGCAGCGTGGCTGAATGCTTCCCAGAGAAGTTGAAATGGCCTTGGGACAGGTCTGCCAGGGGGTGAAGTGTAAAGCGCTTTGAGCGGTCATGGATGCCACGCTATATAAGAACATACCTTTATTAATTAGTCATTTAGAGCTGGAGATGAATCGTCCAGTGGTTGGCTGGAATTATGGGCGATATGGAATGGTTAATTCATGGTTCATGTGGTCAGTCAAAATATGTGATATGAGGTAGAAAGGAGACTCCTGGAGTTGGGAGGCAGGCATGGTTGCCTAGGAGTATCTAGGGTGTGATCAGGCAGTGTGGCAACTGGCCAGGTAGTCTGTCTGATAGGGTTACAGTAGTTGAGAGTGTTATTGTTGGCTGTTTCACATTTGGGGTGTGCCAGGGACTCTGTCTTAGACACAAAAGAGTTAGGTAAGTGTTTTGTTGTCAGTTGGTCTCTTGCTTGTAATGTCTTATTAGTATGGTAAGTGTAAATAACATATTGTCATTGTAGTAAACTCAATTTAGTTGGCTTATACCTAATGGGTACCCCCTCCCCCCCATTGTCGTTTTAATAGAGATTACCTCTAGGATACCTCCACTTGAAATCGTACATTTTTCTGCAGGGATAGCGAAATGTGCTGAAAATGTCTGCACCCACAGGAAGAATATTACATTGAACCCTTTAGATCACGGTTAAGCGGAAGATGCCCATTTGGATCCTTGCGAGAGATTTTGTGTTGGTCCTTCATTGCCTTCCTCAATATGTTGTCTTTGGACATAAATAAGGCAGCAAAAGCGTATTCTGAGGTCACTGACTGCTTTGGATTTATCTGCAGTTCGACAAGATGGAAGTCATGGAACCAAGGAGATGCAACAAACTGCTAAGAAACTTGTGAAACTTTACGGTTAAGCGGAAGATGCCCATTTGGATCCTTGCGAGAGATTTTGTGTTGGTCCTTCATTGCCTTCCTCAATATGTTGTCTTTGGACATAAATAAGGCAGCAAAAGCGTATTCTGAGGTCCCTGACCGCTTTGGATTTATCTGCAATTTGACAAGATGGAAGTCATGGAACCAAGGAGATGCGACAAACTGCTGAGAAACTTGTGAAACTTTACTTATCGGATCAGGTGACAGTCTTTGGAATGAACTGATTCAGTGCGATGGACTAGTTGCAGAAACTCACAGTTAACCTAGCGCATGAAGTCTGACTAGAGGCGACGATGTAGCAGATGTTGATCAAGAGGAATTTCAGGGACAGTAATTGTGGAGGTATTGCTTCATCTATACACAGTGAATCTGACTTTAATCATTAGAAACTGTAGTGGAGAGAGGTCGTTTTACAAATTGGAACTGATCGAGGATGAGCACCTATCCACAATGATAGTTCTTCAGACTATGCTCAGTATGGAAGGCGTTGGATTAATCTTGACAAGATTTTGTCGGATGCAGTGCAGCTAAACAGCACATTAGTTCATTAGTGTTTCAGAAACATCAACAGATGTACAATATGATTATTTACATGAGCACACCTATAATACGGTGATTAATTTGGTCGAAAGCATTTAGATGTCACTCTGTTTGCTCAGGAGAACTTGTATTTTACGCTGTAGTTTCTTGTATTATTTTCTGGTATGTCATTGTATGCTGTAGTTCTTGCTTATCATTGGAGAATGTATTTTCATGTTTGTTTTCATGCGTTGTATTTCCTTGTATGTATGTTTGTCGCCGAAAACAATCTATGAATGTCTATGCTCAGACATGTTTGAATAAGCATCATCGTAGGAGAGGGTGGGGCAAGGAGCCCCCCTTAAAGTGAAATGGTATGCAGGCAAGAATCCTTTCAGTAAATATCGTATATGTGCTATGAATAATCTAATTCATTATCTTAGATCTGTTAATTTTGTGTGTTGAAATTGTTGATGTACCATGTCTCTGAAAAAAGTTGTAGCCATTTTAGTGGAGGTTCCTGGAGTAATAAGCCCACCCATGGGACAAGAAGCCCCATCTGGGAGTTTACAATATTATAATTCCTTTATTTGAATATGTTTCTTATATTACCAACAACTGATACATTTATTCCACTATTATAATCATATTACTCTATTGTATTTTTTAACTGAATAGCTCACCACGTGTTTCGCTTCTGCCACAACCATGTTGTAATTAGATGGACACAATGATATGTGGCTCCATCTGGCTATCTCAAAATTCTTAATTTCAAACCTTATGGCTATGTAAATGGAGGGGGCAGCAATTTTTCGCAAGGGGGCGTCTAGCCCCACCTTACCCTACAACATTCACGCACTTGGTAGGGGCTCACACACAAACAGTTTGTACCAGGCCTCCACATTCTTAATCCAGCACTAATAGTTTTGTCCACCTGCCGATTTGGGCTTGCAAGTTTCAAAATCTACCAGCCCAACCAATACTCTACTAACCAGGGTGATATTGCACTGGGGAAAAAAAAAATTTTTATTGTAAAATAAAAGCCACAAGAACTGTAATAAAAACAAAATGAAGAATGATCTGAATCAGGTGCATTAAATTAACCATCACAACATAACATAGTCCCAGTGGCAGTGGTCACTGACACTGTTAATCACTGTCACTGATCAGTCCGGAGTTTAACTTTAGCTAAAAAATTTAGGTTGTCCCGTTTTGCTGTCGTCAGGTGAACTTTCCGAAGTGAAGTGAAGTTTATTTGTTTAGATCATACATACATACAGTGTCAAAAAACAGTTGGTACATATTTTACATAGTTTTGATGATCCAGGGAGGCCTGCACTAAGACCTGAGAGATCGCTATCGTACAAGCCTCCCTATGACTACGTATGGTGCAATAATCATTATTATTGTTGTAAATATATGTGGAGTTGCTAAATTTGCCTACAAATATAACAGTGCTAATAATACTAACAAATAATACTAGCAAAAATACATATAGTGCAAATAATGTGAATACTATTTTTTGTGTGTATAAATGTAAATAAAATGTGAATCGAATATAATTCTCAATATTATCATGTAATAATTACAGAGAAGTTAAATAATACAGAAAGGATAAATACATTATTCTTGTAAAATACAATTAAAATCTTGAGACAGTAAAAATAATACATTAGTTCCAAATTTATTAGTTACAAATTATATTGTGAGGAACTCAAAAACAAGCTGTTTTTTTATATATAAAAAAATTATAGTGATAATATTACTGAATGAATATTCAGTATAATATTATATTACATAGCTATGAATTATTAAGTAACACAGTTTATCATGATAATGATGACGAAGGCATACCATACATTTCTAGGCTTCAGCTGGCATACTCTTTTTGCAGATGTAGCAGTTATTAACATTACATTCCAAGTCATATTTACTTATGATATATTTTTTGGAGTAATTCACAAAGCCTTGATATGAATGGGTGTTAATTTTCTCTATGGCAATTTGTGGAAGAAAGTTTTCTTGCAGTAATTTTGGTATTGTATGTCTGATACAAAGGTGGTAGTATATCGTATTAGTTCGTTTAATCTGGATGTTAAAATCATGGTTTTGGGGAAAATTATTTATTATATCAGTAAAGCGTTGTGGTGCCTTTCTTTGTCTTTTTGGTCTAGATGATACATTTCCATTACCAGTGAACATGTCTTTAAAATATTCTGGAATGGTTCCATTTTTGTATCTGTAGAAAACTGTCATGCATGACAGCTTAAAGAGGTCGTCTGCTTTTAACAGTTCTAGTTCTTTGAATAAAGGTATACTATGTGAATTATATTTACTGTTTGATATAGATCTAATTGCTTGCTTTTGTAGTTTATTCGTTTGTTTATTTGTCCGCCCCATGCTAATATACCATAGCGTAGGTGTGACATAAATAGCGAAGAATATATTATCTTTAGGATGTGTATTGGTATTCCGACATGGGCTAATATGGTTATAACCTCATCAGTGCCAGCGGTTATATCCCGGGTGGTTCTAGAATCCAGATTTAGAAGTCGGACCGTGACCTGCAGTCATAGAATCATGTTTTTTTGTAAACTGAACACCGTCTCGGTCTC